>SJXQ01005974.1:13892-57978 GCA_006408695.1 Aepyceros melampus | reverse complement strand
TTCCATGAGAGCAGGGATTTTTGTCAGTGTCATACCCTCAGAGTTTAAATAAAATATATTTTTTAATATTTTAACATACTCTCAACTTACATTATATGATTTTTGGAGATAAACACTGTATTAAGTATAAACATATATTTAAGTCCAGTAATAACATTCATGCATACAAATGAATATAACTACTGTCTCTTCATACTTGAAGGCTTCTTCTAAACCTTCTTATATATTCAGAGATTACAGTCTTTTGAAACTTTCTGCCTTTCAATAGCATGTGAATCCTCAGACATGTAACTTTTATCTCAAATACTCTTTTTTTTTAATGAGACTTAAGTCAGATACACATATAAAATCATGGATGGCATCATCAGCTCAATGGAGATGAGTTTGAGTAAACTCCGGGAGATGGTGAAGGGCAGGGAAGCCTGACGTACTACAGTCCATGGGGTCACAAAATGCTGGACATGACTGAGCAACTGAACAACAAAATCCCAAAGTAACTTGGATGTCACATGATCTTAGTTACTTTTGATCACCAATGTAATTTCACAATATACAAAGAATCCTGAAAATTTTTTATTGTATTCCCTTTTGGTTAAATTTGTCTTTTATATCTCTCAAAATTCACTCATAAACACCTGACATAAAGATTGTTGATAATTTGAATCTCATATTATTTTCTTGAAGTTTTGTTTGTCTGCATTTTTTGCATATTCCATGGGTCTAACTTGAGAGACTTGACAGTTTCTGAATGACTCTCCTAGAGGCTTCCCAAATGGCTCAGCAGTAAAGATTCTAGGTGCAATGCAGTAGGCACAGGGGGTCCAAGTTCAGTCCCTGGGTTGAGGAAATCTGTTGGAAGAGGGAATGGTAACCCTCTTCAGTATTCTTGCCTGGGAAACCCCATGGACAGAGGAACCTGGTGGGCTAGAGGCCATGGAGTCTAGAAGAACTGGACATGACTGAGCACATGACTCTATTTCTGTATACCCAATAACTTGCTCTAAGATACTGCCACATAGAACATCTTTTCATTACATAATTCTTGAATGGGTGAATAAAGGCGAAAGAATTGGACTATAACTCCCAATTCAAACTTTATCCCCACATCAGGTTGAAGAGCATCTGTTAATGTAAGCTTATATAGCATTGATGGATATTTTAAAATTGCTTCATGCTCTGTGCTTTACAAACCATAATACCTCAGATAAAATTTTAATAAAGATCTTATTAATATTAATTAAGAAACCAAAGGGTAAGCTTGTTGCTAATGCCTTAAGGAATATTAATGCCAATCAATGATAAGATGTAAAAAAAAAATTGACATACCTTCAACAAATAAACTTAATTCTTCTACTTTGAATACTATTCTGAAATAATGGTGTATCTCAGATTCTTGTGAGTATCCATAACCTCCTTTCTCTCCCAATAAAATATAGAACCAATAAATCTTTAAAAAGAGAAAGAAGAGATAAAGGAAGGAATTTGGAAAGTTGAGTTTCTTGCAATAAAATGTGTTTCTTAAACTTCAGTGTTTACTTGATTGAAATGTACCATTGCCCATAATTGATTACTTTTAAGGTTTCTGGTTTTTGTACAATGTCTAAATCGTAAGACTGACTGAAAGGCAACACATTTCCATATAAGCGGAATAAAGGATATAAGAACAGTGGAAAACAGAGTGAGACATGTGAAAGAGCAAAACTAAAACAGGAAAATATGACAGCAAACTAATGTGGCACAGTACCCATGCTGTCTCAAAAGGTTTGGCTTGAGTTATTGTTTTGAGAAAGCATTCCTTGGAAATATTTGTCTTTAGCTATTAATTGCCCCACATGGGCACTGTCAGGCCATCAGTAACTTCCAAAGCTTTAATTTCAAATGAGTAAGCAAGAGGAAAGTATTTCAATGTCACCCAATTTCGAAATGGAAGGTGGTTTCCTAAATCAAGCACGAGGGTGCCTTTCACGAACTGGTATCAGGCAAGGGAAGGGATATCAAAAATATTCAAGATGCTGCAAAACAGATTTTATAAGCAGAGGTATTGCTTGCTTTTAAATTTGTTTTTTAAATTTGAGGTATGGTTTCCTTATGATGTTATGTTAATCTTTCCTGTACAACGAAGTGATTCAGTTATTCATATATTCTTTTTTATATTCTTTTCCATTTTGGTTTATCATAGGTTATCAAATAGAGTTCTCTGTACTATACAGCATGACCTTGTTGTTTAGCCATTCTATATATAATGGTTTACATCTGCTAACCCAACCTCCCACTTTACCCCTCCCCCAACACCCTTGGCAACCCCTTACCCCTTGACAACCACAAACCTGTTCTCTATGTCCATGAGTCTGTCTCTGTTTTGTAAATAGGCTCATTTGTGCCATATTGTAACTCCAAAAACATTTTGTACTGGGGTATAGCTGATTAAAAATGTTGTGATAATTTCAGGTGAACAGTGAAGGGGCTCAGCCATACATATATATGTATCCATTCTCCCCACAAGCCCCCTCCCATCCAGGCTGTTGTGCCAAATTTTAGATTTCACATATGAGTGATATCCTATTGGTATTTGTCTTTCTCTTTCTGACTTACTTCACTTAGTGTGATAATCTCTGGTTATATCCATGTTGTTGCAATGGTATTACTTTTTTATGGCTGAGTAGCACTTCAGTATATATGTATATGTATCAATCACATTTTCACATTTATATATATTCATATTGACCTATATTTACATACAAATATATGTAATATGTGTAAACAAATATATTTACATACATTCATATGTACATGTTGAATGATTGTATTTAAATATTATGCATATTTACATGTATATGTATATTTATACATAAATATATGTGTATATATATATATATATTTATCACATTTTCTTTATTCCTTCATCTTTTGGTGACATTTCAGTCATTTACGCATCTTGTAAATAGCACTGCTCTGTGTCCTGGGTGTTCATTGGAAGGACTGATGCTAAAGCTGAAACTCCAATACTTTGGCCACCTCATGTGAAGACTTGACTCATTGGAAAAGACTCTGATGCTGGGAGGGACTGGGGCAGGAGAAGGGGACAACAGAGGATAAGATGGCTGGATGGCATCACTGATTTGATGGACATGAGTCTGAGTGAACTCCAGGAGTTGGTGATGGACAGGGAGGCCTGGCGTGCTGCGATTCATGGGGTGGCAAAGAGTCGGACACGACTGAGCGACTGAACTGAACTGATGAACATTGGAGTACATGTATCTTTTTGAATTATAGTTTTATCTGGTGGACTTCTTTTAAGTATATACTATTGAAGCTCTGTTTCACTTTCTGAGAGTCCCAGGATTTAAAATGAAACGGTATACTTCCTTACTTTGCATCATGTTGAAGAAAAAAATAATCATCTCTGTCCAAGTAACCAGCTGATCTGCGAAAGGATGAGAGTAAACAATATCTAACATCCAAAAATAAAAATACATTGAGTATTGTAAAATAAGTAGAAGGGAAACTATCAGGAAGAAACTCAGAAGCTTGTAACAGCCAGTCTGTAACAGTAAGAAGGTAAATACACCAGCCTCTGTCACTTTGACATCAATTGACTAATTGGCTCCAGGTTTTCTTGAGGTTTCTCTTAGTGTATTTATAACCACAAAAGCAGTTATTTTGGTCCCAAGATAAAAAGGTTTTTATGCAATGGTGCATATTTCTAAGGTAACTATGTTTCCATTGTCAAAACTCCCATCAATGAGGGGTAGAGGGGTAGATGCTACCTAACCCATTTATTTTGTTTGGCAACAGCTTTACCAAAGTATTGGTTTGGAACTTAACCTATTTCCTATTGCACAGTTGCTAGTTGAAAGAAGGAAAAATGCTTTTCAAATGATTTCATCTTTTCTGATATCATGAAGAAGGAAAATATCTTAGACACCAATGTCCTAGGACATTGTATTCTCTAACCTGGTACCCAGAACTCGTGCATGCTGATTAAATGCAAGGGGAGAGGCACATGTCCAAAAGATAAGTGAATCCAAATGTTTTCCCTGCTTTTTATTAATGCTGTGCTCCAGCTGTTCCATCTTTATACTGGTAAATCTCAATCAGTATGAAGGATGAAATAGCAGAAAGTAGAGGTGTTCTGGAACACTGAAGTGACAAAATAATATTTTATACAAAATTTAAGATAACACCCAAAAACTGGGCCCCAAAATTTCTGCATATTGACACTTTTCAGAAGGAAACAGCTGCTGACCACTATCTTACTGGAAAACAAGACAACACTCTCCATGACTCTATTAGCCAATTGGCAAATCCCCAATTGTCCTCAATTAAGTTTATCCCCAAGAAAATACCAAAAGAAAGAGAGAGCAAATATGTGTGGTTTTTTTTAAGCCTTTCTTTCTCACACACAAATGACGGAGACCACAAGAATGAACAAAGTTTAACAATAGCAAAAACAAATTAAAAGTAGTACCAGCCTTCACTTTGCTGGAAGCTACATGCAGCTCAATGATGACAAGTAAGATGTTCATCTTAGTCTAAAAAATGTTTTCCTGGGACAGCTGGAGGGCATGGCTCACTCTGAACATCTGGTTTGATGTACCTAGACTCCTTGGAGCCATGGTCTGAGGTCCTGGTATGATTTAGTTAACTCTTTATCTTTTGCAGAACTAAACAGAATTCGCAACTTTTTCGTATGTGGTTCTTGGGAAGTTTGTAGGAAAATGTATCCACCCTGGCTCTGCTTGGAGATAAAAGATTACAAAGGATTAAACTTGACACTTTAGCCCCAAGTTACTGTCATTCTATTGTTTACTGCCACTGGAAAGCCATGTTTGTTGTTTATATAGGGTCCTTCATTTAAGGATTTCAAAGTACTCACTGACATGGTCTGATGGCAGAAATGAATAATGTTCATATTTGAAGGATGAGAAAGAGGAGATATCAGAATCCCACAGTAAGTCAAAGGAAATGCAATTAAAAAAAAAAAAATCTGGCCCTTACATTACAATGCACAGTCATTTTATATGATAGAGTTCTCTAGGGGGAGGATGAAAGTCAGATCAATGTGCATTTTGGACCTTAGATAAAAAATTCTGTACAAGTGAAATTGTAACAAATCCAGGCTCAGTTGCTCGCTGCTTATAAGCCAATAACTCAAAAGACAAATCTCAGTAGAAAGGAAAGCTGCTTTAATCAGAAAAGGTGGCTATCTGGAGAGGTTGTGGTGGACTCATGTCCAGAGACAAACTCCAAAGATTCTGCTCAGTCATGTTTTCTTTTGACTGTGCTGGGTCTTCACTGCAGCCCAATGACTTTCTCTAGTTGCAGTTCATGGGCTTTTCTTTTTCAGGAACATGGCCTCTAGAGCACACAGTTAGGAGTTGCAGTGTCCAAGCTTAGTTGGCCTGCAGCATGTGGGATCTTAGTTCTCCAATTAAGAATCAAACCTGGGGAAGCGATCCTAAGATGGCAGAGGAATAGGATGGGGAGATCACTTTATCCCCCACCAATTCATCAAAAAAACATTTGAATGCTGAGTAAATTCCACAAAACAACTTCTGAATGCCAGCGGAGGACATCAGGCACCCAGGAAGGCAGCCCATTGTCTTCAAATGCAGGTAGGAAAAAATATAAAAGACAAAAGAGAGACAAAAGAGGTAGGAACGGAGCTCTATCCCAGGAAGGGAGTCTAAAAAGAGAGAAGTTTCCAAACACCAAGAAACACTCTCACTGCCGAGTCTGTGGCGAGCCTTGGAACCACAGAGGGCAACATAACTGGGAGGAAAAACAAATAAATAATTAAAACCCACAGATTACGTGCCCAATGGTAACTCCCCCAGCGGAGAAGCATTGCAGATGCCTGCATCTGCCACTAGCAAGCGGGGGCTGGGCAGGGAGGTGCGGGCTATATTGCTTAGAGTAAGGACCGGGCCTGAAGGCCCCAAGGGCAATCTGAAGGCACTAACTTGGGCTAGCAAACCAGACTGTGGGATAGCTACCACATGAAAAGCCCTAACCTAAGACACAGCCAAGCCCACTCACAGAACAATGGACTGACTAGAGCTATGCAAAAAGCCCTAACCTAAGACACCATCAGGCCTGCTCACAGAACAAAGGACTGAGCAGAGCTAGCCGCTGCAGACCATCCCCCTCTGGTGATAGGCAGCCAGAGCTGGAAGGGAGCAATCGCAGCCCCAAGGAGGTATTATCTACCAAACTGCAAGCAGGCTTCATTGTTAAATAAGACTTCTTGGAATTCTGGATGGTCAACATCCACCTGAGAAGATGCACTGGTTGTACACTGAGAAAACCAAGTGGGAGTGATGGGGGAGGTGATAAGTTGCAGTGACCGTGCTCAGCAAACACCTGGTTACCTGAGCTGCTCGGACCTGGGAAGGGCACAAAACGCAGGCCCAACTGAGTCTGAGCCTCTGAGGACTACCTGAGTACCTGAACCTGAGTGGCTTAGACCTGGGAAGTGCATACAATCCAGGGCCGGCCTCAGACAATTCCCGGCAGAGCAACTTAGAGCCTAAGCAGTGTTGACAGGGAAAGCACACACCCCATGAGCGGGGGCAGACCCAGTGTGGACAAGACACTGTGAACACACACCAATGTTATTTGTTTGCAGCATCCCTCCCTCCTCACAGCACCACTAAACAAGTGAGCCTAAAAAAGTGTCCACCACTACCTCGTTGTGTCAGGGCGGAAATTAGACACTGAAGAGAACAGCAAACAGAAGAAGCTAAAACAAATCAAACCTCCTTGGAAGTGACAGGTGCAATAGATTAAAACCCTGTAGTTAGGGGTTTATAGATCTTGAGAAATATAAGCTGGATCAAGGAACTATCTGAAAATGAACTGACCCCACACTGCCCACAACAACACCAGAGAAAGTCCTAGATATATTTTTTACTATTTCTACAATCATTCTTTATTTTTTAATTTTTTAATAAAATTTAAGCCCTCTATTACTCCTTTAATTTTCATTTTTATAACCTACTATTACTTTGCAAAAAAAGAGACCTTATTTTTTAAAGCAAACTTCATGTATATATATTTTATAATTTTTATGATTTTTTCTTCTTTAATATTGTATTTTTGAAAATCTAATCTCTACAAAGATTTTTAATCTTTGCTTTTTGGTATTTGTTATCATTTTGTACCTTTAAGAACCCAATTTTCAGTACCCATTTTTACTTGGGAGAGAGATTACTGGCTTGACTGCTCTCTCCCCCTTTGGATTCTCCTTTTTCTCCACCAGATCGCCTCTATCTCTTCCCTCCCCCTTCTCTTCTCTACCCAACTCTGAATCTCTTACTTCCATGAGATTTTCCAGGCAAGAGTACTAGAGTGGGGTGCCATCACCTTCTCCAAGGGGCCTATAGATCTTGAGAAACGTAAGCTGAACCAAGGAACTAGTCAGAAATGAACTGACCCCACGCTGCCCACACCACCACCAAAGTCCTAGATACATTTTTACTAGTTTTATGGTCATTTTTTAATTTTTTTTAAATTTTTAAGTCCTCTATTACTCCTTTAATTTTCATTTTCAAAACCTACTATTACTTTGCAAAAAAAAAAAAAAAAGACTATTTTTTAAGGCAAACTTCATATATACATATTTATAATTTTTGTGACTTTTTCTTTTTTTTTTCCTTTTCTTTAATATTATATTTTTGAAAATCCAACTCTACTTTAGATTTTTAATCTTTGCTTTTTGGTATTTGTTATCAATTTTGTACCTTTAAAAGCCCAATCTTCAGTACCCATTTTTACTTGGGAGCGAGATTACTGGCTTGACTGCTCTCTCTTGCTTTGGACTCTTTTTCTCCACCAAGTCACCTCTATCTCCTCCCTCCCCCTTCTCTTCTCTACCCAACTCTGTTAATCTCTTTGTGTGTTCCAGACGGTGGAGAACACTTAGGGAACGGATTACTGGCTAGATCTGTTTCTTTCCTTTTGATTCCCCTCCTTTATCCTCCTGGCTACCTCTGTCTCCTTCCTCCCTCTTCCCTTCTCTGTATAACTCTGTGAACATCTCTGAGTGGTCCAGACTGTGGATTGCACATAAGGAAGTGATTACTGGCTAGCTTGCTCTCTTTTGATTCCACCTCATTTTCATTCAGGTCACCTCTAACTCCCTTCTCCCTCTTCTCTTCTCCATGTAACTCTGTCAACCTCTCTGGATGTCCCTCACTGTGGAGAAACTTTTCATCTTTAACCTAGATGTTTTATCAATGATGCTGTATAGAAGGAGAAGTCTTCAGGCTACTGTAAAAATAAGACTGAAAACCAGAAGCAGGAGGCTTAAGTCCAAATCCTGAGAACACCAGAGAACTCAGACTCCAGGGAACATTAATTGACAGGAGCTCATCAAACGCCTCCATACCTATACTGAAACCAAGCACCACCCAAGGGCCAACAAGTTCCAGTACAAGACATACTACACAAATTCTCCAGCGACACAGGAACACAGCCCTGAGCTTCAATATACTGGCTGCCCAAAGTCACTCCAAACTCACTGATATCTCACAACTGATTACTGGACACTTCATTGCACTCCAGAGAGAAGAAATACAGTTCCACCCACCAGAACACCGACACAAGCTTCCCTAACCAGGAAACCTTGACAAGCCACCCCTACAACCCCACCCACAGTGAGGAAACGCCACAATAAAGAGAACTCCACAAACTGCCAGAATACAGAAAGGCCACCCCAAACACAGCAATATAAACAGGATAAAGAGACAGAGGAATACCCAGCAGGTAAAGGAACAGGATAAATGCCCACCAAACCAAACCAAAGAGGAAGAATAGGGAATCGACCTGATAAAGAATTCCAAATAATGATAGTGAAAATGATCCAAAATCTTGAAATCAAAATGGAATCACAGATAAATTGCCTGGAGACAAGGATTGGGAAGATGCAAGAAAGGTTTAACAAGGAACTAGAAAATATAAAAAAAGAGTCAATATATAATGAATAATGCAATAAATGAGATCAAAAACACTCTGGAGGGAACAAATAGTAGAATAAAGGAGGCAGAAGATAGGATTAGTGAAATAGAAGATAGAATAGTAGAAATAAATGAATCAGAGAGGAAAAAAGAAAAACGAATTAAAAGAAATGAGGACAATCTCAGAGACCTTCAGGACAATGTTTAACACCCCAACATTTGAATCATAGGAGTCCCAGAAGAAGAAAACACAAAGACTATGAGAAAATATTTGAGGAAATAATAGTTGAAAACTTCCCTAATCAGGTAAAGGAACAGGATAAATGCCCACCAAACAAAAGAGGAAGAGATAGAGAATCTACCTGATAAAGAATTCCAAATAATGATAGTGAAAATGATACAAAATCTTGAAAACAAAACGGAATCATAGATAAATAGCCTAGAGACAAGGATTGAGAAGATGCAAGAAAGGTTTACAAAGACCTAGAAAAAATAAAAAAGAGTCAATAATGAATAATGAAATAAATGAGATCAAAAACACTCTGGAGGGAACAAATAGTAGAATAACGGAGGCAGAAGATAGGATTAGTGAGGTAGAATGGTAGAAATAAATGAATCAGAGAGGAAAAAAGACAAACAAATTAAAAGAAGTGAGGACAATCTCAAAGACCTCTGGGACAATGTTAAATGCCCCCAAATTCGAATCATAGGAGTCCCAGAAGAAGAAGACAAACAGAAAGACCATGAGAAAGTGCTTGAGGAGATAACAGTTGAAAACTTCCCTAAAATGGGGAAGGAAATTATCGCCTAAGTCTAAGAAACCCAGAGAGTCCCAAACAGGGTAAGGTAGAATGGTAGAAATAAATGAATCAGAGAGGAAAAAAGACAAACAAATTAAAAGAAGTGAGGACAATCTCAAAGACCTCTGGGACAATGTTAAATGCCCCCAAATTCGAATCATAGGAGTCCCAGAAGAAGAAGACAAACAGAAAGACCATGAGAAAGTGCTTGAGGAGATAACAGTTGAAAACTTCCCTAAAATGGGGAAGGAAATTATCGCCTAAGTCTAAGAAACCCAGAGAGTCCCAAACAGGGTAAACCCAAGGTGAAACACCCCAAGATATGTATTAATCAAATTAACAAAGATCAAACACAAAGAACAAATATTAAAAGTAACAAGGGAAAAACAACAAATAACACACAAGGGGATTCCCATAAGGATAACAGCTGATCTTTCAATAGAAACTTTTCAGGCCAGGAGGGAATGGCAGGACATACTTAAAGTGATGAAAGAAAATAACCTACAGCCCAGATTACTGTAACCAGCAAGGATCTCATTCAAATATTAAGGAGATATCAAAAGCTTTACAGATAAGCAAAAGCTGAGAGAATTCAGCACCACCAAACCAGCTCTCCATCAAATGCTAAAGGATCTCCTCTAGAAAGGAAACACAAAAAGGCTGTATAAACTAGAACCCAAAACAGTAAAGTAAATGGCAACAGGATCATTCAGTTTAGTTCAGTTCAGTCGCTCAGTCATGTCCGACTCTTTGAGACCCCATGAATTGCAGCAAGCCAGGCCTCCCTGTCCATCACCAACTCTTGGAGTTCACTCAGACTCACATCCATCAAGTCAGTGATGCCATCCAGCCATCTCATCCTTTGTCGTCCCCTTCTCCTGCCTCCAATCCCTCACAGCATCAGAGTCTTTTCCAGTGAGTCAGCTCTTCACATGAGTTGGCTAAACGTCTTCTGTGTTTTTCCTACCTGTTTTTGAAGACAGTGTTCTGCTTTTCTGGATGCCTTATGTCCTCTGCTCACATTCAGAAGGTGCCCTGTAGAATTTACCCAGCACTGAGATGTTCTTTTGATGAATTTGTGCGGGAGAAAGTGGTCTTTCCATCCTATTCCTCCACCATCTTAGGCGCCCCCCAACATCTCATTTTAATAGTAATCCATTCTGAATCAGATGATAATTGTAAAAAGAATTATTCTATCCATTTATAATGTTGAGTTAATAAACCTAGACATATAAATATAATAAATATCTTCTCATAAATTATATGTGCAAGATTTATAGTCATTATCTTAATAAATACAAAATTCAAAACAGAAGTTTAGCATAGGTGAACTTGTTTAACCTATTAGAGATCTCAGATGAGAGAGAAAATGTCATTAACTAGGAACAAAACCCCAAAAAATAAAGTTAAGGGAAATGGAAAAGCAACAGTGACATCTGCTGTCTGTTTTTATAGTTTCCTTAGAATTATCTTACATTTCAAATCTTTTCCTTTGATTTTCTTCTGTATTTATCAGTGTTATATCTATAATGTAAGAAATGCTATGCCGACTAGGCACATCCTGTCTACTCCACTAACTTGTTCCCATAAAATAATCTGAAGCAAACTATTTTTAAATATGTGGTATGTCTCAAGGAGCTGTAAATAAACACACCTTTACTGAAATCAGAGATATATATATATATATAAATCAGTAAATTTAGAACATATAATAATGTTAGGCTTCCCAGGTGACACAGTGGTAAAGAATCTGCCTGCCAGTTCAGGAGACACAAGAGACATGGGTGCAGTCCCTGGGTTGGGAAGATCCCCTGGAGGAGGAAATGGCAATCCGCTCCAGTATTCTTGCCTGGGAAATCCCATGGACAAAGGAGCCTGGAGGGCTACTGTTCATAGAGGCACAGAGAGTCAGACACGACTGAGTGACTGAGCACGTTATAATGTTATACACAAACTACTGAGAAGCTATAGTCTTACTATTGCTATTCTTTACATTTCATCAGTAACGTTTTTATAAAAAATAAAATGACTTTACCTCTAATTTCTATGATATTCTATGAAGCACAATGCAGTTACTATGACATTAGATTCCTCCAAAGAATAGAGATGCATTACTTTAGGACTGAAAATCCACGTTTCTTGCTCCACCACCAGGACCAGTCTTACCAACAGGAGGGCTTTGCAGAGGCTTACACATCTCTCCCAGACGTGCAACATCCCAGCATGCCACCTCATGACTGCTGAACACCACAATCATAGAGTCACTTCCTTGGTTAATGAATTTGTTATGAAGTTATTCATGGCATAGTATTCCATAATATTCATTTTCACCCTAGAAGAATAAGACACCGGGCCATAAATGTTTACCTAGCTCCCTGGGGGGAGTTAATGAAATTGATTTTCTATCTGACAATCAACTAATGAGTGTTTTAGTTGAAGGAGAAAAGAGAATGGTTTTGTTGTTGGTACACTGGCCCAAGAGAGTAGGCAAGTTATGAGAAAATTGACTAATTAAAGTGTAAGGACACTAAGTACTTGGTCGAGGGTAAGAAGGAAGGAAAATTAACAGGAAAGAAAGGGAGAATAACACCACAGACAGATCTGAACTGCATTGCAATTTTGTTCAGTTCCCAAAATACCTGTAAAACAATCTTTACGTGAATATTGAGTAAGCAGTAACAAAGATCTGAGAAACAATAAAAAATAAAGCACCAAGAATACTCCTCAATTCTTAAACCAGTGACACAGATCAAAAAAAATACAGGAAAGAATATGTGTACCAAGTACATTTATCTTACCTGAGCAGAGAGGCACTCGTTTTTTCTTATTCGGTATAAGAAGGAAGGGATGTTATTCATCTAAGGTATGACAAATGACGTCCTTCCACTGACAGCATGCACCACAAAACAGAATATGTGGAAGCTGATCTCACAGTTCCATATAAGAGAAAAACAATGTATATGTAAAGGTTACTGGTTTGAGAAAAGAAACTCTTTTTTAGATGACAATACAAAAATCCTCTATTGGAAAAGAAGCAGTTTTCATTCTAGGAAAAAGAGAAAGTCAAAGGCTTATATGGGGGAGAGAGATCATTTGTTCTGTTTATTCTTGTTTGAACAGACACATTCTAAAATGCTCATCAATTAGGATAAACATTAGATAAGATAAATATTCAGAAGCAAATATTTCTATTCTCTTAATCCTGACATTTGAAGAAAATTTATAAAGAATCTTTATATAAAATAAATCTCAGATATTCAATAAAGGCAGTATAGCTCAGGAATCTAAGTGAAAGTGAAGTCGCTCAAGTTGTGTCCAACTCTTTGCAACCCCATGGACTGTAGCCTATCAGGTTCCTCCATCCATGGGATTTTCCAGGCAAGAATACTGGAGTGGGTTGCCATTTCCTTCTCCAGGAGATCTTCCCAACCCAGGGATTGAACCTGGGTCTCCTGAGTTGTAGGAAGACACTTACCATCTGATCCACCAGGAAGTCCTAAGGAATCTAAGGTCATGATAAATATCCCAAGCCAAAGAAGAAATGTTTTTATTGAAATAATTATTTGGTAATTTAATGTCTAAAAACAGCATCGTCAGGCAGATGAACAAAATTATCACTGGAGAATACACTGGATATATTAATACAAAGATCCATGAGTCATGTACTCTGCTCCACAGAGTTTTCAATAGACAAATAATGCATAAACATATGCAAAAGAAAAAAGTTATTCTTGTCTGTGATTTTCTGGTCCTGCATCACTGGCTTAAGGAATCTTCTTGACTCTTTCCTTTTCGTTGGCTCATTCTTTGTCACCATACTCAATGTCCATGTAAAACTTGTTTTATGGGCATTTTGTAATTTGCTGATAAAGAGTTCAAAGTAATCTAACTGTACACCTAAATTAACTAGAAAAAGAAGAACAAATGAAGCTAACAGTAAGTAAAAGAAAACAAATTAAGATTCGAGCGAATCTTAATAAATAAAATAAGACTAAACGGACAATAGAAAAGTCAATGAAATTAAAAGCTGGTTTATTGAAAAGATACCAAACAGCCGAAACAATCTTGAGAAAGAACGACAAGGCTGGAGGCCTCATACTTCCTGATTTCAAGCTAAGTTACAAAATTATACCAATCAAAACAGTATGGTAATGGCACAAAAACAGACACATAGATCAACAGAACAGAACAGAGTCCAGAAGTAAACCCATGCACTATGGTAAATAAATTTATGACAAAAGACTTAAGAATATATAACAACAATAGGATAGTCTCTTTGATAAATGTGTTGAGAACACTGTACAGCCACATGCAAAAAAAAAAAAAAATAGACTATTAACATGCACTGCACACAAAATGAATTAAAGGTTTCAACATAAGACCAAAACTGTAAGTCTCCTAGAAAAAAATGTAGGCAGTAAACTCCTTGACATCAGTCTTGGCAATGGTTTTTTGCATGTGCATTTAAAAGCAGAGGTAATAAAAGCAAAAATAAGAAGGTGGGACTACATCAAACATAAAAGCTTCTGCACAGCAAAGGAAATCATCAACAAAATCAAAAGGCAACCTACTGAGTGGGAGAAAATATTTGTGAAGCATCCTATGAGCGACTGAACTGAACTGACCTAATAAGGAGGTAAAAAAAAATTAGAAAAAGAGCTCACACAATTCAGTAACAGAAAAAAAATCTGATTTCATAAATGAACAGAGGATCTGAATAGGCATTTTCCCAAAGAAGATATTCAGGTGGCCAACAGACACATGAAAAGATGCTCAATATCACTAATCATCAGGCAAATGCAAATCAAACCACAATGAGATATTACTTCACATAGGGCTATTAAATAAAAAAGACAACAAACAACAAGTGCTGGCAAGAATGTGAAGAATAGAGAACCCTCATGTACCATTGGTGGGAATGCTAATTGGTGCAATCATTATGGAAAATAGTACGGAGAGTCCTCAAAAAATTAAAAAAAGAACTAATGTATGACAAAGTAATTCCACTTCTGAGTATATATACAATGAAAGTGAAACAGAAATGGGAAAAGATATATGCACTCTTATGTTCATTACAACATTATGTGGAATAGACAATATATAGAAACAACCTAAGTGTTTAAGCTGTTCCCTGGTGGCTCAGAGGGTAAAGCGTCTGCCTGCAATGCAGGAGACCTGGGTTCAATCCCTGGGTCAGGAAGATGCCCTGGAGAAGCAAATGGAAATCCACTCAGGTATTATTGCCTGGAAAATCTCATGGACAGAGGAGCCTGGTAGCCACCATCCATGGGGTCGCAAAGAATCAGACACAACTGAGTGACTTCACTCACTCAATCAAGTGTTCATCAATGGATGAAAAGATAAAGATGTGGTATGTGTATATGTGTGTGTGTATGTATACATATACATGGAGTGTTAGTTGCTCAGTCATGTCCAATTTGCCACCCCGTGGACTGTAGCCCACCAGGCTCCTCTGTCTGTAAATTCTCCAGGCAAGAATACCAGAGTGGGTTGCCATTTCCTTCTCCAAGGGATCATCCAGACCCAGGGATTGAATATGGGTCTCTTGCATTGCAGAGAGATTCTTCACCAACTGAGCCATTAGGGAAGCCCATTGAATATACTCAGCATTAAAAAGAAATGAAATTTTCCATTTGAGACAATGTGATGGACCTTGAGGATATCACACTAATGAAAATGAGTCAAACAGCAGAAGAAAAATACTGCATGATTCAATTTACGTGTGCAATTTAAAAAAAAAAATAAAGCAAAACATAAATACAGAGAACAGATTGGTGGTTGCCAGAGGGGAGGCATTGGGGGAAGAGAGAAGTAGTGAAGGGTGTCAAGAAGTACAAACTTCTTGTTATAAAACAAAGAAGTTATAGGGATATAACACAGAGAATGATGACTGCAGTTAATAAAATTGCATTGCATATTTGAAAATAGATAAAGTATAACCTATAAGTTCTCATCACAAGAAAAAAATTCTTGTAACTTTATATGGTGACATGATAACTAGACATTGTGGTGATCATTTCATAATGCATATAAACTTCAAAATGTATTTGTAAATCTGAAACTAATATATGTCAATTGTCCCTTAATTTTTAAAAAATAAATTTTAGTCTTTTAAATTTAAAAAATAAATTTTTATAAATTATTCCCAAAATTTTAACATAAAAATAAATGAGAACACGAAAATGAGGACAATGACCTAATAAATGGTAAAGTTTTATCATCTTAAATGCCTTTTTTGCATACTTAGTGCCTCAGAAGTATTTATCAGCCAATTATAGCCTTAAGAACAGATGGAATAAAAAACTACCCGGTGATACCAGTTGTCTTTATTAAACATTCTTTCTGGGCACACAGCTAGAAACTTTCCATTCATTCAGCATTTGTTTATGGGTGAGCTAGTCTTCCCAGGTGGCTCAGTGGGTAAAGAAGCCACCTGCAATGCTGAAGACGCAGGACACATGGGTTCAATCCCTGGGTCAGGAAGATCCCTTGGAAGAGGGCATGGCAACCCACTCCAGTATTCTTGCCTGGAGAAACCCATGGACAGAGGTTGGCTATAGTCCACAGGGTTGCAAAGAATCAGACACGACTTAGCAACTGAGCACTGAGCATGAGACAGTATTAGACCTTTCCCAAAAGCACATGTACTAAGACTTAATGAGTCTAGACAGACATCTGGTTAGAGATACGAGAGCCACCTGAACTGCAGAAAGCTTTTTGGTTCCAGCACAGAAATCTTATGGGGTTTTTTCCCCCCACAGCTGTGTCTGTGACAGGTAGGTGCTTTCTGAAATGAGAATTTAAACGATCTCTGCAATGAAAGCCCATACCTGGAATCGTGACAAGAGCAAAGAAAGTAAGACATTGATCCAAGTCAGCAACTGCTATGATTGAATTACCTTTTGGGGACAACATGTCTTACAAACTCTATAATACTACTTGGAATATCAAAACTTGGAACAATAAAGAGCACAGTAAATACTAAGAAAATAGTGTGAGGAGATGGACTCACAGCTAGGTCCTTAGTATACACTAGTGTCTTTCACTTATATAAGTAACATATATGACTCTGATTCTTTATAATGTAATTATAAAGAAGATAACAGAAGGAAAATATATTTGAAAAACTTTACTGAATATCTCTTCTACATTTTACTCTCACATAGGAAAACAAATATTTCCATTAGGACGCAAAAACCTCTCCTATACATTCACATGTAAGACTTAATGCAGAAGTTTCCTCAGTTTCCTTCACTTGCTTTTCCAATTTCAGTCTTCCATAAACAAAGCCATTTCTAACAAGCTCTCAGGTGATGCCAATGATGCTGGTCCAAGGAACATACTTGGAGTATCAAGCCTTTGAACCGTAATGAACATAACTCAGCTGTCTAAGAAATATTTTCCTAACTCCTGTACAGAAGGGATCCACCCAGAAGACTCACTGTTAGCCTGTGGTTCCTCTATGGGGTGCTGATATTGTTTCTCTGGCTTTCTTTGGTAAATATACATCCTGCATTTTAACTTCCTCATCAAATTCTATGCAATTTTGAGATCAATTAAATCTACATTCAATGATAAAGAGGTAGTGTGCTGTGTGCTTAGTTGCTCAGTTATGTCCAGCTCTTTGCAACCCTTTGGACTATAGCAGGAAAATGAGGAATCTATAGTCAGACAGCTATAGGCCCAAATCCTTCTCCTGCCTACCTAGCCAAGTGACTTTGGGAAAGCAGTGTAACCAGTCTAAACCACAGTCTCCTCATCTGTAAAACAGAGATGCCAATAGTACTTCCAAAGTTTACTCTGAAGTTTACATAGGATAATCCATGTAGTATTACCTGGTGAGAACTCAACAAGTTATTAATATTGACTAACACAATGTCACAGCATCTACAATGCTCTAATTTGTACTCACGTCTCTATTGATAGCATTTGAGACTTGAAATTCACAAGTTGATTTAGCCTAGTAGAATATGTTACTCTCACAACCACCAGCAATGCCCATCCTCTAGATATATTAATCAAATTTTCCTTCCAAATACTAAATGAAGAATAACACCTGCAATCTTTACATGTATATTCAGGCATATGGAGTATTTAAAATTTTGTATTTATCATTGCAGCTTTCAAATATATAGTACAATTTTATTAACCTACTGTCTGAAACTCTATTAATCAGGGCTTTTACTTGCAAACAATAGACTTAAATGAGGTAATTTTAGTATAAAGGGATTTGTAGAATATTAGCTAACTCATAGAATCCCTGAAAGGGATAACGAGCAAGGCTTAGAGGCTCACAGAGTCAATGAGCCAAGAACACAGTGAGAAGAAAAGCATAGCTACACTGTGGGTCTGTCCTAAGAAACTCCACTGACATCCTTACTCAGAAGTTAGTTTGCTTGGTTCTGAATGCCCAAAGTCTTCATCAATTCAGTTCAGTTCAGTTCAGTCACTCAGTTGTGTCCGACTCTTTGCGACCCCATGAATCATAGCATGCCAGGCCTCCCTGTTCATCACCAACTCCCGGAGTTCACTCAAACTCATGTGCATTGAGTCAGTGATGTCATCCAGCCATCTCATCCTCTGTCATCCCCTTCTTCTCCCACCCCCAATCCCTCCCAGCATCACAGTCTTTTCCAATGAGTCAACTCTTCACATGAGGTGGCCAAAGTATTGGAGTTTCAGCCTCAGCATCAGTCCTTCCAATGAACACCCAGGACTGCTCTCCTTTAGAATGGACTGGTTGGGTCTCCTTGCAGTCCAAGGGACTCTCAAGAGTCTTCTCTAACACCACAGTTCAAAAGCATCAATTCTTCCGCGCTCAGCCTTCTTCACAGTCCAACTCTCACATCCATACATGACCACAGGAAAAACCATAGCATTGACTAGATGGACCTTTGTTGACAAAGTAATATCTCTGCTTTTTAATATGCTATCTAGGTTGGTCATAACTTTCCTTCCAAGGAGTAAGCATCATAGCTACTCTGAAAAAATTCATCACCTTCACAACCATGCTTGTAGAAGGTCCAGTCTCCCTGCATATAACCAACATCTCACATGACTTGGCTTTATATCTCAATTCTGTCTATGTGGTAATGGAGCCTGGAATGTAATCCACCATTTTCCAAAGACTGTCTAGAGGATGCATGGAATGGTTGTTGGGTGAGCTGACCTATAATATTTGCTACCACCTTATGAGTTATAAGGATTTCCACCTGATGAGTATTGTAGGTGGCAGAGCCTGCTATGCACTACGGGGAAAAAAATGCCAGATACTCACTTTCTTAGTGGCCTTCACAGCTGGCACATTGGCCCTTGACCTCAGTTCTATCAGTTCTAGATATATCCACTCTAGTTTTAACTGTGAACAATGACACAAAGAAGAGAACATGAGCAATTTACTCTTGCAATGACAAGAGCTAGAGCATGATAATATGGCAATTGTAGCAGTGCTAGTGGCCCCAGTCCAAAGTCCGCTATTACTGTTGTCTGTGTTGCAAAACACAGCACCCAGTCTCAGCAGCAGCAGCAATGGTATCCTTAGAGGACATGATTTAAAGCAATGTTCCTAGCTCTGTAGCCCTGGAAACTCCGTGCAGTTAAATGAACTAAGAACTAGTTCATTTTCTGCTTATATTATACACTATTGCCTTAACTAAGAACAGTAACATCAACTGATACCAGTTACAGTTGTAGCCAACAGTCCCTCAAAAAAGGAAGTGGATATATCTGGCCTGGTTGAAAATAAAAACAATGAAAAGCCAGCCCATACTAAGAGAAGGGAATCTGGAAGCTCTTGGCACAAATTATCAAATTATCACCTTAAAGAAGTCCTCACTGAACAAGGACCACATAACCCACTGCCACAAAAGTATATGACAGGTGTGAGGAATTCAAGAACTTTGGGCATAGAGTTTGCTTCTAACACTGCTACAGTGCTTAAAGGAAAAGAATGACAAGCTGAAATCACAAATTCTTGTCTAGAGGCATGAAGTGAAATCCCAAGTTTCTCTGACTGCTAAAAGAATCTCTTAACGCTTTCAGCCGCAGGGCTGAGATAACTGAAAATCAAACTCAAACTTTAATCCTGCAGGTTTCTAAATTATAATGTCAGCTGAATTCACACCCACTGAGATCACTTATGTGAAAGTAAAAGCATTGATCAGAATAGAACAAAACTGAGATATGGAGGAGAGGTGGGGAGGGGAATGGTTGGATTTGGATGTCATAAATTCCCCAAACTCACCAAATCCCAGGGCAAGCCCTTGCTGGTGAAGACAATCTCACTCTCCTTGTCAAGAGAGTCACAGGAGGAATAAATTACCTATGAAAGTGGAGGGGCTGTCACAAAAATCAGGTTCTTTGGGTAGCACAGATAGCAGAGTCAATGGCAGCTTCCAGAGTCCGTTGCTAGGTGTGCCAACGGCGTAAGATGCGGTTCTTAGCAGCAGTGACAGCAAGGTCCCCAATGAGCTAGTTCTACAGCAGCATTTGGACTGCTGTTCTCATCTGCATAGTCCCAAGACTGGTTCTCCAGCCTAGTGTTCTCTGAATAAATATTCTTCCTAAATCAGCCAAAACTGGTTTCCACTGCTTATGACTAAGAGGTGTTATGGTTAAATTTTTCAATAATGCTTTATTTTACCCTTGACCCTACCCTCCTCACCAAAAAAAAAAAAAAAAGAATGTGGTCAAGATGTAAAACATTTCAACTCTGATTGCTTTGGAACAGTAAGTCCATAATCAGTTTAAATTTTCCTTACAATAAGAACTCATGCTTAGAGTGACAGGCTCCCTGCCTGGAAAATTTAATAAGAGATTCATGGCTGTTTGCTCCTTAAAGAGAAAATTTATTCCCTTACACCTTTATCCATCCTTGTCTCTTTTATATGCAATATTATTATTCACAGTTTTCCAGTGGATTATCATAGAAAAGGCAAACAAAAACTACTCCCTATGTAGCAGCAATCATCTAATTTATCAAATCATAACCTACAGATTCCAACATGAGCAATTGCCTGGTCAATCTAACACCGTGACAAACTAAATGCCTGATAAACAGCCACAATCCCTTAGAAAATTTATGGCAAAGGCTTTTAAAACCTCCAGTAAAGGGCATTGTTGGTGTGACAGTGAAAACCATAGATCAGCGCAGCCTATACACTGTTGATAAGGCCATTCAAGTACTTAAAATAGTCCTTGGACTATTACCATATACATTGGAGGGGGTGGAGGGTGTTAGCTGAAAAGAAAGTCATTTTGCTGTCTGAGACCCATAGTAGGTCACTAGTCTTATGGTCATTCAAGTGGGCTATGAAACCTTTCCAGATTTGCTCCAGTCCACCATCTCCTGGGAGTAGGATTCTTATTCAAGGAGAACCCAATTGCCCCACCAGCCCGTCTCCTCATCTCCTACCACTGCCTGGCTCACCCAGACAAGACTTAGCATGGCTCCCCTCAGCGATACCACAACCCTGGCCACAGGGGCTCTCTCACTACTTCTAGATTCAGGTGAAGCTAGGCTGGCTCCTTGCCATTGAAGTGTCAAAACATTCATTCATTTTCTCTCTTTCTCTCTCTCCTCTATTTTCATCATAACACTTGCCAGTAATTGATTATTCTTGTTCATGTGATCTCCATGACACCAGGAATTTTATCATCTGTCTTGCTCAACACTGTATCCCAATATCAAGAATAGTGCTCAAAATACAATTGTGAACGTGAAAGTGTTAGTCATTCACTTGTGTTGTGAACCCAGGGACTGCAGGGTCCTCTGTCCATGGAATTCTCCAGGCAAGAATACTGGAGTGGGTACCCCTTTGCTTCTCCAGGGGACCTTCCTGACCCAGGAATCAAACCGGTGTCTCCTGCATTGCAGGCAGATTCTTTACCATCGGAGTCACCAGGGAAGCTCCAGGATGTAACAGGACATCTACTAAGTTTTTGTGAATGAATAAAAATTGAAATTTTCCTATTTGGTTTAGTGGCAAAGAGATGATGAGTGATCTTTACTATTTCAATAAAGTTCTGATGGAGAAGTATAATTGGAGAGAATGGGAAGTAAGAAAAATCAACAGAGAGATACAGTTCTTCAGAGAAGTTTAACTGTGGATGCGGGATTGCTGCAAGGGTGAGGTAGATATAGGGAGGCTTTTTAATGATGAGCAGATAGGATATTTAAATGCTAATGGGAAGGAAAGAAGTTAAGATTCACTGCTGTTATTCTAATCTCATCCATTCACTCACTCATTCTCCTGGGTTTGGGAAACCAAGAGAGACTAATAAAATGACTAGCATGCAGAAAAAGCTGTGCTCTTCAGAAAAAGCACATGCTGTGAGAAATAGTTTCAATAACCAACATATTTGTGTGACAGTGCCATTTATGAATGCAGTGGAGTGAATAAACAAGCTGAACTTGTTGTCATTAGCTTTCAACAGGATAGCAGTTCTCCAGACAAATTCGATCTTTCCTGACTCTGAAAGAACAATTTTATGTTGAAAACTCTATGCTCAAGGAAGAGACTTTTTTTTCTTTTTTTTTTTATTGAGGGATAATTGCTTTACAGAATTTTGTTGTCTTCTGTCAAACCTCAACATGAATCAACCATAGGTATATATATATGTATATCCCCTCCCTTTTGAACCTCCCTCCCATCTCCCTCCTGATTCCATCCCTCTAGGTTGATACAGAGCCCCTGAGTTTCCTGAGACATACAGGAAAGTCCCATTGGCTATCTATTTTACATACAGTAATGTAAGTTTTTATGTTACTTTTTCCATACATCTCAACCTCTCCTCCTCTCTCCCCCTGTCCATAAGACTATTCCCTGTCTGTTTCTCCATTGCTGCCCTGTAAATAAATTCTTTAGTACCACTTGTCTAGGTTCTGTATACATACATTAGAATATGATATTTATCTTTTTCTTTCTGACTCACTTCACTCTGTATAATAGATTCTAGGTTCATCCACCTCATCAGAACTGACTGAAATGTGTTCCTTTTTATGGCTGAGTAATATTCCATTGTGTGTACGTACCACAGCTTTTGTATCCATTCATCTGTCGATAGACATCAAGATTGCTTCCATGTTCTAGCTCTTGTAAATAGTGCTGCAATAAACAATGGGATACATGTGTCTTTTTCAATTTTGGTTTCCTCAGGATATATGCCTAGGAGTAAGAATGCTGGGTCAATAGTGGTTTTATTCCTAGTTTAAGGAATCTCCATACCATCCTCTGCCGTGGCTGTATCAATTTACATTCCCACCAACAGTGCAAGAGGGTTCCCTTTTCTCCACACTCTCTCCAGCATTCATTGTTTGTAGACTTTCTGAGGATGGCCATTCTGATCAGTGTGAGGGGATATCTCATTGTAGCTTTGATTTGCATTTCTCTAATAATGAGCGATGTTGAGCATCTTTTCCTGTGTTTGTTAGCCATCTGTATGTCTCCTTTGGAGAAATGTCTACTTAGGTCTTTTTCCTACTTTTGATTGGATTATTTGTTTCTCTGGCATTGAGTTGCATGAGCTGCTTGTATATTTTGGAAATTAATCCTTGTCAGTTATTTCATTTGCTATTACTTTCTCCCATTCTCAGGCTTGTCTTTTCCCCTTGCTTATAGTTTCCTTTGCTGTGCAAAACCTTTTAAGTTTAATCAGGTCCCACTTGTTTACTTTTGTTTTTATTTCTGTTACTCTAGGAAGTGGGTCAGAGAGGATCTTGCTTTGATTTCTATCATCGAGTGTTCTGCCTATGTTTTCCTCTAAGAGTTTTATAGTTTCTGGTCTTACATTTAGGTCTTTAATCCATCTTGAGTTTGTCTTTGTGTATGGTGTTAGGAAGTGTTCTAATTTCATTCTTTTGCATGCAGCTGTCCAGTTTTCCCAGCACCATTTATCAAAGAGGCTGTCTTTGCCCCATTGTATATTCTTGCCTCCTTTGTCAAAAATAAGGTATCCATAGGTGCATGGGTTTCTTTCTGGGCTTTCTATCTTGTTCCATTGATCTATATTTCAGTTTTTGTGCCAGTACCATATTGTCTTGATGACTGTAGCTTTGTAGTATAATCTGAAGTCAGGAAGCTTGATTCTTGACCTCCATTCTTCTTTCTCAACTGCTTTGGCTATTCAGGGTCTTTTGTGTTTCCATATGAATTGTGAAATTTTTTGTTCTAGTTCTGTGAAAAATGCTACTGGTAAGTTGATAGGGATCACCTGAATCTGTAGATTGCATTTGGTAGTATAGTCATTTTCACAATGTTGACTCTTCCTACCCAGGAACATGGAATATCTCTCTGTTTATGTCATCTTTGATTTCTTTCATCACTGTCTTATAATTGTCTATGTACAGTTCTTTTGTCTCCTTAGGTAAGTTTATTCCTAGATATTTAATTCTTTTTGTTGCAATGGTGAATAGGATTGATTCCTTAATTTTTCTGATTTTTCATTGTTGGTATGTAGAAATTCAAGTGATTTCTGTGTATTGATTTTGTATCCTGCAACTTTGCTAAATTCACTGATTAGCTCTAGTAATTTTCTGATACTGTCTTTAGGGTTTTTTCTGTACAGTATCATGTCATCTGCAAACAGTGAAAGCTTTACTTCTTCTTTTCTGATCTGGATTCCTTTATTTATTTTTCTTCTCTGATTGCTGTAGCTAGGACTTCCAGAACTATGTTGAATAATAGTGGTGAAAGTAGACACCCTTGTCTTCTTCCTGATCTTAGGGGGATGCTTTGACTTTTTCACCACTGAGAATAATGTTTGCTGTAGGCTTATCATTTTTGGCCTTTACTATGTTGAGATAGGTTCCTTCTATGCCCTTTTTTTTTAAGAGTTTTAATCATAAATGGGTGCTGAGTTTTATCTAAGGGTTTTTCTTCATCTATTGAGATTATCATATGGTTTTTACCTTTCAATTTGTTAATACGGTGTATCACATTGATTGATTTGCATATATTGAAGAATCCTTGCATTCCTAGAATAAATCCAACTTGATCATGGTGTATGAGCTTTTTGATGTGTTGCTGAATTCTGTTTGCTAACATTTTGTGAAGGATTTTTGCATCTATGTTCATCAGTGATATTGTAGAAAACTGTAGTTTTCTTTTTTTGTGTTGTCTTTGTCTGATTTTGGTATCAGGGTGATGGTGGCCTCATAGAATGAGTTTGGAAGTGTTCCTTCTTCTGCAATTTTTTGAAAGAGTTTTAGAAGGCTAGGCATTAGCTAAGGAAGAACTTTTAATATTATACCTTGGGACTGAGAAGACTACAATGACTAATTTGATGAATAAAAAAATAATAATAATTGTTTCCTCTTGTAAAATACCTACTTTAGGTAAGAGTTAAAGTTGAAAGTCTTTCTATGTTCATTATTTTCAAGTCCCTCATTAATTCCATAAAATAGGGTCATTTTTAAGTGGTTAACTTTTGCCCTTTTATTCTTACAAAAGAAACTCAACTTATCCCAGTAAAGTTTCTTAACTGAGATAAAATTTTCATAGTGTAACACAGTCATCTTAGGTAAGCTTGACAGGTAATTGTCCCAGAGGAAGTAGTATATAGAAATAAATGATATTAAAGTGAAAGCACTTTAGTCTAATACTTTTAAATTTATGATTCTGTTTTTGAAAGTAATACATAAGAAGGCAAACCAAGAATATGCCCCTGATTCCTATTCCTGCCTAAAATATACCTAGAATTACTTTTTAATATTTTATTTTTTAAAAAAGAAAAACTCCATATGAACTCTAGAGAATAAGAACAAACGACCTCAGTATGTTAGAAATAACAAATAATCCTATAAAACAGAGGGCAGGTGGATTCAAAAGTATGAAGGAAAGCATGGCCCAAACACAGAAACGATGGAATCTCTAATGAAATGGAGTCTCTAATGCCAGGAGTACTCCAAGCACTATAGTGGCAAAAACTGATGGGAGAAGAGAACCTGGAAAACTGCTCAGGTTATTGTCAGGAGAACCAGATTTCATGCATCCAGGTGGGTCTGCCAGTCTGGGACAGACTGTTAAGATGGTCATTTATCTTTCCCTTCCCTTCATTCACACTCTTGCAACGTGATGTTGCAGCTCTGCCTTTCTAGAAGTAGAATCTACTTCCCCACACTTTGAGTTGACCATTTGATTGCTTCAGTCAGCAGACATTAGCAAATATCATACAACCAAATATGACTGAAAATATTGTTTTCTTGTGCTTAGAATCCTGATACAACCATTTGAACAAGCCCCAGCTGACCTAAAGCTAAGAGGCCTCATGGAGCAGAACCAAGGTGTTCAGCCTACTGCCAGAATGAAACCAAATATCTGAGACCAGTTTCAAAATCAACCTACCAATTGACAGCAGAACAGAAAAGTCACAGAACCACCTGCTGGTTGCAGAAGTGTGAACAAGATCAGCAGAAAAAGCAGGGCAGCCTAGACCAGATGAATCACCATCAGACCCACAAAACTGTCAATTTAATAATTGTGCTGTTTGATTAAGTCACTTAGTTTTGTTTTTTTTTGTTGTTGACATTGTTACAACCATAGATAATTGACACAACTTCCCCCTTCTACTACTGAACCAAACAATGCATGAAAGTCAGTCATCTCTGGCAACAGCAGGTAGTCTGAATACATACCTTGCTGATTATCTGGTACCTGGCAACATCTAGGAGAAATAGGAAATATTCAGAATCAGAATAGTGGCAATGGGCTCACCCTTCCCCACAATAACTGAACCAAGCTGTGGTAAACAGAAATAACATTATAACATTCGCTGTCTTATCACAGGGATTCTCAAATACAAGGGTGAACACACAACTAAAAATGACCAAAACATTTAAGGAAAATAACATAATAAAATAGAAGAATTAAACAACAGAAGAAATGAGAATACATGAACTAAGTAAGAATAAATATTAGAGGAAACAGTAAATTTAAAAGAAATTTAAATAACCTTAATAAAATAAGAAAGGACAAACTATGACGAAACAAGCATGTGCTAGTGGCTTCAGTCATGTCTGACTCTTTGCAACTCTACGGACTGTAGCCCAACAGGCTCCTCTGCCCATGGGATTCTCTAGGCAAGAATACTGGAGTGGGTTGCCATGCTCTCCTCCAGAGGATCGTCCCAAACCAAGTATCAAACCCGCATATCTTATGTCTTCTGTATTGGCAGGTGGGTTCTTTACCACTACTGCCTGTCAGGCTATAAAAAAGAAACGGAGATCTTGTCTATGAAAAATGCAGTGATCAAAATAAAAACTCAAAATTTGGGCTGGAAAAAAAAGAGTGAACACAGATAAAAATTAAAGATATTCAGACTGTACCACAAATAGAGCAAAAAGATATAATATAGTAAAATATTTTAACTAACTAGTACTAGTATTAATATATCATTGCTAAATTTTCCTGATTTTAATTCATTGTAATATGGTTATAAAAGAGAATACCCTTGTGCTGTTACGAATTACACGCTAAAGTGTCTAAGGGAAACAGGAAATTTAACTCTGTGACTTACTCTCAAATAGTTCTAAAAAAAATTATATACATACAAAGAGAAAGAGAATGATAAAGCAAATGAAAAAGTAAATTAAATAATATTTAATATTAAGTAAAATTTAATGTCAATTAAAATTTTAAAGTTAAGTATAGTAAGTTAAAGTATAATTAAAGGTCAAAATATAGGTGGCTCTACAGTCCACTGGGTCACAAAGAGTCGGACATGACTAAACGACTTCACTCACTCACTCACTCACTCAGAGGTAAAGAACCCGCCTGCCAATGCAGGAGAAATGAGAGATGCAGATTTGATCCCTGGACCTTGGGAGGATCCCCTGGAGGAGGAAATGGCAACCCACTCCAGTATTCTTGCCTGCAGAATCCCATGGACAGAGGAGCCTGGCGGGCTACAGTCCATAGGGTCACAAAGAGTTGGACATGAGTGAAATGACTTAGCACACATGTACATGTAGTTAGGTGTTTCATATGGTTAACTATATGGTAAATATGAAATATGAATATGAATTTGAAATATGAAATTTTAACCATAGGCTTAAAATACATAAAATCTGATAGAAATGTGAAAATAAATCTACAATCACAGTAGGAAATTATAATATTTTCTCAGTTCAGGAAAAATCAAGTACACAAATATAAATAGGGTGTATAGAAATTTTAAAACAAAACAACCAAGGTTTAATCTAATTGACATGCAGAGAAGGAATATAGCATAATTTGTTTAATAAATCATGCTGACCTGAATTTCACCAATGTTCTTAGAGTCTACATAATTCTTCTCCAAATTATTTCTGACATTGAAATTTGTTCCAAACCAATCACTCATATCACTATTGGCCTGATACCATAAAACACCTCCCCAGTGTGAGGACTCAGTGGTAACAATGCCTGAAATTTAACAAACACATCAGAAGAGAAGAAAAGCCTGGGTTTGAAGGAATGCTATCAAACAGCAGTAGATGGTAAAGCCATTTTTTGACATAGAAAACTGGGAAACCAATGCATTTAGAGTAGGAAGTATAGCATAGATTGTGTATTTATTACTGAGTTTAAAAAGTGTAACTGTAAGATGGTATGATCTTTTAAAGTCAGGGGCTCATTGAAAACTTTGACATTTGTAGGCACAGCATCTGTTACAAGTCATTCATTCTTCTTTCCCTTACTGTTGTGCACATAAATAACTGTATTATCTTGCTCAGCAAATTTGATTTAACCCGAAGTTGAGTGAGTTAAAGTGATAATGATTCACATGACAAAATAATACCTGAAGGAAAAAGTCTGATTTGACCAGTAAAACCCTTCTAAGAGAGAAAAGACAACTTTCAACAGAACTAGACACGTTGAAATTGCTAGTATTTCTTATTTGACCATAATCAATTACCTCCCAAAATTGTCCTTGACACAATTATGAGGTGAATCCTACCCAAACATGTCTTTAGGGAAAAGCAAAGATGATGGTGACTCTAAAAGATTTCATGCAATCATCAATTCATTATGCCAAATACTGTCACCCAAATCATGAAATAACCTTGTATAGTGCATGTCAACACAATGAACATCTGAATGAGGTAAGAATAGAGAAATTTTAGGTTGAAAAGATGATTCTCCAGCATTGTGTTGGAAGGAGATAGCTGATTCAGTTCAGTTCAGTCACTCAGTCGTGTCCAACTCTTTGCGACTCCATGAACCGCAGCACACCAGGCCTCCCTGTCCATCACCAACTCCCAGAGTCCAGTGATGCCATCCAACCATCTCATCCTTTGTCATCCCCTTCTCTTCCTGCCCCCCAATCCCTCCCAGCATCAGGGCTTTTCAAATGAGTCAGCACTCCGCATCAGGTGGCCAAAGTACTAGAGTTTCAGCTTCAACAAAAGTCCCTCCAATGAACACCCAGGACTGATTTCCTTTAGGATGGACTGGTTGGATCTCCTTGCAGTCCAAGGGACTCTCAAAAGTCTTCTCCAACACCACAGTTCAAAAGCATCAATTCTTCAGCACTCAGCTTTCTTTATAGTCCAATTCTCACATCCATACATGACTACTGGAAAAACCATAGCCTTGACAAGACGGACCTTTGTTGGCAAAGTAATGGCTCTGCTTTTTAATATGCTGTCTAGCTTGGTCATAACTTTCCTTCCAAGAAGCAAGTGTCTTTTAATTTCATGGCTGCAATCACCATCCGCAGTGATTTTGGAGCCCAGAAAAATAAGGTCAGCCACTGTTTCCACCGTTTCCCCATCTATTTCCCATGAAGTGATGGGATCAGATGCCATGATCTTCGTTTTCTGAATGTTGAGCTTTAAGCCAACTTTTTCACTCTCCTCTTTCACTTTCTACAAGAGGCTTTTTAGCTCCTGTTCACTTTCTGCCATAAGGGTGGTGTCATTTGCATATCTGAGGTTATTGATATTTCTCCCAGCAATCTTGATTCCAGCTTGTGCTTCCTCCAGCCCACTGTTTCTCATGATGTACTCTGCATATAAGTTAAATAAGCAAGGTGACAATATACAGCCTTGACATACTCCTTTTCCTATTTGGAACCAGTCTGTTGTTCCATGTCCAGTTCTAACTGTTGCTTCCTGATCTGCACACAGGTTTCTCAAGAGGCAGGTCAGGTGGTCTGGTATTCCCATCTCTTTCAGAATTTTCCACACTTTATTGTGATCCAAACAGTCAAAGCCTTTGGCATAGTCAATAAAGCAGAAATTGATGTTTTTCTGGAACGCTCTTGCTTTTCCGATATCTGATTACTATCCTCCAAACTGAGGAGCTTTGAAATGAAAAAAACAAAGCAGGAAACTCTATAAAGTGCAATTGGAAGTTTATTTCAGTAACTTACCTACAGGCAGGATTGGGCAGATGATGATGGAGAGGCATTTGAAGCTGTACTCTGTGATACCTAAAGGGGCACAAGAAGACTTTCAAGCACCAAGGCTAAAACCAGAATCTGACTACATAGTGAGAAGCACCTCCACACCTATGAGAGATGAGAACCAGTGAAACCCAGGGGTCTGAAGACCATCAACCATCTGTGTTAGCAAAGGCATTCTTCCAGTTTTTGTATCAGATGAAGACAAGGGTAAAAGCTGTTAGGGAAGTTATCTGGCTTGGGCACATTTCTTGTGAGGAGGCTAAAGCTGAGTCACACAGGAAGAGCAGGGGACAGGCTTTACATGGAGCCTTCAAAATGGAGTGTGTGTTCAACCACATGTTGACAGGCAATAACACAAACCTATATACCCCAGGATGTGTTTACAGTAATAGATATTATCTTTGATAATCATTTGTAAAGAGTTTAGAAAAAAATTCTGCAACATAATATAAGAGGTTGTTGTATTGTTTCTCAGGGTTGCTTTAGCAAAATACCACAAAAATGGTTTCAAACAATGGCAATTTATTGTCTCATGATTCTGGAAGCCAGAAGTCTAAGATTAGGTGTTGGCATAGTTGGTTCCTTCTGATAACTTTAAAGAATCTGTTTCATGCCTCTCTCCTTGTTTCTGGTGGTTGGCTGACAATCTTTGTTGTTTCTTTGCTTGAAAAGATATCATCCCAATCTCTGCTTTAATTTTCCTATGGCATTCTCCCTGTGTATATGTCTATCTCTGTGTCCCAATTTCCACTTTATATGAAGATACCAGTCACGTTGGATTAGGAGCCACCCTAATGACTTTGTTTTAATTTGATTACCTCTGTAAACACCCTATTTCCAAATAAGGTCACAATCAGAGGTACTAGAGGTTAGGACTCCAATGTATCTTTTTGAAAGTGACACAATTAAAATGGTAAATTACCTTAAGGTAGGCAGTAGATACAAATTTATTAGCATAATCACACAACTACCTTTGACAGGGGAATCAGTAGCAATCAATAACTCTTTGTAGTTTACTAATGCCACAGGGTCATTCCATATAAATTGACCTCTTTCCTGATTTTATCTGCAATGCAGAAGACCCGGGTTCGATCCCTGGGTTGGGAAGATCCCCTGGAGAAGGAAATGGCAGCCCACTCCAGTACTCTTGCATGGAAAATCCCATGGATCTCGGAGCCTGGTAGGCTACCATCCATGGGGTCACAAAGAGTTGGACACAACTGAGCAACCTCACTTTCACTTTTCCTGATTTTAATGCATCCATAATGAATTCCAGCTAACACAGACATTCTATTTCCCACTATTCTGAAAGGCAGGCATCCTACTTCTTATAAGTCTGGAGGAAATACCCAAGCTCTTCCCTTGGTTTTCTTGATACACACACACACACACCACTAATAAACATACACACACACACACACACACCGAGCAAACCTAATCAGCCTATTATCCTTAACAAAAATAATCTATTTTATTTTTTTAATTTAAGCATACAAAAAATATGAGGTTTGGATTATGCAAACCAATAGTTAACTTTAACTTAAAAAACTCACAAATGAGCCTGTCTTCCCCTAGATAAATTGATATAGCAAAAGAATAGTTCAGGATAAAGTGAAAATGAAAATAATTTCAGAATGTTTCATTTCATAATAAACTAGAATGAAAGTGAAAGTTGCTCAGTCATGTCCAACTCTTTGCAATCCCATGGACTGTAAAGTCCATGGAATTCTCCAGGCAAGAATACTAACGTGGGTAGCCTTTCTCTTCTCCAAGGGGTCTTCCCAATCCAGGGATCGAATGCAGGTCTCCCACATTGCAGGCGGATTCTTTACCAGCTGAGCCACAAGGGAAGCCTAGACTAGAATAAGAGATCATTATTTACTGACAACAGATACTATACCCTAAAAATGCTTCTCCTTTAAAATATTTCTAGAAATATGGTGGACTATTTAGCTACAGACGTTCTTTCCTTCACAGAGACACTGAATAAATATCAATATATAATCAGAATACCTTTGTGAAAACTCTAGAGACCAGCTGAGGAGCTACAGTACCCAGGCCACTGTAAAGCCGAGAAGAGACCCCAGAGAAAGGGGTAGAAAGAGTACAGTGTCTGGCACACCTGTTCTCCTCCCTCACCCTGTCCTGCACAGTAGCGTGTCCAGGGGCAAACTCCATGCCAGGGCTCTTCCCTCAGCACGGAACTACAAAGTGGATTTAGCATCCAATTTTCTGGCTTGTATAAAGACTGCCCAAGGGACTCGTTTTTATCTTGCCGGGCTGTCTTGCTTGACCGAAAGAGATACACTAAAGAAGGAATGGATTCTCTTGTCTTACCCTTAAGAGAACTTTCTCTTTTAACTCACTGAAATAATTTCAATGCAGACACCTCAAATTGATTTATAAAGCAGAAAGACCTAGAATGTTAACATGTAGTCAGATATAACTTTACTAAGATTTTACTTATTTTTAAATGAGCACAGTATGATGAAACTCCTTAGGCTTCCAACTTTAGGCTTACATGTGCCTAAAGGAATCGGACAGGCTTTATTTTTCTTGAGCAACTGGAAGATGTTTTCGTCTTGTAATGGGAAGAAAATATAATTTGACAATATTTTCTTTTCTCCATTGGCAGTTCACTACATAATTACATTTTAAAATGATGGTAGAAAAGTCGATCACGTTATCCTTATGGTAATCATTTTTCAGATCGTACAGCACAACTATATAATGACTAGATGTTCACAATCTCTGAAAAGAAGCTGCCTTCTTCAGCATCTACCTTCCTTCAAAAGAACCTTATATAGGGAATTCCCTGGCAATCCAATGGTTAAGACTCCCCTTGTAATGCAGGGGTATGGGTTTGGGTATGGGTTTGGTCAGAGAGTTAAGATTCCATATGCTTGTGGCCAAGAAGAAAAAAAAAAAAAAGAGCATAAATAATAGAAGCAATATTGTAACAAATTCAATAAAGATTTTTAAAAAATGGTCCACATAAAAAAAAAAACTTTTATAAAAAGAACTACTATAAAAGACCTAAGAGGCTAAGTGAAGAGAAGAATAAATACAGCTATTCAAATTACAGCCAAGTAATCCACTTTGAGACAAGAGGATTTTCCTACTGAAGTATCAAGATAATTACCAATTCTCAGCTTTAATTGTCCCAGGGAGGAACTGGTCTGAAAAAAGCATGCTGTAAGAAATTCAGAAAATAAGTTTTCTGAACATGCTGTAACTTGAAGAAAAGGACTTTGCAATTTAAGTAGCACTTTCTGCAAACCCTAAAGCAGAAAAGCCCAAGAAAGTTAGGGAGAACAATATAATAGCAAATAATTAGGGAGATCTTCCCACTGCCTGGTTTCTGGTCAGAGAGCAATCAGGAAAAAAAGAGAATGTTTCCCATAGTCTATTTAATTGAGGATAGAAAATAACATATAAACATTTATTACAGTAGGCACAAGTTGAAAGAAATCATATTTTAATAATATTGTAGACACGGAATCTGAAATTAATCAGACAAGTTGGAGGAAAGCTTTTCAGGCAAGCAAAAACACTTGGAAATCTTCTCTCATTTCCCTTCACTATTTGGTGATAATTTAAAGCAGGAAGGTATCAATTTCCAGATTTAGAGGTAGTTTTTTGTTCTAGCATAGTGAATGGGAACATTGGTTTTTTTCAGCCTAGTTTAGTGTTTAATGACATCCCTGCTTTTCCCTCATAACCTTTTCAGTTTAGCCTGTTGTAACCCCTGAAAAGGACATAGATTTCCCTCAGGCTGTAAATGCTAGACAACCTATAATCCTCAGTTCTTTTTTTCTCCCTGCCTGGCATCCAAGGTATGCTTCTGAACAATTACTCCATTTGGCTCTATCATAGGGTACAGTATTGGTGCAATTGCAATCCAGGTTCCCTGCCCTCAATTCTTGATGAAAGTCAAAGAGGTCCCTGAAGAGTCCCTCTGAGAGTTCAGATTCTAGAAGTGGAAACTATCAGATTCCCTATCCTAGGATTTAAATCTACCATACATTTATGGTAGTGATAGCACCTGATTCGGAACCTCCTTCTCTATACTTTCCATCAATTCCAGAGACTTCTTGAGATCCTCCCACAAAAAAAAAAAAAAAAAAATCTTCTGTTTAAGTGAACTAAAGGTTTCTTCTACACATAATTCAAAAACAGTGGTACTTTGATGTCATCGTAAACACTATTTATGGGTTTTTTAACTTTGAGAATCAATCTAAACCAAGCCCTGAGAACACAATTTTGGTTACAGAAGAGACTTTTCATGGTCATGACTTGAAATACATAGCAGGTAGTGTTGCAGGACATTACTACCACACTTACAAAGAACTCTATAAAACGTGACTCCTTTAACAGCTAAGACTTCAAGCAGATGAAGAGCATCAGAAAATCCAGTGATGCTGGGGGTTCCCAATTAGATGGCATTGTTGCTTATCTTCCCAACATTAAATTACACTTCACTAAGTCTCTATCAGATAAACTTAAATTATCCCTTAGCTGCCAAGATGGAGCTCCTATACTTAATTTCCCTTAGCCTTTTCCTGGCAGCTTTTACTTGTCTTCCCTGGGCATCTCAGGGGACGGTTTCATAAGCAGGGCAGAGCCTTCCTGAAAGGTCCAGCTGAGTTTTGTCAACTTGCAAGTGCATCCACCCTATTTCAAGTATCTCACATTGCTTAGGGACTTTTATCTAATAATAATTCACCCTGAACAGGTGCAGTGTGTTTTCATTACATAATATTTTCATCATTTTGAACAGCCTCAGACTAAATCCAGGTTCCTTTCTTTCACATTAATAGAAATCAAGACACTAGCTAAAGTTTAAACAGAACAAAAATGGGAGCAAAAGGAATTAAACAAAATTAAGCACTTGAAAAATTAAAAATTAATCTAACATTTAAATAATGAGAGGTAGAGATAAAGTAAATAATCTCTATTTGCAGTTAAAAGTTGGATTAGTTTTCTAATTCTGCATGATAAGTTTATCAGCTTAAAACAAAACACATTTATTACCTCTCAGTTTTCTGTGGGTCAGAGTCTGGGTTAGTGGATGCTCTGTTCAGGATCTCACCAAGTTGAAATATAGGAATATAGGTGTAAGTCACAGTTGTAGTCACATATGAGGTTTGTCGTTCTCTTCAGAACTCTTTAATTGCTGGCAGGAGTCATCACCTTGCAATTGTATGACTGACATCCTTGATTTCCTGCTGCTATCAGCAAGGACTCGCTTTCCACTCCTAGAGGTCACCCTCAGGTCCTAGCCATATGATTCTCTTTTCTCAAAATACAGCAGCTTCCTTCCCCAAGCCTGGAGGAAAGATCCAGTTTTGAAAAGACCTCTATTAAGGGCTCATCTGAACAGGTCAGGTCCATGGTAATGATAAACCTGTACGCAAGACAGCAAAAGAGACACAGATGTATAGAACAGCCTTTTGCACTCTGTGGGAGAGGGAGAGGGTGGGATGAGTTGGCAGAGTGGCAATGTAACATGTGTGATATCATAAGTGAAACGAATCGCCAGTCTAGGTTTGATGCAGGATGCAGGATGCTTGGGACTGATGCACGGGGATAATCCAGAGAGAAGGTGTGGGGCGGGAGGGGGGAGGTGGGGGTCGGGATTGGGAGTTCATGTACACTCGTGGCTGATTCATGTCAATGTATAGCAAAACGAATACAGTATTGTAAAGCAAAACAAACTAAAAAATAAAAATCAATTGAACGGCAAAAAAAATATCCAATGTATTAACTAAAAAAGTTTACTGATTAATAAGCTAATTGTTAAGAGTTATGTGCTGTGCTTAGTCATTCAGTCATGTCTGACTCTTTGCGACCCAGTGGACAGTAGCCTGCCAGGCTCCTCTGTCCGTGAAGATTCTCCAGGCAAGGATATTGGAGTGAGTAGCCATTCCCTTCTCCACGGGATCTTCCCAAACCAGGTATCAAACCCAGGTCTCCCACACTGCAGATGGATTTTTACTGTCTGAGTCACCAGGGAAGCCCAATTGTTAGTTATAGCTGATAATATTCACAGGTCTCCAACAGCCCTCAAAGGGAGATTATACAGGGCATCACACCATGAAGAGGAAATTTTTTTAATTTTCTAGTTGATATTTTATATTTTCATTTTTATTCAGTTCAAGAAATAGTTTTTAAATTTTCTTTCCTTTTTGTTTTGTTTCTTTGGCCACGCAGCATGCAGGGTCTTAGTTCCCTGACCCAGAGATCAAACCCACACCCCCTGAAGTCAAAATGCAGAATCCCAGCCACTTGTCGGCCAGGGAAGCCCCCAGGGAGTCTTGGTGGTCATCTTAGACTTCTGATTAGCACACACCATGATCTAAAGCAAGTAGATCAAACTTCAGAGGAACAAGCATACTATTCAAACTTAGATATAGACTTTTACCAACTAAAATATACAATGAAACATATATTGGTTTTGAGGAATGGACTGAGCAGGGAGAGAGACTTTTCACCATATGCTTTTATGTACTATTTCAGTGTTATTGTTTTATATTACACAAGAATAATGTAACAGTAAAAAAAAAAATTAGAAATCACAGACAGGGGATGGAAAAATCTCACATTCACAGACTCACTTTCCTGTTCTTCTTTTAAGTGATCGAGTTACTTTGTGTTGATTCTGTGGACCTACTCTCTTCTTTCTTTATACTCTCCCTGGATGATTTCACCCATTCCTGTGGCTTCAATGATATTCTAAAGACTGATGAGTATCAAATATATATTTATATCCCTGACCTCTCTTTTGAATTCTACTCACAGTTTTAATTCTTCCTACATACCTCCAACTACTTTACTAACCAGCATCTCAAACCTAATAAGTCCAAATTTTATTATTTGCTGCCAACATACCTTCTCCTTCTTTATTTCCTATATCAGTTGATAGCGTAACTATTCACTCAGTCTCTCAAACTATAAATTTTGGAGTTGTCTGTCATATCTGCCTATCATTCCTGGTCAGCAAGTCTTCTTGTGTATAATCAGACTAGTTCCACATCTGACTATCTACCATCACCACTGCCACACCATAGCCAAGCCTTATTTCTTTTAACTGATTTCCAAATACCAACCTTCACCTACTAGTCTATCCTCCAGGTTCCTAAGGATCATTTTCCTAAAAATCAAATGTGATTATGCCACTCCTTATTTAAACTCTCCCTCTCCCCAGTTTCCTTAGGGATAAGCCCAACCCAAATCTCATCTTTATCTCCATTTGCTTCTCATCACTCCTCTGTTCTTACTTCTCCCATGCAAACACAGTCCATCTTCTAGCCATGCTGAACTTCTCACAGTTTCATAAATATGCCATCTTTTTATAATTACTGAACTTTACACATGTAGTTCTCTCTTCCTAAAATGTTCTAGCTTCATATCCATCCACTCTTGTCTCCTCCCTGATCCTTCTTCCTCTCACCTTCTTGCACACTGCTCCTTCCTATAGCAAACCTCTAGTCATTTTATGAATACATCTGCTCTTTGACATTCTGTCTTTTCACACATTTTTCTTTCTATATAGAATACATTCATCACATTCCTACTCATTTTTGAAGATCCAGTTCAAATGTTTCCTCCTTTAACAGACAATCTCTCATCTCCCTTACAAAGAGTTCATTTCTTTACCTTACAACATATGATAACTGCATTTTTCATTTTCATCTCACTTCTTATTTTCCCCACTCAAGGACACTTTCAGAGAGAATCTCTATGATTTGTATCTATATCATTAGTACCAAACATAATACGTAGCACAAACTATATGCTCAATAAATGTTTTATAAAACAAAACTAACAAGAATGTTCACAAAAGCACTATTTGTAATAGCCCCAAAATGGAAACAACACAAATGTCATTCACTATTAAATAGATAAATTGTGGTGTATTTATAAAATATAAATTACACACTAACAAAAATGAAAGAACTACTGCTACTTGCAAAAACATTGGTAAGTTCACAAAATGATGAACAAAAGAAGCTGGACACAAAAGAGTACATACTACATGGATTCTACTTACATAAGCTTCAAGAAACAGGTGAAACTTTTCTAGAGCAATACAAGTCAGAGCTGGGTGTAATGGCCAGGACGGGGCACAAGGACTCCTCTTGGGGTGCTGGTAATACTGTATCCCTATCTAGGTGCTGTTGACATGGGCTTGCTCATTTTGTGAAAATTCATCAAGTTGTATGTACATTTATGATTTTCAGTTTCCTCTATGTATGTTATACTTCAATAAAAGTTGACTTAAAAATTAACTTGCACTGCTCCTATGTTCTGCATTAATGATCTGCTGGTTGGACTGTAATTTCTACAACCAATAAGAAAGGGAATAGCATGTTACCATGTTATTATTTCCTAGAACCAGTTTCTGAACTGAGATCATTATCCCAGCATGTTAAATGACTTGAAAGCATTATATAAGCCTATTACACTCGAATATCCCCTTAACTTGTTAATTTTTCAAAGAACAAAAGTTTGAGCTTCACTAGGAAGTTTCCAAATGAAAGTGCTGATTTTCATTGTCAAAAAAAATCAGTCTTCCCTGTATCTTCCTTTAGAAAGTTGTGTTCAGTTACTATGATTGGCTGATAATGGTCCCCCAAATATATCAGGTTGTAATCCCAGGAACTTGTAAATGTTACCTTACAAGAAAAAAAAGGTCTTCACAGATGTGATAAAGTTAAGGACCTTGAGATGGAAACATCATCATCGCTTATCTAGGTGGGCTTTAAATGTAATTATAGGTATCCTTATAAAAAGACTTAACGACACACAAAAGAAAAAGCAATATAAAGACAGAGCAGAGATATAAAGATGCTGACCTTAAAGAATGGAATGAAGTGGCCAAAAGCCAAGGAATGTTGATAACCACCTGAAGCTAGAGAGACAAGAAATGCACTTTCCCCTAAAGTGTCCAGAGGGTGTGTCACCCTGCCAACACCTTGATTTCAGTGCAGTGATAAAGAGCCTGTACTTCTAGCCTCCAGAACTGTAAGAGAATAACATTTTTGATGTTTTAAGCCACAAAGTTTGTGATTATTTGTTAAAGCAGCTACAGGAGACATTACTTTGCCAACAAAGGTCCGTCTAGTCAAGGCTATGGTTTTTCCAGTAGTCATGATGGATGTGAGAGTTGGAGATGTATGGCAAAACCAATACAATATTATAAAGTAATTAACCTCCAATTAAAATAAATAAATTTATATTTAAAAAAATAAAAAAGAAAAAGGAAAAAAAGAAAGCTGAGTGCTGAAGAATTGATGCTTTTTTTTTTTAATTTTTACTTTATTTTACTTTACAATACTGTATTGGTTTTGCCATACATTGACATGAACTGTGGTGTTAGAAAAGACCTAAGGAAATCAGTCCTGAATAATCATTGGAAGGACTGATGCTGAAGCTGAAACTCCAATACTCTGGCCACCCAATGTGAAGAAGTGACTCACTGGAAAAGACCCTAATGCTGAGAAAGACTGAAGGTTGGAGGAGAAGGGGACGATAGAGGATGAGATAGTTGGAGGGCATCACCGACTCGATGGACATGAGTTTGAGTAAACTCTGGGAGACGGTGATGGACAAGGAAGCCTGGCGTGCTGCAGTCCATGGGGTTGCAAAGAGTGGAACACACCTGAGCAACTGAACTGAACTGACAGGAGACAGGTAATAAATGTCAACCCTGTCTCCATTTAATTACAGAACTTGTCTAAAACTGAAAATTGTATAATATCTCTCAAAATAATATCCCTTTTTAAACTTGTATAGTAAGCTATTTTCCAAATTGATATGGATTGTGGCATTTTATAGAACACAGAAATATTCACAGAAAGTGAAAAGATAAAACAAATACTAGAACATAATTTATGTGGTTCATCATGAAGACCTTAAAACATACAAGTCTGTTGTGCTTTTTTTACTCTCAAGTTATCTTTTGTCTGCTAAGGGCTGGGCTTTAATATTCACTAGTTATTCACCACTTCAAGTGGTGTTAAACATAGAATGTAAGCCTACTAACTCAAAAACTCAAATAAAGGTATAAAAATAATTTAATTCATTAAGGATTGTTTAAAATGCAAATATATAGGGATATATTGAGATTTCAGAGGGTTCTCAAATAAAACCTAAGTGCTTTATGGTAATTCATTATCCACTTATCCTCAGTGAATGCTCGAGCTAATTTTAGCATATTGTATTCTCAGTGAATATGTCCCAATTCACCCAAAAGATTACTAGTTTCTTCAGTACATACTTGTCAGGTACAAATATACAAAGCACTGTGCTGGTTGCTGATGTTGGAAGGTGGAGGAGTAAGCCATAGAAAAAAAATCTTTTCAGTGCTGATTTCTGCTGTATAGGACCTACAAGCAATAAGGTACAGACCTACAGAAAGATAAAATGAACATAGCTAGCTATAAGACTGCTTCTCTAAGTTATATATATAAAACAAGAGAGTTATAGGTAAAAGGTTAGAGTTCAGAAAAAGGAGAAATTTCCATACAGCTAGGGTGGGAAGAGGGTGAAAGTGATGAAAATAGCTCATGGAGAAGGCAGGCCTTGAATGATCTAACGTGCCAAGATGAACAGTTCATTTGATAAAGTATCATGTGTCCAATTTATTGTACAAAGATGACTTTGGCTGGGATTTAAAATCGATTGGAAACAAAATAGTAAAAGTCAGGCTAAGAAGGCTGGACTTGTCTATATGCCATGAAAACCCACAAGAAGTGTAAAACAAAGGAGTGATAAGACTGAGAAATTAATTGAGCAAGGTATAATAGGAAAAAAGGCTAGGGAAAGAAGACTAGTGAAAGTTTTCCTGGATCTCAGACTTTATTTCTATAAATGAAATTAACTGAAATGACCTCATAAGATTGCTGTGAGGGTCAAAAATAAATAAGGAATTTAACAATATTGTATAAACTTTAAAACAGGGTAAGTAAAAGGTATAAAATACAGAGTGCACACTTACATTCATAATCCAGGCAAGAGTTAATGAGGGCCTGAAGTATCCATTGGTAATCTGAATCAAAGAAGAGATACCAGAGATATTACAGCAGTAGACCTAACAGACTCAGCAACTGACATAGTGGGGACGGAGTTGCAGGGAACAAGGACTGAGAGACCTTAACCTTAGAGGACAAAAAGAATGGTAGCATAAAAAGAGAAGAGGTTTATGGTTCACTGGATTTCTCCTTCATTCAACAAATAATTGTCATTTGCAGGCATCATTTTAAGTGCTGGGACTGCTACAGAGAATAAAGTAGACAGAGAGCTGGCTCATGGAACTTGTATTCTGTGAAGGGACACAGGCATTTAAAGATAAACACAAGGCATCTCAGTATATTGATCATGTTTTTTACTATCTGTATTTTATGACATTTTGACACCTCCTTTTATGAGTCTCCTGAAGTCTGATACACTATCTCCCAAGGCCTAAATCACCCCAGGACAGGATACCAGACAACTAGGAACCACTCTTATATTTCAGAGGCTGCAGAAGTTACTCAAACTATCCAATCCTAAACTTGTTTTATTGCTTACTCTGCCTTTCTCAATCCTTCCCACCAAAACGACAATAAAGGCTCTGGTCCATCCTTTCCCCTTACTCCTGCATCCTGACCTACCCCTCTGCTTCCCCATCTGGCCCTGCATGACAAGGCATACTTCCTCCTGAAAACTATAAAAAACCATCTTTTCAATGGCAATCATTTTCTATCATCTATCAGCCAAAATAATATCTTATCATGGTGGTTAACTAATGTATTACTTTATATAATCAGGTTAATTTTTAGAGTACTAAATGGCTTTTCTCACATCCTCCAACATACCAAAATGGTATTATACTTGGAAGTAATTCTTAAATATGTTTCACTATATTTTTTCCCATGATAATGCAAATGAATAATTGAACTCTTGAAAACTTGCAATAATCTTCCCCAAAGTATCCCTTTTCTCTCATCTATACTGCTTATCTCAAAAGAGGATTCATGGGACTTCTCTGGTAGTCCAGTGATTAAGAATCTGCCTGACAATGCAAGGGAAACAGGCTTGATCCCTGATCAGGGAACTAAGATCCCACATGCAACAGAACATTAAGTCCATGCTCCCACACTCTCTGGAGCCCATGTGCCACAATTATGGAGCCCAAGTGCAGCAACCACCGAGCCCATGTGCCACAGCTAGAGAGTCATGTGTCACAGCAAAAGATCCAGCAGGACGCAGTGAAGATCCCGTGACCAGCAGCTAAATAAAGAAATCCTGATGCAGTCAGATAAAGAAGGATTCGTAATAAAAATAAATAAGAAGTATAAAAACAATAAATAAATAAATAAAAATGAATAAAATAAAAAGAGGATTCATATAATACTTCACATTTTTCAAGCATACAACCTAGTTCAATAAATATTATTAATATGTTGTTAATATTTTATAATAAAAATAAACTCATACATGAATTTCTGCATTTGTACAATTATTCTAAACTGCTTTTTAAGATAAACAATAGCATTATTGAAAAACTTCATATTGGAATATATTGGAAACATTAGAAATTTAAAATATTTTTAAACCCTGGAGAAGGCGATGGCACCCCACTCCAGTACTCTTGCCTGGAAAATCCCATGGACAGCAGAGCCTGGTAGGCTGCGGTTCACGGGGTTGTGAAGAGTCGGACACGACTGAGAGATTGTCCTTTCAATTTTCACTTTTCACTTTCATGCATTAGAGAAGGAAATGGCAACCCACTCCAGAGTTCTTGCCTGGAGAATCCCAGGGACGGGGGAGCCTGGTGGGCTGCTGTCTATGGGGTCACACAGAGTCGGACACGACTGAAGTGACTTAGCAGCAGCAGCAGCATACACGTTTAAGAAGTTTTATATGTTTCTATTTTTGTTACCTAAACCTAACTAAAATTACTTTCACCAGCATGTTTTGAAGACTCTTAGTTGCAGATTCCCTAAGTAAGGGAAATGTAACTATTAACTTCAAAAGATAGATAATATATAGATACAAAAATATCATAATCCAAATAAACGAAGATAAATGTCTTCAGAAAAGATCTGTAGTAATTTTAAGAGTTGAAAGCATATTTATTATCAATTGTCTATAATGACCCATAGTTATTTGTTGTAAGATGCATTTGAATCTGCAATGGAGAATCCACAATTATCTAAAGCCTCAAGGTAGCAAATCAATTATCCCGTAATGAATGGAAGTTATGTCAGTTGTAAATATGTGTCACAAGGATCATGTTTTAGAAGAAACACTGAAAGAAATCTTGAACAGCATTTTATTAGCATGCTAATGCAGTAGAGCCTTCTGGCAACTATATAGAATCCAGAATATAATGTCTAAATACCCAAGGAGAACATTTAGAATATGAACAGTAATATCCTCAAACAGCTGCTTACTTTATAGTAAACCAATAATAGTACTCAACTTTTTGGTCTCAGGATCCCTTTACCTTTAAAGATTATAGAGAGCCCCAAAAAGTTTTTATGTGAGTTCAATCAATGGTTTATTACCTTCTAAGAAATTAAAACAGAGAAAATATTTAAATAGATCAGTTCAGTTCAGTTCAGTCGCGCAGTCGTGTCCGACTCTTTGCGACCCCATGAATCGCAGCACGCCAGGCCTCCCTGTCCATCACCAACTCCCGCAGTTCACTCAGACTCACGTCCATTGAGTCTGTGATGCCATCCAGCCATCTCATCCTCGGTCGTCCCTTTCTCCTCCTGCCCCCAATCCCTCCCAGCATCAGGGTCTTTTCCAATGAGTCAACTCTTCGCATAAGGTGCCCAAAGTACTGGAGCTTCAGTTTTAGCATCATTCCTTCCAAAGAAATCCCAGGGTTGATCTCCTTCAGAATGGACTGGTTGGATCTCCTTGCAG
>SJXQ01005974.1:0-13634 GCA_006408695.1 Aepyceros melampus | reverse complement strand
TGACAGAATGATCTCTGTTCGTCTCCAAGGCAAACCATTCAATATCACAATTATCCAAATCTATGCCCCAACCAGTAATGCTGAAGAAGCTGAAGTTGAACGGTTTTATGAAGACCTACAAGATCTTTTAGAACTAACACCCAAAAAAGATGTCCTTTTCATTATAGGGGACTGGAATGCAAAAGTAGGAAGTCAAGAAACACCTGGAGTAACAGGCAAATTTGGCCTTGGAATGCGGAATGAAGCAGGCCAAAGACTAATAGAGTTTTGCCAAGAAAATGCACTGGTCATAGCAAACGCCCTCTTCCAACAACACAAGAGAAGACTCTACACGTGGACATTTAAATAGATACTTACTTATTTATTACTTCCCTGGTGGCTCAGATGGTAAAGCGTCTGCCTACAATGCAGGAGATCCAGGTTCAATCCTTGAGTCGGGAAGATCTCCTGGAGAAGGAAATGGCAACCCACTCCAGTATCCTTACCTGGAAAATCCCATGGACAGAAGAGCCTGGTAGGCTACAGTCCATGGAGTCACAAAGAGTCGGACACAACTGAGTCACTTCACATTTCTTTCCTTACTTATTTAGGAAATTTTAAAAAAATCATAATAAACACCCCATGTTAATATCAGAGCAACTATGCTATCTTATTCTGTAACCTCTGGACATGAAAGGAAGAAAGAAAAGTCTGAGTTTTTTAAATAAAAATAAAATTAAAAATTTATTATTAAGGAAACAGTTTTAAACTTGCAGACTCCCTGAAGAAGAGAATTGCTTTGAGAACTGCTGCTCTAAATCTTTAGTTTATCAGTAGGAAAAGTTGAATTTGTCTACTAGGTCACATGAAAATGCTGTTTTCAGAAGGGAGAACTAATAGTAACCAAGCCAGTTCTCAGAGTTTTAAGAAACAGCCCAAGTCCAGTGACTAAGATAAGAACATTAACTTCTAACTTTACACAAAGTTCAAGTTCTCAGCCTTAGCCAATAACAGCAGAGGCTGGATATACTCATAGACAGCAGTAATGCTTTGAAACGCACATGGCCATCAGCAGTGAGTTAACTGTGACAATGCTCTTAGTCTAAAAATTCACTTAATGATTTCTTTACGACTGTTTAATTCATTAGAGTCAATTACATATCAATACTGAAGCTAACATATAAAAATGATAAACTGTGCTTCTGTTTCTCTTGTGTTGTCTAAAACATCTTCTGTGTGCTAAAACTCCTAAGGATAGATAAATAAGTCTTTGAGCTCGAGCTAACCAAAGAGCTAATGAAGAACATCTGTATAATCTTCCAGGGGATTCTTCCCAACTCAGGGATCAAACCCAGGTCTCCCACATTTCAGGCGGATCTTTACCAGCTGAGCCACAAGGGAAGTCCAAGAATACTAGAGTGGGTAGCCTAGCCCTTCTCCAGGGTATCTTCCCGATCCAGGAATCGAACCAGGGTCCTCTGCATTGCAGGTGGATTCTTTACCAACTAAGCTATCAGAGAACTTGCCACATTAATTTCCTTTTTAAAGCAAAACCAAAATATGAACATTTTTCTACAACTCAATGAATTTCAAGACAAAATTACAAAGATTTTAAAATAATTTTTTGGTGTCTATATAGTAGACATTTTGTTTGTCCACAATTATTCTCTCCCTCAACACACTAACTGTATCCTAAATGATCCTAATTATTACAATCTGAGTGGGCTTCAAATTGATTAAAAGCCAACAGAATACACAATGGAAAAAAAAAAAAAAGATGATCTCTTCAGCAAGTGGGAAAGTTGCACAGCCACATACAAATCAATGAGGTTAGAACACACCCTCACATCATACACAAAGATAAACATAAAATGGTTTAAACATAAATTAAAACAGGACTCCATAAAACTCCTAGAAGAGAATGTAGGCAAAATATTCTCTGACACAAATTATACCAGTTTTCTTAGGTCAGCCTCCCAACGCAACAGAAATAAAAGCAAAAATGAACACATGGGACCTAATTAAACTTATAAGCTTTTTACAGCAAAGGTGGAAGCCCAAGGAAACCATAAACAAAATGAAAAGGCAACCTGTGGACTAGAAGAAAATATCTGCAAATGATGCAACCAACAAGGGTCTAATTTCCAAAATACACAAACAGCTCATACCACTCCACCCAAAAAAACAAAAAACCCAATCAAAAAATGGGCAAGAAAAACTAAATAGACACTTCTCCCAAGAAAACATACAGATGGCCAACAGGCACATGAAAAGATGCTCAACATTGCTAATTATTAGAGAAATGTAAATCACAGTGACAATGAGGTACCACCTCACACTGGTCAGAACGGCCATCATTAGAAAATATACAAATAACAAATGCTGGAGAGAGTGTAGAAAAAGGGAACCCTTCTACACTGTTGATGGAAATATAAACTGAAGCAATCACTATGGAAAATGGTATGGAAATTCCTCAAAAATCTAAAAATAGTTTCTATATGATCCAGCAGTCCCACTCCTGGGAATATATCCAGATAAAACTATAATTCAAAAAGATATATGCACCCCTATATTCATAGCTGCACTATTCGCAATAGCCAAGACACGTGCGCTTAGTCCCTCAGTCCTGCCTGACTCTTTGCCAATACATGGAAACAACCTAAATGTCCATCAACAGATGAATGGACAAAGATGTGGTACATATATACAATGGAACACTACTCAGCCATAAAAGAATGAAATAATGCCATTTGCAGCAACTTGGATGGACCTAGAGATTACCATACTAAGTGAAGTAAATGAGAAAGAGAAAGACAAATGCAATATGATAGCATTTGTCTATGGAATCTAAAATAGGACATAAATGAACTTATCTATAAAGCAGAATCATAGACATAAAGAATAGACTTGTAGTTGCCAATGGGGAGGGGATTCGGGGAGAGATGGATTGGATCTGGGGATTAGTAGATGCAAACCATTATCTGTAGACTGAATAAAGAACATGGTTCTACTGTATAACCCAGGGAACTATATTCAATATCCTGTGATAAACTATAATGGAAAAGAATATGAAAAAGAATATATATATATATATATATATATATATATATATGAATCACTTGGACTCACTTGGCTATACATCAGAAATCAACATTGTAAATCAACTATATTCCAATAAAATAAATTAAAAAAAATAAAACACATATTGTATTGCCAAAAAAGGAAGCTAATAGAAATATTCCTGAATTAACAAATACAAAAAGCAAACCCATTTGAAAACTAGAAAATAAGCATCTCAAGAACATTAGGTCTCTGCCCATTTCCTAACTGGTGATTCCTAGGCATTAGTAAAAGCCTAATATATAAAAGGCATGCATTAGATAGTTGTAGAATAAATGAATGTATGAACAAAGGTAAGGACTATCTTTGTGACATATACAACCAAAATTTACCAATGCAAGTTATTTTTCCACATTCTCTAATTGAGGCACTAGTGCTCAGGTTTGACAACTTGAAAAGTTAGGTGTTATGTGGGTCAAACATAGCAAACTGTTTATTATAAATAAAAGCAATGTCCCTAAATCTGGATTCATATTACTGTGAAACACAGAAAGTTACTAAGGTTATTCCTCTCTTCATTAGGAGAATGTAAAATTGTTTATCTGTAATATATTTGCCAAGTAAAATGTTTCTCCTGTTTTTCAACAGTTCTAATAATCATGAAATGGCTTACAAGACATTTTCTAGGTGAATTATATGCTGTCATTGCAGGAATGAAATGTTTAAATCAAAGCAGAATAACATTTACTATTTACAAGAGTTTGTTAAAGGCAATATATAAAGAATAAACTCCCTAAAGTCTAAACAACCTAACATTATCAACCTTGTTTTAATCAGTATATTTTTACTTCCAAATTTTTGGTAATATTAAAACATCATTTCTTCATTCAATGTTTGCCCCTTTTTCTTCTGCTTTACTTTTGGGAGATGCTGAAATCAATTCTGGTTGGCCTATGACAAAATATAAACTTATTAATAAGATACTAGGATAACTCACAGAATTCAAGAATTTGAAAACATATGGCAAGAATACTGGAGTGGGTTGCATTTCCTACTCCAGGGGATCTTCCCAACCCAGGGATCAAACCCGAATCTCCTGCCTCTCCTGCACTGGCATGCAGATTCTTTAACAACTACACCCCTTGGGAAGCCCAAGCATATATACGCACTGCAGAAAGGGCAAGAGCAACTGGATATCTCAAACACAGAAGTTCACAGATTCTATTTAAGAGCATTGCCATTGATCTGACCCAGTTCCCAAAACATAATTTGAAATGACAAGTTCCAGCAAAGAAATGGTAATTTAAAAACTTTAAACATTATTCATCTCTAAATAAAGTCAATATAATATTTAATAAAATAACATATCCCCAAAATTAGAAGATGAATCAGACCATTTGAACAGGCTTTAGGATCATATCATCCCCCTAGACCTAAATCTGTATTCACCGAAACAATTTTATGATCATTGAATTCATTTTTGATGTATTCATATCTAGTCAAAAAACAGATATCCAATAGAAAGAACAAAATAAAGTCATTAGTGGTTCTCTCATCATTACCACATCTATATAAATTTAAATATTGGTATTAAAACCAATAACCCCTGTCCAGTAAACTCGGTTATTGTGAGACCACATCTAGACTAGATGGACTCTCAAGACCACATAATATATGCTTTAAGAGTTAGGGTTAGTTATTTTGGAAGTTCAAAGGCAAACACAAAATTATGATAGTGTGGTGGTTTCGTCTCTAAGTCATGTCCGATTCTTGCAACCCCATGGACTGCAGCCTGCTAGGCTCCTCTGTCCATGGGATTCTCCAGGCAAGAATACTGGAGTGAGTTGACTTTTCTTTCTCCAGGGGATCTTCCTGACCCAGGAATCAAACCTGCGTCTCTTGCATTGCAGGCAGATTCTTTACCGAGCTATGAGGGAAGCCTGAAAAATTATTGATATAGAATATTACATAAGATAAGAAGCTCAGGGTCACTAAGATGTGTGGTGAGGTAAAAGAGGAAAAGAACATGTGTGCATGAATAAATGAATGAAACTCTCTCAGTTGTGTCTGACTGTTTGCCACCCCATGGATTATAGCCCGCCAGGTTTCTCTATCCTTGGAATTTTCCTGGCAAGAATACTGGAGAGGGTAGCCATTTCCTTCTCCAGGGAATCTTCCCAACCCAGGGATCAAACCTGTGTCTCCTGTACTGCAGGCGGATTCTTGACTGTCTAATGCTCTAAATTAGTTAAGCAAGTAGGATAAAAAGACTGGTGTAGAAGTGCTTTTTTATTCATTATTTTATTCAGTCCTATACTTTTCTGATAGATAGGTGATAGGATGGATGGATGGATGGATAGGTAAATGGATGATAGATGGATAGGTAGGTAGGTAGATAGACTAAAAATTACTTCCTTGACAATGAAAAACTGATCCACTTTGATTTTACAGCTAAAAGCAGAATCCTCAGCACAGGTTCAGTCCCAGGAAAGAGTAACAATTCAGAATATCCACTCCACAAGGTTTTTGCATGTAATAACTCATTCATTTTTAACTTTATGGGCTTGTAAATGATAAAGGAAGAAAGTACTTTACTGAGACCAAACTGAAGATTTTTATCTGCTCTCAAAGACTTTCCAATTAACCACCTCAAACCAAATTTTTATGATTGGCATTTACATCCTATCTTTCCAAAGTAAATTTAGAACTCAATCTGGTTTGATTCAGAGCTCAGAAATGTTAATTATATTACCTAAACGTGTGAGTCTTGACCAAAATGAAATATTTTAATTTAAAATCCAGTCATTTGTACTAAATAGGGAGTACCCAAATGGCTGTCCACAGGCAAATGAGGCTCTGATTAAGGTTTCATTATTTATAGTGAAATTGAGAAAAATAAGAGCAATGCAGAAAGTTTTCCGTAAAACTAAACTTATTTAATTTTTATCTCTATCTATAATATTTTATAATTAATTCTTGGAAAAATATGTCATACATTAAATAATAACACCATATAATAAATGAATATCGCATACGATTAATTAATAAATGAATATTGCATACAATCCTAAATTGTCCATGAATTAAAAATTAAAGAAGACAATTATATCAGTAGGGTTACAGTGAGGAGGCAGCAATCACACAGTTATTTGAATGAAGAGAATTTTAAAAATTGGAAACTGAAGAAATAAAAAACATTCTTAAGATATCAGAAATAGCAACTGCAGAAAGTAGCTATCTCCACTATAGGGTTGGAGGAACAAGGAAAGAGGTTGTTAAAACTTAGAAACTAGAAAGGTAGAGAAAGGAGCCCACATGGACTCAAACATCTGAGGTGACGCTGCATGCCTGACGCTTATGTTGAGGGCTGGGGTGGAGGGAGTTGTGCATGAGTAATTTCTTTCTGCAAGTACTGGAAAACTGGCGACCAGTCGCACTTAATGCTGTAGGAGGGAGGGCACTGCGGCTGCCTAAGAAGGGTTGCTGAGCTAATGCTCATACCAACAGGAAGAAGGCAGAAAGAAAACTGGAAGCTGACAGGCTGGAGCAAGTCCCTCCTTTCTCCTTCCACCTCCCAGTCTCCTCTAACACTCCCTAATGGAAGAGCCTAACAGGGATCCAGCTTAACAGAGTAACAATGGAGTCTACAGAGTCCAGGCATCACAAAGTGGGGTACAAAAGGGCTTAAGAAGTTAACTGGTACAATCCTGCTGGCTTTTACTTACTAAAATTTTACTTATATATAAAATACCACTTAGTGACATAATTTTATCAATAGAAACTTTATGAGTCAAGTCAGTGAAACTGAGATGGACGAACCAAGAGCCTGTTATGCAGAGTGAAGTCGGTCAGAAAGAGGAAAACAAATATATTTTAATGCATATATATATATAGGATCTAGAAAAAACGGTAGTGGTGAACCTGTTTGCAGGGAAGAAACAGAGATGCAGATGTAGAAAATGGGCATGTGGTAGACTCAGCAGGGAAAGGAGAAGACAGGAGGAATTGAGAGAATAGCACTGAAACATATGCACTACCATGTGTAAAACTGATAGCCAGCAGGAAGTTGCTGTATAACACAGGGGGCTCAGCCTGGTGCTCTGTGACAACCTAGAGGGTTGGGATGGGGTGAGGGAGGCTCAAGAGGGAGGGGAATACGTGTATACTTACTGCTGATTCACGTTGTTGTGAGCCCCTGGGAGAAAGGAAACATGCCATCTCTCACCTCTGTAGCCTTGTATTGGAGAGGGGAACACTGGGGGCACTCTCAAAGGCAAGTTGCTCTCCAGACTTTGTGTTACCAACTTAAGAACTTTTCTCTTTTGATGCTCTTCAACTATATTCTCGCCTTTGAGGCTCCCACCACTATATAGAACCACTCTTCTCTTCCCATGCTTATCACTTTAGTTACCAGCCTCCAAACCACTCCACCATGTTCATTAAGACCTAAGCATCTGGCTCAAGATAATCCTTCACACGCTGAACCCTGCCACGTTCGGCCTGATTTAATCATACACGCAAAGGAAACATTAAATAGTAACTGCACAGTTGTCTGATCCAGACCCCTGCAACACACTTGGCTTCTATGGCACTTCAGCAATCCTGTCTCAGGAAATAACCAAAACATCAACCTTAACTATAATCACTAATTTCTGGACTACTGAACTCTGAAACTAAATCCACCTAAATTCTCTAGTCCTTTCACTCATCTTAAGGCTTACCTTAAAGCTTCTCTCTAACCACTTTCCCAAACTATCAGCCCCTTTAATTTTGTCTTTCTAACTTAATCGGGAGTTCTAATTAACGTTTATTGAGAGCTTACTCTGCCAGGCCGTACTCTAAGCGCTGCATGAGTATCATCTCATTTCATTATCACAGCAACCTTACAAAGAAGCTGCTACAATCTTGTAAACATTTATTTCTACCATTTTCTAGTCATGCCTTCAATTTCCTTTGACAGTGCACAACACTTGCCTACCCAACTGTGGGCATATTTTATCTTTTTTTTTTTTTTCAGACTTCCAAAAAAGGAATCACATAATTATAGAAAACAGCATAATTAAATTAATTGGTTCAGGTTCCTAAGCTAAGACTCCAGCATTATTCAGTAGCCCCATATGCACCCCAAGTTAAATTCCTTTGCCACTATTATGAAAGTTCCAAAGCTTTAACCCTCTGTTCAAGCTGCATTTTATATTCTCTTCTGCTACTCTACTCAACTCTATTTTATTCTCACCTTCACTCTCAACCTGTGGCCTGAACTTCAACTTTATGAAGAATATAGACATCATAAAGCATAATTTCCCTCTCCTTGAGCTCCAGTTTATCAACATGTGCTTATTTCCTGTCACCAGTCTCAGAGGAAGGATTGCCTTGACTCAACCGTTTCTTTCTTACCTCATGATCTCATTTCATCTGTCTCTCTTCTATCTTCAATCCTTCATTCGACAAATATTCATGAGCACCTACTGGTGTCAGAACCTGTTCGAGGGAAACTGGATACATAAGTGGACAAAACAAAGATCCTTGCCCTTACATTTTAGCCTCTCTATTGGTTCATGTGCCTTAGATCTTCTTTAAACAATCAAATTCACCTTTTATACCCACCTATGCATCTCCAAAAGAAGTTGTCAGTTGCAACTTCTGTCTCTTCTCTTCATCATTAAATTACTTAAAAAGGATATCCTTGAGGGGTAGAAAGCAATATCTTAAGAATGAAGTATATGGCAAATAACTGCTGAACAGATGGAATCACAGTGATGCCATCAAATAAAAAGCCTGTGTGCCACAGAGTCACACACTTGTCCCTCCTCTTCCTGAGGCTGCCTGCTTCTCTGGAACACCAAGATTCAGAGAAAGCATCCCCAGAAATGATGTGTGCTCAGGGGATGTGATTCATCATACCCAAACTGTAGATGCCAGTTGACAGCAAACTCAGCTTTACTTTCCCTTCACTTTTGGGTAGCTAAAGGCCTTAATAAAGATTATAAGCCAAATGTTTCCAGGCCTCCAACTCAAATCCAGCATAAATTCTAAGAGTACAGATGAGAAAGTACCAGATTAAAGTAGGAAGTCAAGTCAAGGAGAGTGCACCCATAATTCTCTAGGCAAACAGCAGGGCTCTATAGACGAATAACAGAAAAACTTGAATACAGAGCCTGTGAAAAACTATTACTAAATGAATTAAACAAATGTGATATGAGAAAAACAAATGAAAAATATTTGTTCAAAATATGCTTGTAATTGAAGAAACAATTTTAAATAAGGATTATTCACTCAGGTCTCCCTTGCTGGTTTTGAGTAGAGAGGAAAGAGATCACAAGGCAAGAAATATAAGAAGCCTCTAGAAAATGGAAAGGCAAGGAAACGAATTCTTCCCTGAAGTCTTCATAAAGGAACACAACTTCACCAACACCTTCAATTAAGGCCTATTCCTTAATCTATTTTGAGTTAATTTTAACTCATTTTTTTGCTTGCAGATATCCAGTACTCCAACATTTATTGAAGAGACTTTCATTTCTCCATTGCATATTCTTGCCTATTTTGTAAAAAATAACTGACCTTATATGGTTTGTTTCAAGGCTCTCTGTTCTGTTACATTGACCTCTGTGTGTTTTTATACCAGCATCATACTGTTTTGATTACTACAGATTTGTAATTTGGTTTGAAGTTAGGCAGTGTGATGCCTCCAGCTTTGCTGTTTTTACTCAAGATTGATTTCAAATTTGGGAGTCTTTTAGCAATCAAACAAATTTTAGAATTGTTTGTTCTATCTCTATGAAAAATTTCATTGGAACTTTTATAGAGATTATATTGAATGGACATTTCAGCAATATTAATTTTTAATCTATGAATATGGAATATCTTTCCATTTTGTCATTTTGATCATCAATGGCTTACACTTTTCAGTGTACAGATCTCTCACCTCCTTGGTTATATTTGCTTCTAAGTAAGTATTAATATTTTATTATTTTGATGCAATTATAAATAAGATTACTAATTTCTTTCTGATAGTTCATTGTTAATGTATAGAAAAGCAACTAATTTTGTATATTGATTTTGTATCCTAGAAACTTACTGAATTTTTGTTAGTCCTAACAGTTTTATAGAGAAGTCCTATGGTTTTCTATATCTAATATCACCTGCAAAGAGAGACTTCTGTTCCTTATTTGGATTATTTTGTTTTTTTGTCTAATTGTTCTGGCTACAACTTACAGTACTATGTTCAATAAAAGTGACAAAAGTGGCATCTTTGCCTTGTTCCTAATGTTAAAGGTAGTTTTCAGCTTTTCACCATTAAGTATGACGTTAGCTGTGGGCTGGCATCACCAACTCAATGGACATGGGTTTTGGTGAACTCCAGAAGTTGGTGATGGACAGGGAGGCCTGGGGTGCTGCAGTTTATGGGGTCGCAGAGTTAGACATGACTGAGTGACTAAACTGAAGTAGCTGTGGGCTTGGTATCTTGGAAACCCATTCCTCATGTGGGAGTCAAAAGCTGAGGTGCTAGATGTCCGTCCAAACTCTCCTTCTCAGGGGGAAGCTGGGAATAGGCATCCTCTCTCAATAGTATTTCACTGCTGGGCGCAGAGTTTATAGTGAGCGTGTGTCTCAGCCTTTCCTACCCATTTTGTGTTTTTTCATATGTCTGATATATAGAAATTGCTTAGCTAGGTTCTCAATTTTTTTTCAGAGGGAATTTCTTAGAATGTGCCTATATACATGATGCTTCCATGAGAGGAAGAATATTCAGGAGCCTCCTATGTCAACATCTTGATAAACTCTCCAAACTTTCTCTATTCCTAGAAGACACTGGAAGACAATAAAATGGCTCATTCACTACGTGTCTTAACTTCTTCTAACATGCTGAGGCTAACCAGCTAAAAACTGTTTCACAATCCCTTGTACCTAGGGTTCTAGGATTTATTTAAGTTCCTACCATCAGATGTTAAACTGGACTTTGGCACTAACTTTGTTGGTGTGGTTTGGGACAGCAGTGGCACCGGCTGGCACAGCAGCTGTAACAGCAGCTTCCTAAATTGGCAGACTATTTTCTGCTCATAGCAGAGGTTCAGGAGCTAATAACTTGTAGTCACTTCTTTCTGATACTATAGCATCCTGCTTGGGTTAAAAGCAATAATCTCCTGACAGCCAGTGTAAGTTGGGAACCATTCCTGGAAGCTCAACCGAGAATCTGTGAGCCATTTAATATTCTGAAGAATCTCTTTGTGCTCAAACTGACTATAGTGAGTTTTAATCTCCAAAACGGAACACTGACCAAAACACTAATTTATTCTGGAGAAAATTTCCATCTGTGAAGAAAGAGATTTGTGACCAAGACAGCAATTCAGACACAGATTTCACTCTGCATATTTGACTTTAAGTCAGTAAAGCTGCTGCTGCTGCTAAGTCACTTCAGTTGTGTCCAACTCTGTGCGACCCCATAGACGGCAGCCCACCAGGCTCCCCCGTCCCTGGGATTCTCCAGGCAAGAACACTGGAGTGGGTTGCCATCTCCTTGTCCAATGCATGAAAGGAAAAGTGAAAGTGAAGTTGCTCAGTTGTGTCCAACCCTCAGCGACCCCATGGACTGCAGCCTACCAGGCTCCTCCGTCCATGGGATTTTCCTGGCAAGAGTACTGGAGAGGGGTGCCATTGCCGTCTCCAAAGTCAGTAAAGCAGGAACCACCTAAAAAACAAAGAATGACAATTACCCTGTGCTATAGTAGGTCCATGTTATCTACTTTATATATAATAATGTGTATCTGTTAATCCCAAATTTCTAATTTATCCCTCATCCTGCTTTTCCCTTTGGTAACCATAAATTTGTTTTCTATGTCTGTCAGTCTGTTTCTGTTTTGTAAATAAGTTCATTTGTATCATTTTTTTAGATTCTTCACATTAAGTGATATTCAATATATCAATATTCAATACCCATAATGGGAAATAATCTGAAAAATATACATATTTACATATATATTAAACTGAATCACTTGGCTGTAAACAGAACCTAACACTGTAAATCAACTATTCTTCAATTTTAAAAAAAAGAATGGCAAGCAATGGTTTTTTATGGTCCTCAGTGGGCATTTGACTTGTTGAAATTTGGATGTAGCATTTAAAGGGATATCCGAATTTCTTTACTGAAACTTAAGAAAGTTACATGCACTGTTGTCCTATATATTTCTTTCTGTAAATATGCATCAGGACTTTTCCATATAAACACCTTCAGAAGCAGTAACTACTCATCTGCATGAACCTACAGGCCCTGGGGAGGTCAAGCATTGATTTGAACTCCAGTAGGAAGCATAACAGAACTCAGAATCCAGGTCTATTACTCCTGGAGCCTCATGGCTGTTCTGTCTGAATTTAGTTATCCATCTCTCTTTACCTCTGGGCTGTGGAGAAGCTCTACATATCCTATCCTTTTAACCCTATTTCAAGTACTGACTGATGACCACCTAAAAAGGATATGTGACACTCTCCATGGTTTTGACTTCTAGTCCCATGATTATTTCCTAGGTGCACAAACAATAGCTATAGAATAGACAATAAATTTTATAACAGATAGTGTGACGATAGAAAATATTTGAGTGTCAAAGGTATAAAGCATCCTGGGTAGTGGAGATATGTATCAAAAAACAGACCTAGTTCCTGCTCTTAACTGACAGGCAGGGCCCATTTTGCTTCTGAGAATTTCTGCTTGCTTTGTAAAGTCAGAGCACAAACTGAAACAGCAGCAAAAAGCACAGATGCAGAGCTTAATTTGAACTGGGTTTCTATAAAACTCACTTAAAATCCATTATACTATAATAAGCAATTTCTTACCAATAGTGTACTCGGACCTGGAAATGTCCAGAACTTAACCATTTTACACTCCTTGCATACGGAAAAACTAACAAATAAATCCTTTATGGAAATTTTCTATATTTCAATAGGGGTTTAGATAACCCAGGCTTTTGCATTGCTCAAAACTTATCTAATATTACACTTAAAATCTGAATATCACAGTTATATAAATTTTACCTAGAAAAAAAAAAGCCCTGAAAAAAAATTAACTATAAGAATGCTAAAATGTCTAGGAGTGAAAAGTACCTATGTCTGCAACTTAGTCTGAAATGCATCAGAAACTTAGATGCACAGAAGGCAAATATAACAAAATGTTAACAATCAGAGATTCCAGGTGACAGATTCATATATTCTTTGTATTGCACATTTCCATAATAAAAAGTTTAGATGAAAAATGGTCCACTATAGCAGACCAATCAGAGTCTCCTAATTGATCCTAATCTGGGACCAGAGGTGAGGAACTCTATTAAAAAAAAAAAAATCAATGGCAAATAATGCAAGTATGATAGATCATGGACGGAAGTGAAAGTTGCTTAGTCATGTCCAACTCTTTGTGACCCCCATGGACTATACAGTTCTCCAGGCCAGAATACTGAAGTGGGTAAGAACCCAGGTCTCCCACATTGCAGGTGGATTCTTTACCAGCTGAGCTACAAGGGCAGTTTATTTTGTAGGCACATGGAAGATGCAGAGAGGTGCAGAGGACACTAACAAGCTCACTTAACATTACCACTAAAGAAAAACCT
>SJXQ01005973.1:84332-178593 GCA_006408695.1 Aepyceros melampus | reverse complement strand
AAGATCATGGCATCTGGCCCCATCACTTCATGGGAAATAGATGGGGAAACAGTAGAAACAGTGTCAGACTTTGTTTTTTTGGGCTCCAAAATCACTGCAGATGGTGACTGCAGCCATGAAATTAAAAGGCGCTTACTCCTTGGAAGAAAAGTTATGACCAACCTAGATAGTATATTCAAAAGCAGAGACATTACTTTGCCGACTAAGGTCCGTCTAGTCAAGGCTATGGTTTTTCCTGTGGTCATGTATGGATGTGAGAGTTGGACTGTGAAGAAGGTTGAGTGCAGAAGAACTGATGCTTTTGAACTGTGGTGTTGGAGAAGACTCTTGAGAGCCCCTTGGACTGCAAGGAGATCCAACCAGTCCATTCTGAAGGAGATCAATCCTGGGATTTCTTTGGAAGGAATGATGCTAAAACTGAAGCTACAGTACTTTGGCCACCTTATGCGAAGAGTTGACTCGTTGGAAAAGACCCTGATGCTGGGAGGGATTGGGGGCAGGAGGAGAAGGGGACGACCGAGGATGAGATGGCTGGATGGCATCATGGACTCAATGGACGTGAGTCTGAGTGAACACTCTTGGAGTTGGTGATGGACAGGGAGGCCTGGCGTGCTGCGATTCATGGGGTCGCAAAGAGTCGGACACAACTGAGCGACTGAACTGAACTGAACTGAATCAAGCAGATAATTGGACAGACCAAAATCCAGTTTTTCCCACCACCAATCCCTTCCATCAGGAAGCTTACACAAGCCTCTTAGCCTCCTCCACCAAAGGGTAGACAGAAGAAGCAAGAAAAACCACAGTCCCACAAAAATAACATAGAAAGTTAATGAGGATGGAAGAGTAGAAAGCTATGCCCCAGATGAAGGGACAAGATAAAACCCCAGAAAAACAATGAAAAAAACAAACAACTAAAAAACAACTAAATTCAGGATCTCAGGAAAACAGAGAGAATAAAACACTAGAAGGAATAAACAGAATTACTGAGGCAGAAGAATGGATAAATGACCTTGAGGACAGGATGGTGGAAATCACTGCTGCAGATCAGAATATAGAGAAAAGAAGAATAAGAAATGAAGACACACTGAGAGACCTCTGAGACAACATTAAGTGCACCAACATTCACATTATAGGGGTCCCAGAAGGTGAAGAGAGAGTGAAAGGACTTAAGAAAATATTTGAAGAGATAATAGATGAAAATTTCCCTAACATGGGAAAGGAAATAGTCAAATTGCGGAAGCACAGCCACAGGCAGGAAATACCCAAAGAGGAACACACCAAGACACATAGTAATTAAACTGACAAAAAGACAAAGATAAAATATTAAAAGCAACAAGGGAAAAGTGACAAATAACATACCAGGGAACTCCCACCAGGCTATCAGCTGATTTCTCAACAGAAACTCTATAAGCCCCAAGGGAATGGGAAGATATATTTAAGCCAATTAAAGGGAAGAATCTACAACTAAGACTACTACACCCAGTAAGACTCTCCTTCAGATTTGATGGAGAAATCAAAAGCTTTTCAGACAAACAAAAGATAAGAGAATTTAGCATCACCAAACCAGCTTTACAACAAATGATAAAGGAACTTCTCTAGGCAGGAAACACAAAAGAAGGAAAAGACCTACAGAAAATAAACCCCAAACAATTAAGAAACTGGTAATAGGATCATACATATAGATAATTACCTTAAATGTAAATGGATTAAATGCACCAACCAAAAGAGACTGGCTGGGCATATATAGGATGTATATTAGATATATGTGTGTGCATGCTAAGTCACTTCAGTCATGTTCAACTCTTTGCAACCCTACAGACTGTAGCCCACCAGGCTCCTCTGTCCATGAGATTTTCTAGGCAAGAATACTGGAGTGGATTGCCATCCTCTCCTCAACAAAAGAAGGAAAAGACCTACAGAAAATAAACCCCAAACAATTAAGAAACTGGTAATAGGATCATACATATAGATAATTACCTTAAATGTAAATGGATTAAATGCACCAACCAAAAGAGACTGGCTGGGCATATATAGGATGTATATTAGATATATGTGTGTGCATGCTAAGTCACTTCAGTCATGTTCAACTCTTTGCAACCCTACAGACTGTAGCCCACCAGGCTCCTCTGTCCATGAGATTTTCTAGGCAAGAATACTGGAGTGGATTGCCATCCTCTCCTCCAGGGGATCATCCTAATTCAGGGATCGAACCCACTTCTCTTATATCTCTTACACTGGCAGGCAGGTTCTTCACCACTAGCACCACTTGGGAAGCCCCGGTAGACGCAATGGACGCGAGTCTGAGTGAACTCCGGGAGTTGGTGATGGACAGGGAGGCCCGGCGTGCTGCGATTCATGGGGTCGCAGAGAGTCAGACACGACTGAGCGACTGAACTGAACTGATACTGATATATATATATATATGGGAAGTGTAAGTATATATGTAAGTATAAGGGAAGAAGAGAAAACTGGAGTTTGGGTGAAAGAACTGCATAGATTCAATGTGGAATATCCACATGAAAATGCCTAATTGGCAGTTAGTACTAGGTCTGAGAATCAGAAAAAAAATTTCAGCTACCAGCGGATAGATGGTAACTGAAGTTATTGAAGAAAGCAAGGTCACCAGGAAAATAAATAGAATGAGAAAAAGCTAGTCTAAGGATTATGGATTATGTACTAGGTGGTTTAATAAGACCAATAATAGTAACTGTTAACACTTACTACAAACTTTCTATGAGCCAAGTACCATTTTAAATACTTTACTCACATAATTAAAAAAAAAACCCCTTTGGACTTAGGTGCTATTATTATTATGTCATTTAAGGAAACCAAGGGACAGTGCAGTGAAATAATTTGCCTAAAAGTGCACATCTACTTGAGTGGTGAAGCTAAGACTTTAAGACAGGTAGCCTGACTCCAGAACTTTTCCCCTAACCTTATATAAACCTACCTCATAGTAATTCTGCAAAGTAGATATTTTTGCTTCCATTTCACATATTAAAAAAAAAAGAGGCTCAGAGAAATTAAATTCACTTCCTAGAATAATACAGGTTGCATGAAGTAGGGTTACAATTTAAACCTAAAGACCATATTCTTTCATACCTCAGTTAAGAGAAGTGATTTAATTTCTCTCATAATCTTTTACAATGCTGAGCCTAGTAGTAAATATAATTATTACTACTAATAATGTAAGAACATTGAAGTTGAGCTCCCACTTACCTTTCACAGAAAGTTGAGGTTGTACCACAACATGAAAAAAAAAAAAAGTATAAACTAAGGCAGAAGATGTTGGTTCAGGAAATAGTGACTCCTATCCTAGAGGAGAGTGAGAGGAAGTCCCAGGACATAAGCCTTTTAATAGTCATAGAAATTAAGAGCAGGACAGTGACTTTTTGGAGTGGTCTTCAGGGGCAAAACTTCGAAACTTAAAAATTAGTAGAACCGAGTGCTTAAAGACATGAATGATAAAGGAATCTGGTAGCGTGCAATAAAGATGTCACTGAATTGCCTCTAGCACTATTCTTCAGCAAGAGGGTCACATCATTGCCCCAGAGAGGGCTTACAGATGGCACTGGTGGTAAAGAATCTACCTGCCAATGCAGTAGACATAAAAGACAAGAGTTCAATCCCCTGGTCAGGAAGATACCCTGGAGAAGGGAATGGCAACCCACTTCTGTATTCTTGCCTGGAGAATTTCATGGACAGAGGAGTCTGTCAGGCTCCTATGCATCCATTTGGTAGCAAAGAGCTGGACATGACTCAGCAACTAACACACACAGAGAAGGAAATGTTATCCTAACAGTACAGTTTTGTAGTAAATATTAACTGAGGAAAATTTTAAATGCTTTTTATTACATTTTAACACCTCTAGATGAGATGCATCTTACAATCAAGGTTTTCTTAGTAATTTTCTTTCTTAGTAGTACATAAAATAGCATGTTGGATTTGATCAAATGCGTGTGCCACAGTTTTAGATGTTTTATAATATACTCTAATTTAATCTTCATAATGGTTTAATGTAGTTGATGCTATTACTATTTTACAGGTAAGGAAATTGAGGCTCAAAGATGTTAATATGTTCAAGGACTGCTGTCAAGTGGAAAAGCAAGTACTGCAAACCAGGTATGGGGAATTCTCTGGTGGTTCAGTGATTAGGACTCAGTGCTTTAACTGCCTGGCCCCAGGTTCGATCAGCAAGTCTTGTGGCATGATGGCAAAGAAAAAAAAAAAAGACAGAAAGGAAATCAAGAGAGAAAACCAAGTTTAACTTCAAAGGTCATGCTCTGTTGTACCTCAACATTTACCATGGGTGATACAAAGCTCCACGTTCAATAGTTCAAATGGGATGAAGCTTTTCCAGCTACTCCAGAAAGACCCAATCTTGCCCTCATCTGTGCTCGTAACATTTTACGAACATCTCTGTGGATGTAAAGTGTCCCTTGCCATATCAGCAAACACATGATGCTGCAGCCATCAAGTCATCAGCCACTATTCAGCCCTGAGGGAGCTCAGGAAAGAGACAAACAGGCTGCCCACCACCTAGCTGTCAGCCACTGCAGTGGTGCACCCTGAGGGGATTCAGGAAGAGTTAAAAAAAAAAAAAAAAAAAAAACCAGGACAGTGGACCTAGATAGTTAAGGTGCATATTGAAAGAGTAACTTCAATAAGTCCAGACTCTTGCATCTTCCCATATATGGCTAAATTCATTAACTTGAGATGTCTGGTTTTTCTTTAATTAGCAGTGATCACTCGACTTCCAACCTGGTTTTTATTGTAAAAACTCCTGGCTCCTCCCATACCCCTTTGGAGCAGTCCCTCAGAGCTCCTTGGCTGTCTTCAGGGCTTAAGGCCTCAGAAAGACTTCTGAACAAAACCTTAACTCCCAACTTTGAGGTTGTAAGGTGGTTTTTGTTGTTGTTTTTTTTTTTAATCAACACCTCTCTTACATCTTATATAACATGTAACTTCCAAGGAAGTCAGGAATAGTATCTTGATAATTACCGTTTCCAATCACTGTCGTGTCTACCAGTGATCCTCACAAACGTAGAAGCTCAATGTCGTTAAAAGGAAACAGGACGTCTGCCACTAAGTCTAAAGAGGAGACAAGAAATGCATATATAAGAAACAGAGACCAAATACAGTTGTTACAGGGAAATTATAAATAAAGTGCACTGGTGTTTAGGAGAAAAGAACAAAGAATAGAAAGTTCAGTTTAAAGGGAGATAGTTCAGCCAGCTTCCTGATTTTCATACACACTCACACAGACATAATCAGTCTGGAAAAGCTGAAAAGGCTGAAACTAAGCTGCTGAGACTTCTTTCTTCAACCATTTTTCCTGTATTGCAGGTGGACTCTTTTCTGAGCCACCAGGGAAGCCCTTTAATGAGTTACCAGTATTCATAGATTAGAACATTTAAAATTTTACATAACTCAGGATTGGGGGATTTTCTTGAGAAATGGGAAGATACTGGAAACTGGGTGCTCATTCTCCAAGGTAAATTGGTTACATGCATCAATGGTTCCTTTCAGACCAAGTTCTTGCTTCCTTACTCATCGTAGTACCTCCCACCATTTTCTTAAGCCCACCCTGTGTAATGGTGTTTATTTAGTGTACTTATCAGTTCAGTTCAGTTGCTCAGTCGTGTCCGACTCTTTGCAACCCCATGAACCGCAGCACGCCAGGCCTCCCTGTCCATCACTAACACCCGGAGTCCACCCAAACCCATGTCCATTGAGTCCGTGATGTCATCCAACCATCTCATCCTCTGTCATCCCCTTCTCCTTCTGCCCCTCAATCCCTCCCAGCATCAGGGTCTTTTCCAATGAGTCAGCTCTTCGCATCAGGTGGCCAAAGTATTGGAGTTTGATACATGCCGCTCACTGCTCTATTGCACACCAGGTATTTTCAAGGACTGTGTCTTTGCCTTTCTTCAAGACACTGACTACCTCTAAGCCACTGCTTCAATTCCTTCAGTAGCTCCCTCTGACCACCTGCTGAACCAGGTCACCGCAGCATTCTGATCACACTTCTGTAAAAGTTCTAACCACATCGTATGCACAAGTTTCTCTCCTTTGCTAGGATGGGAATGCCTGGAAGCCAGCGGCCCGGGGCTCATTGATATTCGCGCCTCCAGCCCCAAATCCGTGACCTGAAACCTAAGCAGAGTTTAGGTAGGTGTGTTTGGAAGCCAATTTCCCCACTTTAGGCAAACCGAAATTAAACTAACTACTCGGCCTTAAATGTGGGACTGAGACAGAAACACGGACGAGCAGACGAGTCAAAAACCGCACACTCGAGGCGAGAGCAAAGAGCACCTCAGCACCGCACCTAGCGGACGTTACCAGAGGAAGTCCGGCCGCCACCACTAGGTCTCAGGCACGCCAGCTCCAACTATCGCGAGGTTGGGCCTGAAAGCCAGCCCATCCGCCCCAGGAACTCGCAGCGCGGTTTCCTCAGGATTCTCGCGGCAACAGGGCACGCCAGGATGGGCACTTCCGGCGCTGCGCCCAGGAAGCGGAAGTGAGGCTTCCTGTCTGTCAGAGTCGGGGTGTTACTCCGCGGTCCTGAAATCTAGGAAAATCGTTTTCGCTTCGCTTTCCCTGGCTGTCAAGGGCGTCCCCCCTGGAGGTGGGAGTGCAGAGAGTGAACCGTCGCGAGATGAGCACGATGTTCGCAGACACGCTGCTCATCGTTTTTATCTCCGTGTGCACGGCTCTGCTTGCCGAGGGTGAGAGCAGCTGGGTTTTTTGACGTGTGAGCAGACCCCGAGGGAAGGGAAGGATCCTAGGCCCTGGGTCCCTCGAGCCTCCAGGGAGGGGTCACGAGCCGTGCTTCCTTTGGTGGGGGTGGGGATGGGTCTCATATACTCTACTTCGGGGAATCTTACCTTCAGGAGTGGGAGGGAATCCAGTGTGGAATCCATTGCCAGGTTTCTCCGGTCCAGGATAGATTTCATTTGCGTGTTTGTGGCGACAGCTTCGAATCGTGGCATGGTTGTTTTGGTTGCACATCAGTTGTTAAGCACTAGTGAATATAAGGCAAAAAGTCAAAATCCATTCTCATCTAACAGTAGCCACTAATAAGGGTTTTGTTACGGTTCCAAACATTTCTCTATTAGCATGCTGCTTTTAATGTTTCAGGTATAACTTGGGTCCTGGTTTACAGGACAGACAAATACAAGAGACTGAAGGCAGAAGTGGAAAAACAGAGTAAAAAATGTAAGTATGCCAGCATCCTTTAGAGACAAGTCAGGTTTACTGAAGTGCATGTTCATAGTACGTATTTTAGGAGCATCAACCGTTATAAAATTTTATAGGAGTAGGTGAATCCGACTTGAAGTCTATTTAAGAAATATAAGACTTTTGTGCAAAATATGTACTACAAACAGCAGAGCAACTCACGGGAGCCATACTTGTTATGTGTTGTGACAGTTCTAGAGAAGATATCCCAGTCAGTTGTGAGGGGCCATTGAAGCCTTTGTGATGCAGATAGCCTTGGAGTCCTTCCTGGGTAGTTAGAATTTGGACAGAGGATGAGATGGAGAAGGAATTCCAGGCAAAGGAGGTAACATATGTGCAAAAACTGTGGAAATTTTAACTAGTAAGATGTGTTTGGAGAACATCAGGTCATTATGATTGGTGTCAAAGTTAATGGTGTCTTTGGGGATAAGCCCAATTTTCTGTTAGGTCTGATGGTTGAAGGAATATTTGAGAAAAGGGTTTGGAGCAAGTCGAGTTGTTTTTCAAATAAAACAGGAATTCCGCAGGATACCCCTGAGGGAGCTGCTAGAGATATAATATGGATGATTCCTTATAGGCTTGGTCTGGTTTTCAGTCTTTTGTCTTATAAAGATTAACTTTCACATCTTAACTTTCTGTATTCCATAACTTTTCTGTATGTATTCATAGGAGTTTGAAATCTTTTTTCTTACAACATGCCATTTCTAATATCCACATAGCAACCATTTGTGTAAATATTGCTGTATAAATATTTTTATCCCTTTGTGAAAAAGGAGATTGAGACTCAGAAAGGTTAAATGACATGTTAATGTCTCAGAGCAAACAAAGAATTAGAAACCAAATCCAGACTATCACTGACACAATGGACATGGGTTTGGGTGGACTCCAGGAGTTGGTGATGGACAGGGAGGCCTGGTATGCTGTGGTTCATGGGGTTGCAAAGAGTCAGACATGACTGAATGACTGAACTGAACTGATGTCAATTCTATTTCTAGTTTTTTAAGGCGTCTCCACACTGTTCTCCGTAGTGGCTGTACTAGTTTGTGTTCCCACCAACGGTGTTGGGGGGGTTCCCTTTTCTCTGCACCCTCTTCAGCATTTATCGTTTGTAGACTTTTTGATAGCAGCCATTCTGACCGATGTGTATACTCACTCTTTTAATAAACTCATTTATGTGCTCTACTTGCCATGGACCTCCAAATGTATGTCCTTAGTCATTTATCCTTAATGCAAGATTCAGATATCCAGTTATCAACTTGTTAATTCTACTGGAATGTCTAATAATCATCTTAAACCCAGCCTGTCCAAATTGAACTTTTGTTCCTCACTTCTAAGCCTATTATGTATGTAACCTTCACAATCTTGGTCAGTGGTAATACTGTCCCTCCAGTTGTTCAGGACATAATCCTCCTGTTATCTGTAACTTTTCTCTTAAGCCACATCCAGTACTGTTGGCCTGCCTTCAGATATATCCACAGCCTGACCACTTTACATCATTTCCACTGCTAACTACCAGAGTCTAAGCTGCTATCATCCTTTGCATGAATTATTATGATAGCCTCTAACAAATGTTCCTGTTTCCCTGTAGTCTTATTCCCAAGATAGCAACCAGAATAATCCTTTTTTGTAGTATATCAGTTCATGTCCTTCTACTCATAACTCTATGATGGTGTTGCATTTGACTCAGAGGGAAAAAACCACAGAGTTTTTACAGAGGTCCCAAGTTACACCTCTGAGCTTCTTTCCCTCTCACTGACCTGTTGCTGTTCCTCACTACACGTCAGCCTCAATCCTATGTCAAGACCTTTCTAATGGCTGTGCCCTCTACCTAGGATGTTCTTCCCTATCAAATCTTACCTAACCCTCATGTGTACTTAGTCGCTGAGTCATGTCCAACTCTTTGCAATCCCATGGACTGTAGGCTGCCAGGCTCCTCTGTCCATGGGGTTCTCCAGGCAAGAATACTAGAGTGGGTTGCCATGCCCTCCTCCAGGGGATCCTCCCAACCCAGGGATCAAACCCACGTCTCCCGCACTGCAGGTGGATTCTTTACCAGCTAAGCCACCAGGGAAACCCAAGAATACTGGAGTGGGTAGTCAGTCCGCTCTCCAGGGGATCTTCCTGACCCAGGAATTGAACTGGAGTCTTCTGCATTGCAGGCAGATTCTTTACCAGCTGAGGTTCCAGGGAAGCCCATATCTTCATATCTTCTTTAAATCTTTGTTTAGAGCTCACCTCAGTGAGTCTTAACTTGGCCACCCTATTTAAAACTGCAGCAGCTTACCTCCTCTACCACTGCTACTCATCTCCTTTATCTTGCTCTGTTTTGTTTTGAGTCATCTGCTAGAATGACACTTAACTGGAGCAGGATGCTTCTATTTATTTTTTTAAATCGTTTTTGTGTACTGATTTATCCTATACATCTAGAACAGTGGTTGGCACATGCTCAATGTCTATAAATATTTGTTGATTCAGATAATTTCTTCTGTCCCCCTGTATGTACAGTCCATTGTCAAGCCCTGATACTTTATTGTCCTCCTGAATTGTTTTCAGTCTTTCCACATCTCTTCATTTCCACCACCATCACCCAGTCTAAACTTCCATCAAGTTTAATTTAATCTACTGTGACAGCCTCCTCATTGGTGCTCAAATCTGCTGCTCAAATCTCCTCCATATAGAAACACCTGAAGTAATTTTTCAAAACACAAATCTGATTATGTTACTTTTCCTTCTTAAAACACTCAATTTTTTCCCATTGCTTTGAGGACAAAGGTGTGGCCTACAAAGTCCAGCATGGTCATATGCCTCCCTGTCTCCTCTCTGACCACGTTTGTATCATGTTTTTCCCTACTCTTTCTCTAGCCATTGTCTGAACCAATTTTGCTTTTTTCCTGCTATGCAGTTGGGCTTTTGCACTACTTTTTCCTCTGGGATAATTTTCTTTTCTCATTTTGTATAATGAACTCCTACCCATTCTTCAGATCTCAAAGCCTTATTTAGTCTCCCCTAACATGATCCCTAATTTATACAGCTACTTCTCCATAGAGAACTTGTCATAATTTAATCTGTGTATGATTATTATTGTTTGAATAATATCCTCTCCCCAACTAAACTATAATTTCTATGAGAGCAAAGGCCATTATATGTCTAGTACACACAGTGCCTGACATAGATTTGACACTGATAGCTTATGGTGAACAATGTTGGATTTGTGATCTCTGAAGACGATTTAGCTTTGGGACCAGGGACCAGGCTTGATCACTCAAGAGCTTTTGTGTAGGAGTTTTATTAAAGTATAAAAGGGACAGAGAAAGCTTCTGACATAGACATCAGAAGGGGGATGGAGAGTACCCCCACTCACTACTAGTCTTATCAAGGCCTTATATACTTTTACCAGGCCCATTCCTGCAAAAATACATCTTAAATTAACAAGATTAGAGCTAACAATAGAAAGGTCTTACCAGACCCACTCCCACAAATACATCTTAAGGTAACAAGGTTGGTCAGAAGGTTCTTGTTAAGGAGAAACATGTCCTCATTGTTATATTGACTAAGACAAAGCAATGTAGAAAAAAATGTTTGTCCATTTCTCCTCCTTGAGAACCTTGGACCTCTTCCTCCTTGAGGGCCCCAGACTCCTTATCAACCTACCTAAGGATTAGCACTCTCAATGCTTGATAAAAGTGTGTTGAATATATTAAAGAATAAACTATATCTGTAACATAACACCACATATAGTCTTTGTGAGAAATTGTTCTGCTCTGATCATAAACTAATTAGCCAGCATGTAGTAGCATCCATAGACAAATTTCTTCATGTCGTATGTATCATGAGTAGTCTTATGAAATATAAAACACATTTAACTTTGAATTTGTTTAGATCAATATTCTTATACCTTAAAGACTTATATGAATATGAATTTACTCTATAGATTTTGGGCTTCCTTATTATCCACAATTAATTACCTTGTTATCATAGTTATCTGTATTATAACATGTGATTGACTAATGTTCTTTCTTTAAAGATAAGTATAAGATAGGTTGACAGTGATTCGAAAATCTCTTGGTATTTTTTTATGGTCTTATGTCCTCTACTTTATAAAAACTCAGTGAGCATGCACAGACATAGAAAACAAATTTATAGTTACCAGAGGGGAAGGGTAGGGGAGGAGTAAATGAAGAGTTTGGGATTAGAAGTATATATAAAATAGATAAACAACAAGGTCCTAGTGTATGGGACAGGAAACTGTTCAATATCTTGTGGTAAACTCTAATGGAAAAGAATCTGAAAAAGAACTGAATCACTTTGCTGTATACCAGAAATTCACACAGCATTGTAAATCAACTATACTTCAATTAAAAAAAAAAAAAACTTAGTGAGCATGTATTGTTTTCATTTATATGATCAGTTGAAACTTATGATTGCTTGCTCTATATAGAGTTTACCATGAAGAGTGCAGTATACAATGAAGGGGCATAGATACCTTTTTCTACATATTCAAACAGGAAGAAGTAAGATAAATTCCCTCTTTGAGCAAATGTCTTAATTGCAAACATAAGCCATTCTGACATTCTGTGTTCAAAATTTGATGTGTATCAAGGCAAGAAAAGTTTGTAGAGCCCAGGTATAGAACTTGTACATAACTATGATTGGCATGTTATAGGATCTGGTAGAAAAGGTAGACAACATGCATGAACAGATGGGGATTTTCAGGAGATGGAGACTATAAGAAAAAATCACATGGAAATGGCAAAAATAAAAACATATTCCAGTAGTCATGTATGGATGTGAGAGTTGGACCATAAAAAAAGCTGAGCATCAAAGAATTGATGCTTTTGAAATGTGATTCTTGGAGAAGACTCTTGAGAGTCCCTTGGACTGCAAGGAGATCAAACCAGTCAGTCCTAAAGGAAATCAGTCCTGAATATTCATTGGAAGGACTGATGCTGAAGCTGAAACTCCAATACTTTGGCCACCTGACTCAAAGGACTGACTCATTGGAAAAGACCCTGATGCTGGGAAAGATTGAAGGCAGGTGGAGAAGAGGACAACAGGGGATGAGATGGTTGGATGGCGTCAGCAGCTCGATGGACATGAGTTTGAGCAAGCTCCAGGAGTTGATGGACAGGGAGGCCTGGTGAGCTGCAGTCTATGAGGTTGCAAAGAGTTGGACACAACTGAGTGACTGGATTGAACTGAACATAAAAGATCCTTTGAGAAAATTACCAGATATACAGGGTCTTAAAATTTTTTATCTCTGCAAACTACCGGAAAATACACTACATCAAAACAAATGAACAAACCAAAAAAACAAGAAGATATGAACTCCAGAAAGTAGAAGCACCAACACAAGATTCAGTAAAGGGGAGTCCCTTGGACAATGGTGAAGGCAGATTTAGATCTGACATGCTTAAGAATGTCAGCTTTGCACCGTACTGAAGAGTTGACTCATTGGAAAAGACTTTGATGCTGGGAGGGATTGGGGGCAGGAGAAGAAGGGGATGATAGGATGAGATGGCTGAATGGCATCACTGACTGGATGGATGCGAGTCTGAGTGAACTCTGGGAGTTGGTGATGGACAGGGAGGCCTGGCGTGCTGCGATTCATAGGGTCACAAAGAGTCAGACACGACTGAGCGACTAAACTGACTGACTGACTGAGCTTGTTAGAAGATGCTAGGAGAAACTTCTTTAGAAAAACTTATAATTCCTAATGATCTGATTTTATACTAGAAAGATGCAGACAAGAATTTGGGGCTGAATTAGTGATAAGTATGGAGACAACCAAAGAGAAGGCAATGGCAACTCACTCCAGTACTCTGCCTGGAAAATCCCATGGACAGAGGAGTCTGGTGGGCTGCAGTCCATGGGGTCGCTAAGAGTTGGACACAACTGAGCGACTTCACTTTCATGCATTGGAAAAGGAAATGGCAACCCACTCCAGTGTTCTTGCCTGGAGAATCTCAGCAACGGCGGAACCTGGTGGGCTACCATCTATGGGGTCATACAGAGTTGGACATGACTGAAGCGACTTAGCACTGTGGAGACAACTGAACAAATTTTTAAATGACATAAATCTGGGGAAAACTTGCAGGAAGGAAAGAATCATCATAGTTTACTGTGTAAATCACCTGTGAAAAGTATTTTCACAGTCATAATTTTGTAAATGTTGAACTCACATTTAACCAAAATTACAACTATGACAATGGGTTTTATGATATTTCAAGACACAGAGGTTAAAACACACACACAAACACACACACACAGCTTTATGAGAGTTCCCACTGCTATGGCCCAGGTTCAGCCCCTGGTTGAGGAACTGACGTGCTGCATGGTTCTGCCAAAAAAGAAGAAGATATGGGAGTAAATACCAAAACAGTCAGCTGAAAGAGGTAAAAGTGGTTTTTCTTTGAAATGAATGAAATGGGGAGTACGGGACAATCATAAAAATTTTGCTTATCTTTAAAACTGCATGATGACTGACTCTTTAAATGAGTGTTCTACTGTGGTATTTTAAAAATATTTTTCAGTGACAACTCTCGTTGGATGATCACTAACTTGTGGACTGTTTAAATGCTTACTATGTGATATTTCAAACTTAAATAAAAATCTAATCTATTCACAGCTTTGGTGGTGGTGGTGGTGATTTAGTCTCTAAGTCGTGTCCGACTCTTTGCGACCCCATTGACTGTGGCCTGCCAGGTTCCTCTGTCCATGGGATTTTCCCAGCCAAGAATACTGGTTGGGTTACTGATCTCTTCTCCAGGGGATCTTCCTGACCCAGGGATATAATTCATGTCTCCTGTATTGGCAGGCCAGTTCTTTACAGCTGAGCCACCAGAAAAGCCCATTTACAACTTTAACCAAACAAAAATCCTGTATGAGTATAAATAAGTAGGCAGCCACAGTTGAAAAGTAGAAATTTACTATCTGTTGAGACAGTTTTGAATCAGTTAATCCACTTTGGACTTTGATAGCTCAAAATGAATTTAAGATGACTAAGTGTATTTTCACGCATTTCAAACAAACAAATCAATAGTAATAAACCAAACTGAAGGGAGGCCCTGCTGTTTTATCTGCTCTTTTTCTGTAACTAAGTGGTTTTACATTTTGAACACAGACTCAAAATGTAAAAGAATAAAATAATTAAAATCTCTCAAAAAAAAAAAGGTTTGTTGCACTTTTGAGGAATATAAAATATAAATAGATTTGAATCACAGATTCAAATCTCATCTTGTGCAGATCTGATCTTAGGCATTATTTGGAGAATACGATATTATCTAGAAACCTGTGCTTCTATGGTGGACATCCTTGTTGAAAGATGCTTTCTTAAAGGTACTAAGTTGTTTGATTCAGGTGATCTCTAGATGAGTGTGCTCTAAATGTCAGTAAGTCTTTTTTCATTGTTTTATAATATAGACTAATGAAAGAACACGTCAATAAATGAGAAAGTTAAAGTACTATATGTAATTGGGTTCTTGTAACAAAATTATTTGAGAACGTTTAATAAGTACAAATTATTGTAAAGTATGAAGTATTTCTTTGGTTTACAGTGAAACATGATAAAGCTTTTAGAGTAATTTATAAACTGTTTGACAGCTCGAATTCAGAATGCAGTAATACCAGGTCATAGGCAAAAATATGTTTCACAGTAGACATCTTTTTTTTTTTTTTGTCAACTCTGATATCTCCATTTCTTAGAGTTTCTTTGTAATTTCGAGAAGTTAAAAAAAACATTGTATTATCCCTGGAAAAGATTTATCTAGTCTTAAACCATTGTGCTAGAAGATCAAGTAATGTTCATAGTATCATCTTATGTTTCTGTTTTCTAGCCTTCTGATTTTTTTTCCCCTGGTTTTTATGCTGCTGCTGCTAAATCACTTCAGTCATGTCCGACTATGTGTGCACCCATAGACGGCAACCCACCAGGCTCCCCCGTCCCTGGGATTCTCCAGGCAAGAACACTGGAGTGGGTTACCATTTCCTTCTCCAATGCATGAAAGTGAAAAGTGAAAGTAAAGTCGCTCAGTCGTGTCTGACTCTTAGCGACCCCATGGACTGCAGCCCACCAGGCTCCTCTGTCCATGGGATGTTCCAGGCAAAAGTACTGGAGTGGGGTGCCATTGCCTTTTCCAGGGTTTTTATGCAGCCATGGTTAAATGCCAGGTAGTTGTGTTATAGTCCTTCTGGGATGGGGAGAAATATTTTTTGTTTCTTTAACATCTTGTAGAATATGACTCTTTCCTTTTATGATCTCATACTAGTAGTTCATTCTAAATCTCTGTCTTTCTCTCCCTATATATGTCATCTTTTATCTTTTTATCTACCTGGAATAGTGCCTACCACTTAGACACCCAATGTGTATATTTACACATACACTCAGATTTTATTTTAGTCAGAATTTTACCGTTTTATTTGTAATTATGGAGTTAATTTTACATCTCTGATAAAGGAGTAACACCAATTTTGCTTTTAAATTCAAGCAGCATACTTAATATAGTAAGGGAAAGATTCCTACCTGCAATTCTCTTTAATGCAGCTTTTAGAAAGAATACATATACTGTACCATGTGCTAGTAAAGGAAGTATACTAAGATAATATAAGAAGCAAATAATGTAAATAAAGGTTTTACGGTATATATTGCGAGTCCATTCATAGGTGGTTCTTCTCCAGGGAATCTTCCTGACCCAGGGATGGGACCTGGGTCTCCTGCATTGCAGGCAAATTCATTACCATCTGAGCCACTAGGAAAGCTCCATAGGTGATTAAAGATAGTAAACATAAAATATAAATATGTTACATTATTCTTCTTCCAAAACTCACTCTTACTCTATTGTCATATTAATTGAAAAGTCTCAGGAAATGTTCATCTTAGCTGTTTTGACTCTCCTGATCTTCCTACCCTGTGCATTCTATACTGTAATTGTCATTTGATTATGTGCCCTCACTAGATTGCTTTTTAGATGGTAAGGATCATGTTTATCTTTTTATCTACCTAGAATGGTGCCTATTACTTTGGCAGACAATAACTGAATGAGTGAATGCCCATTTTCTATAGTGAATTTGAGACTGGAACTACAATTAATCACCTGAGGAAGCATAATTTTAAATTGTGCTTGAAAGTGAAGTAGCTCAGTCATGTACGACTCTTGGCGACCCCATGGACTGTAGCCTACCAGGCTCCTTCCTCCATGGGATTCTCCAGGCAAGAATACTGGAGTGGGTTGCCATTTCCTTCTTCAGGGGATCTTCCCGACCCAGGGATCGAACCGGGGTCTTCCGCATTACAGGCAGACACTTTAACCTCTCATCTACCAGGGAAGCAAAATTTTGAATTGTGCTTAGATTCTGCCTAAGGCAGTCTCAGCTAATGGCCTGAAAATCATCTGAGTTTTGATTATGACTCTGTCTTTATGAAGTCTTTTTTGGGTATTTGATTAATGATGCTTACAATGTTGTTGTTACATTCTTAGAATATTGCGTCTACCTTTTACTGCAGCAGGTGTGGGAGCACACCAGTTAACTTAATCACAACCACCATCAAAGCCAATATGTAACTTTCTTGTAAGCTGCTTTCAGTGGTTCAGCTGTGATAAAATATAGTCTTTGTTTCTTGAGTGTAATGCACAATTAATTTTTCATGATGTCATTATGTTTACAGTGGAAAAGAAGAAGGAAACAATAACAGAGTCAGCTGGTCGACAACAAAAAAAGAAAATTGGTAAGATGAGTTATTGGTATATACAATATTAAGATTTTCTTGGAAAAATAAAGTCTTAGATAATGAAAATATAAGAAATTTTTTTTGTTTTTTCAAAAAATGTTTGGCTGTGCTGGTTCTTTGTTGCTGCACAGGCTTCTTTCTAGTTGCAGCAATCAGGGGTCTGGGACTCCTCTCTAGTTGCAGTGTGTGGGCCTCTCATTGCGGTAGTTTCTCTTGTGAAACACGGGCTCTAGGGCTTGTCTGCTTCTTTTTTTTTTTTAAATAAAGTTTTCAATAGTGATAACTCATGTTTGTATAGTTTTACAGTCTACAAGAGCACTTGCATACGTTATCTTGCATGCATGTGTGCTAAGTCACTTCAGTCATGTCCAACTCTGTGCGACCCTGTGGACTGCAGCCTGCCAGCCTCCTCTGTCCAAGGGATTCTCCAAGCAAGAATTCTGGAGTGGGTGGCCATGCCCTCCCTCAGGGAATCTTCCTGACCCAGGAATTGAATCTGGGTCTCAAGACTAACCTGCATTGGCAGTCAGGTTCCTTATTCCAGTGCCACCTGGGAAGCCTTGTACATTATCTTACTTGATTCTTTCTACCATATTGTAGGACAAGTTCAAGCACTTCCTTATTTTTGCTCTTAGCTTTGAAATTTTATTTTAGTAAAATGATGTTGACAGTCATGGCTTTTGAACTTGGCTCAAGGTTCTTAGCATAGTTTGTAAAAGTGTTCTGTTTTTCTTATCTGAGATGATTATTTCTAGTTAAGTCCGAGTTACGTGTGTTTATTGTTGCCATGACTTCTTACTGAGAATTGGCTGGTGATGGAAACCCACCAACACGTAGGAAATTTTCTGCTGAATAATTTTACCTACTCTGGAAAATAATTGGTTTTGGTCTTTCAGTGTAATTTGAATTTAATTACAGAATGTAATTCTGTTCCAAAAAGACAATTTATAAATGGCTATATATAATTTATATTTATACTTTATGATGCTTCCTGATTCTAAAATTAGGAAAAAATTGTTGTGAAATTGTTTATTTGGATCAAAAACTATGTCTCTATACCTGGATCATTGCTGTTAAATCCTGGAAGATTACTCTACCAGGCTCGACTATACTAGTGTCCTTTACTAGTTATTATTGTTGTTTAATCACTAAGTTGAGTCTGATTCTGCAACCCCATAGACTGTAGCCTGCTAGGCGTTTCTGTCCATGGGATTTCCCAAGCAAGAATACTGGAGTGGGTTGCCATTTCCTTCTCTAGGATCTTCCCGACCCAGCGATCGAACCTGCATCTCCTGCATTGGGAGACGGATTCTTTACCACTGAGCCACCAGGGAAGCCCAGTTTCCTGTTCTGGTTAAAGCTTCTCAACTTAGTGTAGGGATATTAGATGTGTTCTTAATGGCCTGATCATTCAGTTCCATGACAAAGTGCTATTGTACATCTACTCTGTGTGGGTATACCAGTGTACTACTCTGTATACCCAGGCAGTCTGGTAGGCATTGAAGCAACAAAGTAGAAAAATAATTCTGTTTTTTAAGGGATCTAAAGAGGAAAAACAAACCAATGCAGTGTAATACATATTTTTTAGAGATACATTCTGAGTGTCATAAAAGTAAAGAGAAAGGATATTCAAACCAATCTAGGGGATCAGGTTTTCTTGGAGATAATGCTTTAAGTTGAATCTCAAAGCTTTAGTATGTATTAACTAAGTAAAAATATAAATAAATAAAATACTGGTCAGTTGGACCATCTGCAAAACCCTGAAGTAAGCCTTTACATATTTTTTAACTCTTTTGACAATGGTATGTTGTAGTGACAGTGTTACTTCATTTTTAGTGATGAGAAAATTGAGGTTAAGTAACTTGCTCTTGGTCAATCAGCAGTATGGTGCAGTTAAGTCAGTGGTAGAGAAGGGATTTGAACCTGTACATTCATAACTTTAGAATCCACATTTTTAAGTCTTGTATGTTCTTGGCAGGATAGGCATATGCAAAAGCATAGAGTGGTCAAATAGCAAGGTCTATACCTGGAACTATAAATAGTATACTCTAACAAATAAAAAAAGATATGTGTAGCATACAAGCAGATGAGCCTAGGGAACTGAGTAGTGCCTAGTCCATAAAGGTCCTTATAAATTAAACTAAGGTAAGGAGGTTAACATATGTAGAAAGGAATTTAAACAGGTTTGAAATCACATTTTAAGGAAGACAAATCTGACAATATTTGGAGGATAAACCAGAGAGGGGATCATCCTGGAGATAGGGAAGTTATGAGATTTTTCAGGTATCCTTGGCATAATAGCAAGAACCTGAACAGTGGCACTGGGACTGGAGTAGGTGGTACATATTCAAAGAATTTAGGCAAGTAGATGTAACACAACTTGATGACTTTTTAGATGAAAGATGTGTAGAGAAGAATCAGTCTGGGAAGAAGCCTAGATTTCTGATTCAGTTCAGTTCAGTTCAGTTCAGTCGCGCAGTCGTGTCCGACTCTTTGCGACCCCATGAATCGCAGTACGCCAGGCCTCCCTGTCCATCACCAACTCCCGGAGTTCACTCAGACTCACGTCCATTGAGTCTGTGATGCCATCCAGCCATCTCATCCTCGGTCGTCCCTTTCTCCTCCTGCCCCCAATCCCTCCCAGCATCAGGGTCTTTTCCAATGAGTCAACTCTTCGCATAAGATGCCCAAAGTACTGGAGCTTCAGTTTTAGCATCATTCCTTCCAAAGAAATCCCAGGGTTGATCTCCTTCAGAATGGACTGGTTGGATCTCCTTGCAGTCCAAGGGACTCTCAAGAGTCTTCTCCAACACCACAGTTCAAAAGCATCAATTCTTCTGCGCTCAGCCTTCTTCACAGTCCAACTCTCACATCCATACATGACCACAGGAAAAACCATAGCCTTGACTAGACGGACCTTAGTCGGCAAAGTAATGTCTCTGCTTTTGAATATACTATCTAGGTTGGTCATAACTTTTCTTCCAAGGAGTAAGCGCCTTTTAATTTCATGGCTGCAGTCACCATCTGCAGTGATTTTGGAGCCCAAAAAAACAAAGTCTGACACTGTTTCTACTGTTTCCCCATCTATTTCCCATGAAGTGATGGGNCGTGATGCTCACAGTGGGGGTCTCTCCCCTGCTCAGACCCCGAGCCAGAACGGGCCCTAACACTGCATTCTGGCCACACAGCTCATCAGGGAAGGAGAGAAACTGTAGGTCTGCAGGCATAACGTCTTGTAGGGATGTTTAGAGCCAAGCAAAGGCTGCTAGAACAGCCGACGAATGAAAACTTGGCGCTCAGAGACTGCTTCGTGTCCAGGCTGGTCTGGAATCTTCCATCAGAGGCCACGAATGCTAACAATGTTGGTACTGGTAGTCACTTCACCCAAACAGATGTTCTGAGCCCCTGTCTCTTATACACATCTGTTTCCACTGCTTCCCCATCTATTTCCCATGAAGTGATGGGACCAGATGCCATGATCTTCGTTTTCTGAATGTTGAGCTTTAAGCCAACTTTTCCACTCTCCTCTTTCACTTTCAACAAGAGGCTTTTTAGCTCCTCCTCACTTTCTGCCATAAGGGTGGTGTCATCTGCATATCTGAGATATTGATATTTCTCCCAGCAATCTTGATTCCAGCTTGTGTTTCTTCCAGTTCAGCATTTCTCATGATGTACTCTGCATATAAGTTAAATAAGCAGGGTGACAATATACAGCCTTGACGTACTCCTTTTCCTATTTGGAACCAGTCTATTGTTCCATCAAGAAATACTGGAAGAGTAGCAGACTGGGATAAGGAAGAAGAGAGGATGATTTCAGTTTTGAACATGTTGGGTCTGTTGTGCCTATATGACAATAGGGTGGAAATATTTGGTACACCATTGGATGTATGGTTTGGAGCTGGCAGAGAGGTAAAGGCTACAAATAGAGTTTATTTATTACTTTTAAAAGTTTGTTTAGTTTTTGTCTATGCTGGGTCTTCATTGCTGTTCAAGGGCTTACTCCAGTTGCAGCGAACACGGGCTACTCTTCATTGCAGTGCGCAGGCTTCTCACTGAGGTGGCTTCTGTTACTGCAGAGCACAGACTCTAGGTACCCAGACGTCAGTGGTTGCAGTGTGCAGGCCCAGTGATGGTGGCTCGAGGGGCTCTAGAGCGTAGGCTCAGTAGTTGTGGTGCATGCTCTGTGACATACGGGGTCTTCCTGGACCAGGAATCGAACATCGAACCCCTGTCCCCCCCATTGGCTGGCAGATTCTTAACCACTAGCTCACCAAGGTTGTTATCGGTCAGTCACTAAATTGTGTCTGACTCTTTGTGACCCTGTGGACTGCAGCATGCCATGCTTCCGTGTCCTTCAGTATCTCCTGGAGTTTGCTTGAACTCGTGTCCATTCAGTCATTGATACCATCCAACCATCTCATCCTCTGGACCACCAGGGAAGCGCCTACATCATATGATTATAAATTGTAATTAGGTCTACAAACTAAGTGAGATCACACAGTGAGGCCATAGAAAGTAAGAAAAGCAAAGGGCTGAGGATGGAGAGAGTCCTGAAGCATAATCATTTAAGGAGTAGGAGAAGAAGTGGAGCTCAAAAAAGTAATGCCAGACCTGTTGGAAAAGAGTGTGTCACAGAAGTGGAGGGGAGAATTTCAGGGGACAGGGAGGGTTAGAGGGTAGGTGTGAAATATCTACGAGACAAAACAAAGATATTAGTGGTTTAGCAAGAGTAATTTCAGTGGCATGGGATTTCCCTACTGGTCCAGTGATTAAGAATCTGCTTTCCAGTGTAGGAGATGCAGATTGGATCCCTGGTCTGATCAGGGAGCTAGGATCCTACATGCCATGGGACAACTAAGTCGACGCACCACAACTAAGACCTAACCCAGCCAAATAACCACTTTTAAAAAGAGAATACTTTCATTGGCATTATAGGGGACAGAAGCCATATTGTATAGATAGGGAAATAATGCATGTGAGAAAGTGAAGACATTGAATGTAGGCAGTTTACAGCTTTGTTATAAATGATAAGTAAGATATAAAAATGGAAGGTACATTACCCCCTGCCCTTACATTGACAGCACAGAGTGTCTACACTCAAATTATTTCAAAGTAATTTAACATGGGAGACAACCTTGAATTGTTTGCTCACCAAAATGTCATCAGAATGTAAAAGAAATAATATTTATGAAGAGTTTCATATCAAAATCTTATCAAAACTTACAAGACATAATATTTAATAGCAGTTGCTTGAAGGGCATACCTCCTATCCATTCTGTAGATTTATAAATTTTAGTCCTAAATTAAGGCAGGCTGTCATCACTACAAACAAAGCTAGTGGAGGTGATGGAATTCCAGTTGAGCTATTTCAAATCCTAAAAGATGATGCTGTGAAAGTGCTGCACTCAACATGCCAGCAGATTTGGAAAACTCAGCAGTAGCCACAGGACTGGAAAATGTCAGTTTTCATTCCAATCCCAAAGAAAGGCAATGCCAAAGAATGCTCAAACTACCACATAATTGCGCTCATCTCACACTTTAATAAAGCAGTGCTCAAAATTCTCCAAGCCAGGCTTCAACAGTACGTGAACCGTGAACTTCCAGATGTTTAAGCTGGGTTTAGAAAAGGCAGAGAAACCAGAGATCAATTACCAACATCCGCAGATCTTTGAAAAAGCAATAGAGTTCCAGAAAAACATCTACTTTGGCTTTATTGACTATGCTAAAGCCTTTGATTGTGTGGACAACAAAAAACTGGGAAATTCTTCAAGAGATAGGAATACCAGACCACTTGACCTGCCTCCTGAAAAATCTGTGTGCAGGTTAGGAAGCAACAGTTAGAACTGGACATGAAACAACTGCTTCCAGTTGCGAAAGGAGTACGTCAAGGCTGTATATTGTCACCCTGATTATTTAACTTATATACAGAGTACATCATGTGAAATGCCAGATTGGATGAATGGATGAAGCATAAGCTGGAATCAGGATTGCACAGAGAAATACCAATAACCTAAGATATGCAGATGACACCACCCTTATTTCAGAAAGCAGAGAAGAACTAAAGAGCCTCTTGATAAAAGTGAAAGAGGAGAGTGAAAAAGTTGGCTTAAAACTCAACATTCACAAAACTAAGATCATGGCATCTGGTCCCATCATTTCATGGCAAATAGATGGGGAAACAATGGAAATAGAGACCTTATTTTGGGGGGCTCCAAAATCACTGCAGATGGTAACTGTAGCCATAAAATTAAAAGACGCTTGCTCCTTGGAAGAACAGCTCTGACCAACCTAGACAACATATTAAAAAGCAGAACCACTACTTTACCATCAAAGCTCCATCTATTCAAAGCACTGGTTTTTTCAGTAGTCGTGTATGGATGTGAGAGTTGGACTATAAAGAAAGCTGAGCACCAAAGAATTGATGCTTTTGACCTCTGGTGTTGGAGAAGACTCTTAAGAGTCCCTTGGACTGCAAGAAGGTCCAACCAGTCAATCCTAAAGGAAATCAGTTCTGAATATTCATTGGAGGGACTGATGTTGAAGCCGAAACTCCAATACTTTGGCCATGTGATGTGAAGAACCCACTCATTGGAAAAGACCCTGATGCTGGGAAAGATCAAAGCCAGGAGGAGAAGGGGATGAAAGAAGATGAGATGGTTAGATGGCATCACAATGCGATGGATGTGAGTTTGAGTAGGCTTTGGGAGTTGGTGATGGACAGGGAAGCCTGGTGTGCTGCAGTCCATGGGGTCGCAAAGAGTTGGACACAACTGAGTGACTGAACTGGCTGATCAGAAATCTTTAAACCTAAACCTGTATTATTTGGGCCTGTATAAAATTGCTTCAACTGTATTTTGCCTTGACATTGCACTTTAAGTATGTCATGAAAAACTCAGCCAGATACAGTTTTATTTTAGTAGTACTATGGACTGTTTATTGAGAACATTATATTACTTAAATTAGATGGTATTCCTTTGACAAGAGATTATGGAAACTCTAGTAGTTTAAAACATCAAGACAAGCAGTGATTCTCATAAATAATTGATTTACTTTTATCTTACTGACACTGTGTTTGAACTGATGGTTTTTCTTCCTACTTTGAACCAGCTGCTAATAAGCATAGAGTCAGATTTGTTATTCATATCCTACAGCTTTATGAGACCATTAAATGCATTTCTGTCACTGACCCTATCTATCAATGTAATTTTATTATGTAACCCTTATTTTTACTTTTCTCAGATTTCCCACTTGGGCTTATTTAAAAATTAAATGTTAGGAACTTCCCTGGTAGTCCAGTGGGCTAAGACTTTGCACTAAAAATACAGGGGCCTTGGGCTCAATCACTGGTCAGGGAGCTGGATCCCACTTGCCACTTGCTACAACTAAAAGATCCCTCACACTGCAACTAAGGCCCAGCACAGCCAAATAAATAAATACACACACACACACACACACACACACACACAGATATACACATACACATACACACTGGGCTTCCCAGGTGGCAGTAGTGGTAAAGAACCCACCTGCCAACACAGGAGACGTAAGAGACACAAGTTTGATCCCTGGGTCAGGAAGATCCCCGGAGGAGGGAATGGCTACCCACTCCAGTATTCTTGTCTGGAGAATCCTGCAGTCAGAGGAGCCTGGTGGGTTACAGTCCATAGGGTCCCAGAGAGTTGGACATGACTAAGCAGAGACATTACTTTGCCGACTAAGGTCCGTCTAGTCAAGGCTATGGTTTTTCCAGTGGTCATGTATGGATGTGAGATTGGGACTGTGAAGAAGGCTGAGCACCGAAGAATTAATACTTTTGAACTGTGGTGTTGGAGAAGACTCGAGAGTCCCTTGGACTGCAAGGAGATCCAACCAGTCCATTCTGAAGGAGATCAACCCTGGGATTTCTTTGGAAGGAATGTTGCTAAAGCTGAAGCTCCAGTACTGTGGCCACCTCATGCGAAGAGTTGACTCATTGGAAAAGACTCTGATGCTGGGAGGGATTGGGGGCAGGAGGAGAAGGGGACGACCGAGGATGAGATGGCTGGATGGCATCACTGACTCGATGAACGTGAGTCTGAGTGAACTCCGGGAGATAGTGTTGGACAGGGAGGCCTGGCGTGCTGCGATTCATGGGGTCGCAAAGAGTTGGACACGACTCAGCGACTGAACTGAACTGAACTGAAGCGAGTTAGTATGCATCATACACACACACACATAGTGATGAGGGGACTATAAAGAGTGATATTGCTGCTTTGAAAGAAGGGAGTTTTTAATAAGAGGGGAAAGGTCAGCAAATTCAGTGTTTCAGAGAATCAAAATGTCATTGATATCACTTAGGTGATGCCCTTAGATTGTGGTCTTAGGAAGAGCCATTAATTTAAAACTGAAGTGTCTGAAGACTATATTTTTCATTCTTAATTTCAGGAGCAGATATTTTGGTTATTTTATGTTTCCCTCTCATAGAAGATAAAGTACTTTTGATGTATTTTATTTAGCTCTTTGGCTATAGTAAGCTATCTCAAGTAATGAGGAATTTAAGGGTATATGTGACCAAGAACTCAGGAAAAGCTGACCTAACTGGTTACAAAAAGGCAAGAACTGTGTTAAAGCAGTTCCTGCAGACAGAGCAAGCCCTGGGATAAGCCAGACATTGGGCTCACTATAAATTTATAGTACCTTTCTCTCTTCTGGTATGCAGTGCTTCCTAGGATTTATTTTTGCCTGCACCTAACTTTGGCTTGCATCCTACAGTTATTTCTATATAGTATTTCTCATACATGGTCTCTAGGCTACCCATATCAAGTCTTGCTTGAGATGTTTGTTAAAATGAAGGGTTCTGAGTCTTTGTTGTTGTTCAGTTGGTCAATTGTGTCCAGTTCAGTTCAGTCACTCAGTCGTGTCCAACTCTTTGCGACCCCATGAATCGCAGCACGCCAGGTCTCCTTGTCCATCACCAACTCCCGGAGTTCACCCAAACTCACGTCCATTGAGTCCGTGATGCCATCCAGCCATCTCATCCTCGGTCATCCCCTTCTCCTCCTGCCCCCAACTTTGCAACTCCATGGACTGCAGCACTCCAGGCTCCCCTGTCCTTCACCATCTCCCAGAGCTTGCTCAAACTCATCTCCTTTGAGTCGGTGATACCATCCAACCATCTCTTCCTCTGTCGTCCCCTTCTCCTCCTGCCTTCAGTCTTTCCCAGCATCAGGGTCTTTTCCAAAGAGTTGGCTCTTCACGTCAGGTGAACAGAGTATTGAGTCTGAGTCTTACTCCTAGGTTTTATTGAATCAGAAGTTCTAATCCAGTGTCTAAGACTGTATTATCCAATTCTGCACCCTCCAGCTACCTTTGACTGTATAGATTTTAAATTAATTGAAATTAAATGAAGTTGAAATTTTATGACCTCAATCACACTGGTCATATTTCACTGCTAAGTAGCTATATGTAGCTATATTGATAACACAGATATAAGATATTTTTATAATTGTAGAAAGTTCTTTGGAATAGTATTGCTTAAGGAATCAAGATTTTCCAAAGGAGGTGACCCAAGAGCTGAGGCTTCAAAGTTGACTTATAAGCTAACCAGGAAAGGATTTGATAGGATAGGATGAAATGGTCTAGGTAGAAGTAGGGTAGCCAATCATTCCGATTTGTTTCACCCAAAGAGTTTCTTGGGATGTGAGATTTTCAGAGCTAAAACTGGAACAATCTAGGAAAGCTGGGACACTTGGTCACCAAGGTAAAAGAAACTTTATGCACAAAGATGCTGAATCAAGAGAAAATCGTCATATATAAAGGAACTTTGGTGATGTAAGAACATAAAAGTTTATGGGAGTGGTCAGAAATGTGGCTTCAGAAGGAAACAGGAGCCAGATACAGGACTTGCAAGTGATAGTGAAACATCATCTGGGGACTTCCCCGGTGGTCCAGTTCCACTGGACTCTGCACTTGCACTGCAGGGGATAAGGGTTTGATCCCTGGTCAGGGATCTAAGATCCCACATGCTGCATGACACAGCCAAAAAAAAAAAAAAAAGAGAGAGAGAGAAAGAAAGAAGCATGTTCTTACAGGGATAAAAAGCCATGGAAGGATTTTCAGCTGGCGAGCATCATGATCTTGTTCAGTTTGCCTTCTGGTAGATCTGATATGCATTTATGTGGAATGTGAATTTGAGGAGACAAGTTTGGAGACAGTGAGGTCTGTTAGGAGGTTTGAAAGTAATATAGGTAAGAGATGTTGGAAGTGATAGTAAGGAGGAGGGCAGGCGGTAGATTTCATAAGTATTTATGAGGTATAATTAATAGCACTCAGTGTTTGATTGAAGATAGAGTAGGAAGTCAAGGATGTGCAGGTTTCTAGCATGGATGCTTTTCTATACCTTTCTTTTCATGTCTCAGTGGCAGTCCTTTTCCACTTCTACTTGTTCTTTGCCTGTTTAACTTCTAGTCATCTCTTACCCCAGTCCTCAAACCCCCAGTTTTAAAATGTCTTATTATATTATAAGAGAGCTGTTCAATAAAAAAGGAGCTCTAGCCCTCAAGATACACCTTAGCTCCATCCCATTTTGTTCATTTTCTTCCATATATCTTCACTTTCAGCTCTTTCCTGCCTGTATGCTTTCCTCCATGGAGAACAAACTGGGTAGGAACTGTTTAAGACAAAAAGTCATACATTCATCTCACCCATGCATTGTTTAAAAACTGCAGTCCAGTCTGCAGTTCCTGTAGGCCTGTTTTTCTTCCTTCCTTTCTTTTACCTCCTGAACTTGCCAGCCCTCATACCACTTTAATATATTCCAATTGTATGTTTTTTTTTAATTTTAGAGGGTTTTTTATATTTTTATTTCATAATATTCTTGTGAGGGTATGAATTGGTTTGTTTTGATCATTCATTTATCCCTAGTACCCAGAAAAGTGCTTGGCAGGTAGTAGGTAATCAGTAAGTATTTGTTGAGTGAATTAATCCTGGTGATAAAAATACACGATCAAAGAAAGCAGTAGCATGGTATATATAGAAATCATTGGATTGGAGGTTGGGAAACTTGGATTCTAGTCCTGGCTTTGCCATAAAATACCTGTGTGGGCTCTGAGAAGTCACTTCTCCTTTGCGGGACCTCAGTTTCTTCAAAGGAACAGCAATAAAGTCCAATATGTTGATGGGAAACTCAACAGTGGCCACAGGACTAGAAAAAGTCAGTTTTCATTCCAGTCCCAAAGAATGGCAGTACTAAAGAATGTTCAAGCTACCATGAAATTGCTCTCATTTCACATGCTAGCCAGATAATGCTCAAAATCCTTCAAGCTAGGCTTCAGCAGTACATGAACCGAGAACTTCTAGATGTATATATTGGATTTACAAAAGGCAGAGGAACCAGCAATCATATTGCCAATATCCATCGGATCATAGAAAAGGCAAGAGAATTCCAGAAAAAACATCTACTTCTGCTTCATTGACTACATTAAAGACTTTTACTGTGTGGATCACAACAAACTGGAAAATTCTTCAAGAGACAGGAATACCAGACCACCATACCTGTCTCTTGAGAAACCTGTATTCAGGACAAGAAGCAGTAGTTAGAACTGGACATAGAACAACAGACTGGTTCAAAATTGGGAAAGGAGCACCTCAAGACTATATATTGTCACCCTGCTTATTTAACTTATATGCAGAGTAAGTAAGTAAGTAAGTAAAGTCACTCAGTTGTGTCCGACTCTTTGTGACCTCATGGACTATAGCCCACCAGGCTCCTCAGTCCATGGGATTCTCTAGGCAAGAATACTGAGTGGGTTGCCATTTCCTTCTCCAGGGGATTTTCCCAACCCAGGGATTGAACCCGGGTCTCCCGCATTGGAGGCAGACGCTTTAACCTCTGAGCCACCAGGGAAGCCCAGTACATCATATGAAATGCCGGGCTAGATGACTCACAAGCTGGAATCAAAGATTGCTGGGAGAGATATCAATGACTTTAGGTATGCAGATGATACTACCCAAATGTCAGGAAACAAAGAGGAACTAAAGAGCTGCTTGATGAAGGTGAAAGAGGGGAGTGAAAAAACAGGATTAAAACTCAACATTCAGAAAACTAAGATCATGGCATCTGGTCCCATCACTTTATGACAAATTGATGGGGAAACAATGGAAACAGTGACAGATTTTCTTTTCTTGGGCTCCAAAATCACTGCAGATAGTGACTGCAGCCATGAAATTAAAAAAACACTTGCTTCTTGGAAGAAAAGCTATGAACAACCTAGGCAGTATATTGAAAAGCAAAGACATCGCTTTGCGGACAGAGGTCCATTTAATCAAAGCTATGGTTTTTCCAGTGGTCATGCTTGAATATGAGAGTTGGACCATAAACAAGGCCAAGAGCCGAAGCTTTGATGCTTTCGAATTGTGATGGTTCTGAAGAGAATCCGTTGGACAGCAAGGAGATCAAACCAGTCAATCCTAAGGGATATCGGCCCCTAGCATTCATTAGAAAGACTGATGCTTAAGCTGAAGCTTCAGTAGTTTGGCCACCTGAAGCAAAGAACTGACTCATTGGACAAGACCCTGATGTTGGGAAAGATTGAAGGCAAGAGGAGGAGGGGATGACAGAAAAATGAGATGGTTGGATGACATCACTAACTCCACATGAATTTAAGCAAACTCCAGAAGGCAGTGGAGGACAGAGAAACCTGGTGTGCTGCAGTTCATGGGGTTGCAAAAAACGGTACACAACTTAGCAACTGAACAACAACAGTGTTCATGGGATACAGTAGATAAGAGCATTAATGTGTAGCTGAAACTACTTTAGCACTTTGATTTGGTGTATATAACAATCTTCTTGAAATATATGTCAAATTTCCTAGCTTTCCAAGTGACTTAAATATGAAAGTACGCTTATTTTTAGCTTCATTTGACTGTAAGATGAAACAAGCTGAACCTAACTTTATCTTAATTAGCTTTTAACTTTTAGATGCTATGCTCTCTTAAACTAAAAAAGGGGGAAAGAAACTTGAGATGGGTAATTAATATTTGAAATCTAAGTATAGTCATTATGATTATACCTCCCATTGATACAATAATAAGATTATATCTTAATGTACAGAGTTGAAACAATACCAGAGGTAATTTTTAAAATTAAACTTTAAAGATTTTTATTTATGTAAATTGAACTATTTTAGTGCTCTCCTGCATTTGAATTTTCTTTTAGTACAAAGTATATGGTATTCCAAGTGTTCAGCTTGTCTTATTAAGTGTAACTGAGACAGAAACATTGTTGTAGTCACCAGTCAGTGACAGTTTAACGTCTGCTTCTTGCTCAGTGCTGTGTATATTAACCAGTTCATTAATTCCTTGCAGAGCGGCAAGAAGAGAAACTGAAGAATAACAACAGAGATCTGTCAATGGTAAGAGTCCTAAATAGAACTTCATGATAGACCACATGTTTTTCAGCAAAAGACCATGATTTGCATCAAGTACATTGCACTTACCTTTTCAGAAATTTATAGTTATGCATGCTATAAATAATATAATGGGTTTTCCTAGACCAAATAGAAGTGAAAATGTGCTACAGGGCTGAAGCTTCATGTTCGTAATATGAATAGCTTCTTTTTTTAGGGGTGTCTTGCAGTCATAAATTTTGTCATTTTCACACAGTTTTGTTTTGTTTTTTAGCATCTCCCTTATGTTTTCAAATGAAGTTACTTATTTTCTTTTTCTTCCTTACGTTATCACCAAATCTTTGGCTTTTGGTGACCTGGTAATCCCATCATAAGCTTTGGAACATCATAGATGGCCTTTATTCTTTAAGAGGCCTTTTGTTCTTAAGATCAGGCATATATAAAGTGTAAGGAAAAGTGATTTTATTTGCCATTTACTCATTATTTATAAAGAGTAGAGTTTGTTCAAGCATGTCTTTCTGAGGCATAGGTAGGTGAATTATATGGCTTGACTAATTTTTCTGCCTAATTTCTGTATATTACACAAGACACCTAAACTGTGCAACAGTTACCGTTTGCTTACTGAGAGACCTTTGCTATATTATTTTATCTTCTGTTTCTTAAAATTCTTTTTTTTAAAAAAATTTATTTATTTGTTGGTTTATTTGGCTGTCAGTTTGCATCACATGGGATCTTTCATTGCAGTTCACAGGCTCTCTAGTTGTTGCATGCAGGCTTAGTTGCTCCGTGGCATGTGGTATCTTAATTCCCCACCCAAGGATTGAACCTGCAACCCCTGCATTGCAAGGTGGATTCTTAACTACTAGACCACCAGAGAAGTGCCTTGAAATTCTTTTTAAGAAAGATTATAATTTAAAAGTATATTTTTTTGAAAATAGCTTTTCTGTTGTCATAGTTATTCCACGTTCAAGAGACCAAATTTGAAAACTGCAGAAAGAAGAGATAAAAATTTCTGATAAACTGTTAGTCATGTCTTTATGATCTTTTGTTTATTTATACTTTTATGGCACATGTAATTAAGAAAGTAGCTAGCCTCAAGAAACAAAATACCTTATATACTTGAACATGTAATCGTTTTTTTACTTGATCAAGCAGTAGAGGTTGGTAATCCCGGGCTGGTGTAGCAGCACAGTAGTGTCACTAAAGACTCCAGTTAGCCTTCCTTAGCTTATGATCATTTGGTTGTTTAGTGTTGCTTTACTGTCAGGAATTATGTTCTTCATTCCAGACAAGAAGTGTGGTCAGAAGGCCTAAAGGGATGCTAGCCAAGTTTGCCTCTTTTAAAAGTTCTGGTTAGTACTTGTACTCGTCACTTGTGGGCCAGAATTAGGTCATATGGGTACTCCAGTACGGTTCATCAGAAGGTGACAAGGAGAAGAGGCCTTGGAGGTGGAGGGTGGGTAGACAACAGACAGTTTTTTGCCAAGGAGCACATTTTAAAAATGATATGATATCAAAATTTGGGGGGATATGCAGTAGTGGTTTGCCTTTAGTGTGAAGTGACAATTTGTTGATCTCCTTACAGGTTCGAATGAAATCCATGTTTGCAATTGGCTTTTGTTTTACTGCCTTAATGGGAATGTTTAATTCCATGTGAGTATCCTTTTATATGGCTTTATCTAACTTGCTCTGTGTGGACAATTAACTTTTTTTGTAATATTTTGATATTTCATATTTACAGAAAAGTTATAGGACTAGTATATCCATTAACCAGATTCACAATTGTTAACACTTTTCCTCATTTGCTTTCTTTTTTTCTGTTTCTCTATATCATAAATATTTGTGCTCATTCATATTATTTGTATATTTTTCTGAATCTTTTAAAAGTTTGATGTGGATTTCATGCCCCTTTATTCATAACTACTAAAAGTATGTGTTACCTAAGAACATGGGCATTCTCTTATCCTCAATCCAGTTGTCAAAATTCAGGGAAATTTAATTTTGTTAGAATACAGTTATATGGTCACTTTTTCACCCTCTTAATTTTGAGGTTATCTTATGTATAAAGTAAAGACCAAGCTATTATGAGGCCTCTAAAAAGAGTTTAGTATGTCCCTTGGGCTTTTAAGTTCCTTTTTAGCAAACTGCTTCCCAATGAAAGTAGTCAATCATTCAGAGATATTTTGATTCTTAAAATAATCTTTACAACTATAATCTTGTTTAACGATAAGGTAAGTTACTGTTTTCTAAACTAACGCATAGCAGGCCTGAATGATTATGGGACTGATTTTGACAGAAGCTGGGAAAATAGCCAAAGGTGACAAGCAGTCATTTATTACCTTTCAAAGCTCACCTGAGCTATCCCACACATATTAGGATTGTCCTCTTACTCTTCCTTCTCTTTCTCCCCTCCCTGCTTCATTTCCGTCTCTCCCTTCCCATGTACTCATCCCCCCCAACACTATCTGTTCTCTTCACACCTGTAAGTACCTACTTTGTGCCAGGAATTGTGCTCGGTATCAGAATACAACAAATAAGATGTGCTCCTTGCCCTCAATAGTATCAAAACTTTATGGAAAGAAAAGACCAATAAATCAATACATTAATGGATGTTACCAGACATGTGTGTGTGTGACGTATATAGTTGGGGCCGGGGGGACTGGTTAGGTGAGAGACCAAAGGGAATGTCCAAAATTATTTCAATACAAAATTTCCACTTAATTAGTGATTTTGAAAAGGACCTTTGGAAGATTAAATATCTTGCCCAGGTTATATAGAAGCCTCATAATTTCTAACTTACAACTCTAATCTCAGTATTCTTTATTCACTGCTATGCTTTCTCATATTTCTTGGATATATTTTACCATGGATTACCAGTCAAACCAAACACTGAAAAATTTTATAGTTAACTAGCAAGCTTAAGGTTATAACCAACCTAGACAGCATATTAAAAAACAGAGACATTACTTTGTCAACAAAGGTCCATCTAGTCAAGGCTGTAGTTTTTCCAGTGGTCATGTGTGGATATGAGAGTTGGACTATAAAAAGAAAGCTGAGCGCTGAAGAATTGATGCTTTTGAACTGTGGTGTTGGAGAAGACTCTTGAGAGTCCCTTGGACTGCAAGGAGATGCAACCAGTCCATCCTAAAGGAGATCAATCCTGGATGTTCATTGGAAAGACTGATGTTGAAGCTGAAACTCCAATACTTTGGCCACCTGATGCGAAGAGCTGACTCATTTGAAAAGCCCCTGATGCTGGGAAAGATTGAAGGCAAGAAGAGAAAGGGATGACAGAAGATGAGATGGTTGGATGGTATCACCAACTCAGTAAACATGGGTTTGGGTGGACTCCAGGAGTTGGTGATGGACAGGGAGGCCTGGCGTGCTGTGGTTCATGGGGTTGCAAAGAGTCAGACACGACTGAGCGACTGAACTGAACTGAACTGAATGGTAGTTCTGTTTTTAGTTTTTTAAGGAACCTTGTACTGTTCTCCATAATGACTCTTCAGTTTACATTCCCACCAACAGTGCAGGAGGGTTCCCTTTTCTCCTTGTCTTCTTCAACATGTATTGTTTGTAGATTTTTTGATGGTGGCCATTCTGACTGGTGTGAGGTGATACCACATTGTAGTTTTGGTTTGTATTTCTCAAATAGTTACTGATATCAAGCATCCTTTCATGTATTTATTGCCATGTGTATGTTTTTTTTTGGAGAAATATCTGTTTAGGTCTTCTGCCCACTTTTTGATTGGGCTAATTGAGCCGTATGAGCTGCTTATATATTCTGGAGATTAATCTTTGTCAGTATTTTCATTTGCAGTTATTTTTGAGGGTTGTCTTTTAATCTTGTTTACTGTGTAGAAGCTTTTACGTTTCATTAGGTCCATTTGCAGTTATTTTTGAGAGTTGTCTTTTAATCTTGTTTACTGTGTAGAAGCTTTTACATTTCATTAGGTCCCACTTGTTTATTTTTGTTTTTATTTCCATTATGCTAGGAGATGGGTCAGAGGGGATCTTCCTGTGATTTATGTCAGAGTGTACTGTCTACATTTTCTTCTAAGAGTTTTATAGTTTCTGGACTTACATTTAAGTTTTTAATCCATTTTGACTTTATTTATGTGTATGGTGTTAGGAAGTGTTCTAGTTTCATTCTTTTAGTTGTAGCTGTCCATTTTTCCCTTATTGAAGAGGCTGTCTTTTATCCATTATATTTTCTTGCCTCTTTTGTCAAAGATAAGGTGCCCAGAGGTGCGTGGGTTTATCTCTGGGCTTTCTGTCTTGTTCCATTGGTCTATATATCCGTTTTTGTGCCAGTACCATACTGTCCAGATGACTGTAGCTTTGTAGTAAAGTCTCAAGTCAGGAAAGTTGATTCCTCCAGCTCCATTTTTCATTCTCAAGATTTCTTTGACTATTCAGGACCTTTTGTGTTTCCATACATCAGCAGTGGCCACAAACTGGAAAAGGTCAGTTTTCATTCCAATCCCAAAGAAGAGCAGTGGCCAAGAATGTTCCAACTTAAATACATTGCACTCATTTCACCTGCTAGCAAGGTAACACTCAGAATGCATGAAGGATTTTGAAGGCTTCAACAGTACATAAACTGAGAACTTCCACATGTACAAGCTGAATTTAGAAAAGCCAGAGGAACCAGGGATCAAATTGCAACATCCATTGGATCATAGAAAAAGCAAGAGAATTCCAGAAAAACATCTACTTCTGCTTCATTGACTACGTTAAAAACTTTGTGGATCATTTCAAACTGTGGAAAATTCTTAAAGAGATAGGAATACCAGATCACCTTACCTGCTTCCTGAGAAACCTGTAAGCAGGACAAGAAGCAACAGTTAGAACTGAACATGGAGCAATGGACTAGTTCCAAATTGGGAAAGGAGTATGTCAAGGCTGTATGTTGTCACCCTATTTATTTAACTTATATGCAGAGTACATCATGTGAAATGCCAGCTGGATAACTCACAAGCTGGAATCAAGATTTCTGGGAGAAATAGCAACAACCTGAGATATGCAGATTATACTACCCAAATGGCAAAAAGCAAAGAGTTAACCAAAGAGCCCCTTGATGAAGGTGAAAGAAGAGAGTGAAAAAGCAGGGTTAAAACTCAGCGTTCATAAAACTAAGATCATGGCATCCGGTCCTATCACTTCACGGCAAATAGATGGGGGAAAGTGGAAACAGTAAAAGACTTTATTTTCTTGGGCTCCAAAATCACTGTGGCTGGTAACTACAGCCATGAGATTAAAAAATGTTTTCTCCTTGGAAGTAAAGCTATAGTAAACCTAGACAGCATATTAGAAGGCAGAGACATTACTTTGCCAACAAAGGTCCTTATAGTCAAAGCTATGGTTTTTCCAGTAGTCACATACGGATGTGAGAGTTGGACTGTATAGAAGGCTGAACGTGGAAGAATTGATGTTTTCAAACTGTTGTGCTGAAGAAGACTCTTGAGACTCCCTTAGACATCAAGGAGATCAAACCACTCAATCCTAAAGTAAATCAAGCCTGAACATTGGTTAGAAAGACTGATGCTAAGCTGAAGCTCCAATAGTTTGGCCACCTAATGGGAAGAGCTGACTCATTGGAAAAGACCCTGATGCTGGGAAAGATTGAAGGCAGGAGAAGAAGGGGACAACAGAGGATGAGATGGTTGGATGGCATCACCGACTCCATGGACATGGGTTTGGGTGGACTCCAGGAGTTGGTGATGGACAGGGAGGCCTGGTGTGCTGCGGTTCATCAGGTTGCAAAGAGTCGGACACAACTTAGCGACTGAACTGAACTGAACTGATGCTCCAAACAATGAGAGTTTTATTACTTATTTTCCTATCTATATTCCTTTTATTTATTTTTCTTCTCTGATTGCCATGGTTAGGATTTCCAAAACTATGTTGACAAATAGTGATGAGAGAGGGTACCTTTGTCTTTTTCCTGATCTTAGAAGAAATGCTTTCAGATTTTCACCATTGGGAATAATGTTTGCTGTGTGATTGTTGTATATGGCCTTTATTATTTTGAGATAGAGTCCTTCTAGGCCTAATCTAAAGAGATTTGTTTTGTTTTAATCATAAATGGGTGTTGAATTTTATTGAAAGCTTTCTCTGCATCTGTTGAGATGATCATATGGTTTTTATCTTTCAGCTTGTTACTATGGTGTATCACATTGATTGATTTGCATATATTGGGGTAAACCTTGCATACCTGGGGTAAACCCCACTTGATCCTGGTGTATGATTTAATCTGTTGTTGGATTCTGTTTGCTAGAATTTTGTTCAAGATTTTTGCATCTGTGTTCATATTGGCCTGTTGTTTTCTTTTTTGGTGATATCTTTGTCTTGTTTTAGTATCAGGGTGATGGTGGCCTCATAGAATGAATTTGGGAGTTTTCCTTCCTCTGCAGGTTTCTGGAAGAGTTTGAGCAAGAGAGATGTTAGCTCTTCTCTAAATGTTTGGTAGAATTCACCTGTGAAGCCATCTGGCTCTGGGCTTTTGTTTGTTGGAAGATTTTTTATCACGGTTTCAATTTCAGTGCTTGTAATTGGTCTATTTATGATTCTGTTTCTTCTGAGTTCAGTTTTGAAAGATTGTACTTTTCTAAGAACTTGTCCATTTCTTCCAGGTTGTCCATTTTACTGGCATATAGTTGCTCTTAGTAGCCTCTTATGATCCTTTGTATTTTTGCATTGTCTATTGTAACATCTTCTTTTTCATTTCTAATAATATTGACTTAAGTCTTCTCCCTTTTCTTCTTGATGAGTCTGGCTAGTGGGTTGTCCGTTTTGTTTGTTTTCTCAAAGTTTTTTTAGTTTTATTGATCTTTGCTGTTGTTTTCTTCATTTTTTTCCCATTAATTTCTGCTCTGATATTTATGATTTCTTTCCTTCTACTGTCTTTGGGGTTTTGTCCTTCTTTTTCTGGTTACTTTAGGTGTAAGATCAGGTTGTTGATTTGATGCCTTTCTCATTTCTTGAGGTAGGTTTGTATTACTATAAACTTCCCTCTTAGAACTGCTTTTGCTTCATCCTCTAGGTTGGCAAAGAATCCACCTGTAATGCAGGAGACCCTGGTTTGATTCCTGGGTTGGGAAGAGCCACTGGAGAAGGGATAGGCCACCCACTCCAGTATTGTTGGGCTTCCCTTGTGGCTCAACTGGTAAAAAATCTGCCTGCAATGTGGGAGATCTGGATTCGACCCCTGGTTTGTGGAAATATCCAGGAGAAGAGAAAGGCCACCGACTCCAGTATTCTAGCTTGGAGAATTTTGTGGACTGTATTGTCCATGGGATCACAAAGAGTCAGACACAACTGAGCAACTTTCACTAGGTTTTGGATTGTCATATTTTCATTGTCATTTGTTTCTAGATATTTTATAAATTATCTTTTAGTGTCTTCAGTGACCTCCTGGTTATTGAGAAGTGTGTTGTTTAGCCTCCTTGTGGTTGTGGGTTTTTTACAGGTTTTTTCCCTGTAATTGATACCTAGTCTCATAGCCTTGTGGTCAGAAAAGATGCTTGATAGTATTTCAGGTTTTTTTTAATTTACCAAGGCTTGATTTGTGACCCAAGCTGTGATCTGTCCGGAGAATGTTGTTTGTTCAGTTGAGAAAAAAGTTGATTCTGCTGTTTGGGGATGAAATGTCCTAAAGATATCAATTAGGGCCATCTGGTACAATGTGTGCTTTAAGGCTTGTGTTATTAATTTTCTGTGTAGATATCTGTCGTTTGGTGTAAGTGGGGTGTTAAAATCCCCAGCTATTATGTTTTACTCTCAATTTCCCCTTTTTCGGTTGTTAATGTTTGCCTTTTGGATTGAGGTGCTCCTATATTATATGCATAAACATTTATAGTTGTTGTGTCTTCTTGGATTAATCCCTGCAAGGTGGACTCTTAACCAGTGGACTGTCAGGGAAGTCCCTCCAATGTATTTTTCTCCCAATGTCATATTTTTCCTCTAAAATGGAATCTCTCAGTGCATTTTTTCTCTAATTATTGAATAGATTCTTACTAGAAAAATTCCAATAGTATATAATTGTATAAAATATAAAGTAAAAATCACTCTACCTTCCTGAAATGTCCTTTCAAGGCTTGTACTTTTTCTGTATTTATACAAACATTTAGATATTTATATGTATTAATTTTTATAACCCAAAATGGCTGTTTTGTAGTCTGCTATAGTTACCTGTGGTAACTTTTACTTTCTATTTGTTTTTAAGAATGTTTATTTGTTTTACTTGGCCATGTCAGGTGTCAGCTGCGGTACGCTGGATCCTCACTGCGTCATGCGGACTCTCTCACTGTGGTGCAGACTCTCTAGTTGGAGTGTGCAGGCTCCAGAACACCTGGGCTCAGTAGCTGTGGCCCACGGACTTAGTTGCTCTGTAGCTCTCAACCAGGGGTCTGAACGCTCATCCCCTGCCTTGCAATGCAGATTCTTAACCACTAGACCGCCAGGGAAGTCCCCCTATGGTAATCTTTAAAATGCAGTACATGCGAACTTTGCATAATCATTTTTATTGTCTGTAAGTATTCCATTTGTACCTTACATATATAATCTTCTGTAAATCTTCACACAGAATTTTCACAGGTAGTATATACACCAGTTACGTATACTTATTTTTTCCCTGTATATATCCTACAAATATTGCTTGGGTAAAGTTCTGATAGAAATTGTTCTCTACAATGTTGCTTTTTATTTGGCTGTGCTTTGTGGTGTTAGGCAATCTCAGTTCCCCAACCAGAAATTGAACCTGGACCCATGGCAGTGAAAGCATAGAGCCCTGACCACTGGACCACCAGGAAATTCCCCTAGAAAAGTTTTTATTAATTTATGTTTTTAGATTACTGTCCTCAGGGCTTGTGAATGGTTCTTTCTGTATATATTTGTCATCACTAGAAATTATGTGTCTGTTTAATATTTATAAATCTAATAGTTGAAAAATAATATATTTTTTAAATTTGCAATTTCTGGTGATGTTTAGCATCTTTTCATTTACTCATTATGCTTTTACTATTTCTAAGTTTCTAGTTCATGTTCTTCCCCTTATTATCTTTTTACAAGAATTCGTTACATATTAAACTCTCCTTTTGGAGATACATGGGCAATGTTAATTTTTATGTCACTTTTCTGTTGTATAAATAGTACCCTTCTTATACCCGATTATATAGTTTTTTTTATATTTAAATATATTTTGTTTCATCTGTAATTTATTTTGGTGTTTAGTTTCCAACTTTACCAAGTTCTTAGCTGTTGTCAGTACTAAGTAGGGAGTAAATAATATGTTTTCCCTGATGATTTGAAATGACTAGTTTATGATACATTACGTAGCTTCTGAAGCTTATCCAGTAGATCTTAACCAGAAATGTACATCAGAACCAAAGAATTTTGATTCCAAAATTCTAAAACAATAATTTTCTTATGCTAGTGAGACACAAATATTCCTAAAAAATTCACACAGTATAGAATAATGTAGAATAAAAAGTGAAAGTGAACCCAAATGAGTTGAAGACTTATGTCCACCCAGAAACTTTCACACAGCTTTATTGATAATTGTCATAACTTGGAAGCAATCAGTTTTAAATGGATAAACTGTGGGAATATCCATACAGTAGAATATTATTCATTGTAAAAAAAAAATAGGCTATGGCCATGTGAAGACATAAAGGAACCTTAAATGCATACTATTAAGTGAAAGAAATCAATCTGAAAAGGCTACATACTATATGATTGCAACTATATGACATTATAGAAAAGATAAAACTATGGAGATAGTAGTAAAAAGATCAGTGGTTGCCAGGGATCAGGTATAAGGGAGGGAATAAGCAGAGCACAGAGGATTTTTTTTAGTGTAAAACTATTCTGTGTGATTCTTAATGGTGATACATTTTGCTATACATTTACTAAAACCCAAGAATGGATCTTGCCTGGTCATCCAGTGACTAAGACTCCACGCTCCCAGTGCAGCAGGCCTGGTTCAGTCGCTGGTCAGGGGGCTAGATCCTGCAGGCCACCGCTAAAGATTCTGCGTGCCACAGTGAAGACCCAGAACAGCCAAAGAAGTAAATAAGTGCTAAAAAAGAAAGAAGCAAGAGTGAACTCTAATGTAAACTATGGAGTTCAGGTAATAATGAAGTACCATTGTAGCTTACCAGTTGGCACTTATGAATAATCCTTCCAGAAACATCTGTGTGTAGGTGTTTTGGTTTTTTTTTGTTTTTGTTTTTTTTTGTGTGTGTGAACAAATTTTCTGCTTCTTTGGATAGATAACAAAGAGCATGATTACTGGACTGTATTCATGTTTTTTCTTCTTTCTGATATTTGTGTCCTGTACATTAAAAAAAAATACATATATACACATTTCTCATGTCTAGGATTGTGAGCACCCAGAAGTTAAACGCTGTAACTATTTTTATAAGCCCTCATGTGAAACTAAAAGTCTAATGCATATTTTGGGACTTCCCCAGTAGAAGACTTTGTTTTTCAGTGCAGGGGATGTGAGTTTGACCCCTGGTTGGGAAACAAAGAGCCCACATGCCTTGCAGCCAAAAAAAAAACAAAACATAAACAATATTGTAACAAATTCAGTAAAAACTTTAAAAATGGTCCACATCAAAAGAAGTCTTAAATGTCTAATACATATTTTGATTGTACTGAACAATCACTGTTCTTTAGCATAATTTCTCTTAGTTTCACCTTGATCATCTGTTTACTATAGAATGNAAAAAAAAACAAAACATAAACAATATTGTAACAAATTCAGTAAAAACTTTAAAAATGGTCCACATCAAAAGAAGTCTTAAATGTCTAATACATATTTTGATTGTACTGAACAATCACTGTTCTTTAGCATAATTTCTCTTAGTTTCACCTTGATCATCTGTTTACTATAGAATGTAATACATTATCTGTAATACCCATTTTCATCTTAAAATGTGTTGATAAGAAAAAAGCCTCAGCATAGACTATATGGGAAGGACTTGAGCTCCTAGATTGCCAAAGAAGCAATAGGAAGCACTATATTTAATTATTATCAATGATTTATTTCTATTTAATTTCGCTTCTGGATTATTTCCATACAGTCGAAACATTATAATCTTAGAAGTGATCTTTAAAGTTGTTTAACACATTACTTCTGTGTCAGTACAGAAATCCCTCCAATAATACCTCTAGCAGATAATTTTCCATCCTCTTTTCAGTTATTTTCAATAGTGAGGAACTTGATGGTTTCTGACATAATATAGTTTATCCGTAGTATGTAGGGTTTGAAAATGGTTCTTTTTATTGGGCCAAAGTAAACCTTGTTCTGTTCATAAGTAGTGGTCCTTCCCTTTGGAATTGAGAGAGTAAGTACACTTGGAGAGATAATCAACCTATTATAAGCCATGTCTCTCTCTGTACTTTTTCTTTCTCTCCCCAACTCTTTTCATTATCAGGCTAGACACCAATTCACTTAGCTATTCCTGTAGCAAGCTTCCAATCTCCTGAAAAACTTAATTTGAAGGGTTTTTTTTTTAATTCATTTTTGTGGCTGGTCTAAAGTCTCATACTGAATTTTCAGGTTCACGTAAATGAATAGTTTACTTATAGAACATAAAAGATTTTCTCTTCTTTCTTTAAATTTTTTTTAACTTTTATTTATTTATTTGGCTGTGCCACTCGGCATGTGGGATCTTAGTTCCCCGGCCAGGAACCCATGCCCCCTGCAGTAGAAGTGTGGAATCCTAACCAATGGACTGCCAGGGACGTCCCTTCTCTCTTTTTTAAAAGCCTTTTCCCAGCTTTATTGAGATATATAGTTGACGTATAATATAGAATACTGTGTACGTTTAAGATATATAGAGTGATAGTTTGGTACATATATTGGTGCATGTATTGCAAAATGATGACCACAATAAGGTTAGTTAACAAGTCCTTCACATAATTATCAGTTTGTTGTTGTGGTGGTAAGACTAATTAAAATTTACTCTTTTAACAAATTTCATGTATATAATACAGTAGCATTAAATATAATTACTGTTCCGCACATTAGATGCCCAATCTTAAAACTGGAAGCTTGTACCCTTTGACCAACATCTCCCTGTTCCTCTCACCTCCCATCCTCTGGCAACCACCAGTCTAGTTCCCTAAGAGTTAAGCTTTTTTTTAGATTCCACATATAAGTGATGCCATTTAGTATTTGTCTTTCTCTGTCAGACTTGTACACAGTATATAGATACATGTATAGATGTGTGTGTATATATATATTCACATTTCCTTTACCTATTCGTCTGTTGGTGGCACTTAGGTAGTTTCCAGATCTTGGTTATTATGAATACTACTGCAGTGACATGGGAGTACAGATCTCTTTGAGATAGTAGTTTTTTCAATTTCTTTGGCTAAATAGCTAGAAATGGGATTTCTGAATCATATGGTAGTTCTGTTTTTAATTTTTTGAGGAACATTCATGTTGTTTTCATAGTGGCTGTACCAATTTACATTCCCACAAATAGTGCCCAGCATTTGTTATCTCTTGTCTTTTTGGTAATAGTCATTCTAACAAGTGAGAGATGAAATCGCATGGCTTTAATTTGCATTTCCCTGATGGTTAGTAGTATTGACCATCTTTTCATGTACTTCTTAGCCATTTGTATGTTTTTTCAGAAAAATGCCTATTCAAATCCTCTGCCCTCATTTTAATTAGATTATTTGGAAGAGTTTTGCTATTGTTCAGATCCTTATATATTTTGGATATTAACTTTTTAACAGATATATGGTTTACAGATATTTTCTCTTATTCCATAGTTTGCATTTTCATTTTGTCGTTTGAATTGCTTGAGCAGAAGCTTTTTTGTTTGATGTGGTCACATTTGTTGAGTTTTGCTGCTTGTGCTTTTGGTGTCATACTGAAAAATCTTTGCCAAGAGCTGTGTCAAGGAGCTTTTCCCCAATGTTTCCTTCTAGAAGTTTCATGGTTTCAGATCTCTTGTTTAAATTCTTAATCCATTTTGAGTTAATTTTTGTGGGTGGTTTTGTGTGTGAATATCCAGTTTACTCAGCATCATCTACTGAAGAGGCTATTCCTCTCCCCTTGAGAATTCTTTGCTCCCCTGTCAAATACTAGTTGACAGGGTTTATTTCTGGGCTCTTCATTCTGTTCCATTGGTCCACATGTCTGTCTTTATGCCAGTGTCATATTTGTTTGATGACTGCACATTTGAAATCAGGAAGTTTGATGCCTCCAGCTTTCTCAAGACTGCTTTGCCTGTCCAAGATCTTTTGTGATGCCATATGGGTTTTAGTATTAATTTTTCTATTTCTGTGAAAAGTAGAATTTTGATAAGAGATTATATTGGATCTAGGGATGACTTTGGATAGTATGGACATGTTTTTTCTTTTTAATATTATTTATTTATTCTGCTGGTTGGATCTTTGTTGAGGTGCTCAGGCTAAGTAGTTGTAGTGCACAGGCTTAGTTCCCCTGTAACACGTGGGTTCTTAGTTCCCCAACCAGGGGTCAAACCCACAACCTTCACATTGCAAGGCAGATTCTTAACCACTGGACTACCAGGAAGTCCCAGTATGGACATTTTAACAATATTAATTCTTCCAATCTATGAACATGGATATCTTTCCATATATTTGTGTCATCTTCAGTTTATCAGTGTCTTACAGTTTTTAGCGTAAATATCTTTCACTTCCTTGATTAACTGTGATTAAATAAGCAAATTACATTAATGATGCTGTTGTAATGGGATTTTGTGTGTGTGTATGTGTGTAGGGCTTCCCTGATAGCTCAGTCGGTAAAGAATCCACCTACAATGCAGGAGACCCCAGTTTGATTCTTGGATCGGGAAGATCCTCTGCAGAAGGGATAGGCTACCCACTCCGGTATCCTTGGGCTTCCTTTGTGACTCGGCTGGTAAGGAATCCACCTGCAATGTGGAAGACCTGGGTTTGATCCCTGGGTTTGGAAGATCCCTTGGAGAAGGGACTGGCTACACACTCCAGTATTCTGGCATGGAGAATTCCATGGTGTGTATAGTCCATGGAGTCGCAAAGAGTTGGACACAACTGAGCAACTTTATTTTTTGGGGCTCCAAAATCACTGCAGATGGTGACTCCAGCCAGGAAATTAAAAGGTACTTACTCCTTGGAAGAAAAGTTATGACCAACCTAGATAGCATATTCAAGAGCAGAGACATGACTTTCCCGTCTAAGGTCTGTCTAGTCAAGGCTATGGTTTTTCCTGTGGTCATGTATGGATATGAGAGTTGGACTATGAAGAAGACTGAGCGCCAAAGAATTGATGCTTTTGAACTGTGGTGTTGGAGAAGACTCTTGAGAGTCCCTTGGACTGCAAGGAGATCCAACCAGTCCATTCTGAAGGAGATCAACCCTGGGATTTCTTTGGAAAGAATGATGCTAAGCTGAAACTCCAGTGCTTTGGCCACTTCATGCGAAGAGTTGACTCATTGGAAAAGACCCTGATGCTGGGAGGGATTGGGGGCAGGAGGAGAAGGGGACGGCCGAGGATGAGATGGCTGGATGGCATCACGGACTCAATGAACGTGAGTCTGAGTGAACTTCAGGAGATGGTGATGGACAGGGAGGCCTGGCGTGCTGTGATTCATGGGGTCACAAAGAGTCAGACATGACTAAGCAACTGAACTAAACTGAGCTGAACTAAGCAACTTTCACTTGACGTAGATGTGCAACTGATTTTTGTAGGTTGATTTCTGTCTTGAAACTTTACTGAATTCATTTATTAGTTGTAAAAGGTTTTGGTTACAATTTCAAATTAAAAATAACAAGAAATAAAATGACTATAGAAGGTGAATTTGGGGGTGCATATGTTAGCAATAAGAAGGATAACCATTTTTGTCTATATTTATTACAGCCCTGCTTCTCACAGTTAACTCTATAGAAAAATAGTAGAGTGTCATATGTAGAACCAGCATACTGTAAACAGCATATATATAACCAGGAAATATTACAACTATATATCATACTTCTTATGAGTAAATGGGAATATCTCCTCCTGGAAAAGTTATTTCTTTTATTTTGCTTTTATGAGGTTAGTAGACAATGATTACTTCTTATGGATCTTTCAATATTTTTTGTCATATCCAAGTAACAGCACTTCATGATTGAGCCCTTTCCCTGTGTAAATATATACTAGGAAGGCAGTTCAAAGTAGTAAGTGGATAATCATATTTATTTATAGAATATGTCTATTTCATTCTGTTCTATTTTCTGTGGAGTTCAACTATGTAAGAAGCTCGAAATATTTATATTTTATAATATTTATATATTTATAAAACTCATATCCCTGGCACCTCAAAACTCACAAGTTTATATGGATAGATATTTAGGGATTTTTTTTTTTCCACAGGAAAAGATAGTAATGCTACCTCTCTTTTCCTTCTCCCTCTATAGAAACATTCTAATGCCAAGCATTTTTTTTAAAGGGAATGTTCTTGGACTTCCCTGGTGGTACGGTGTATAAGAACCTGCCTGTCAGTGCAGGGGACACAGGTTGCATCCCTGGTCTGGGAAGATTGCACATACCACAGAGCAGCTAAACCCATGTACCACAACTACTGAACCTGCATTCTAGAGCCCATGCTTCACAACTGCTGACCCCCGTGCTGCAGTTACTGAAGTCTACATCTAGCTCTGTGCTCTGTAGCAAGAGCAGTCACCACAATGAGAAGCCCATGTGTCACAACAGAGACTAGCCTCTGCTCACCACAGCTGGAGAAAGTTCACACGCAGCAACCAAAGACGAATAAAATAAATACATATTTTTTAAAAGCAAATGTTCTAGACATTTTAACTGGCAGTAAAGACTTTATTTAGATAGTTTAACTGATGCAGTCATATACTTCTCTAATATTGTGAAGTATTACTATCCTTAATCACATTAATTTTATAATTCTCTTTGTCTGATTATACAATTTATTGTAAAGTAAAAAAGAAACTCATATCCCCAGCACCTCAAAATAAACACTGATATATACTTCTTCTAGCTTTTTTATAAGCTTTTTGTCTTTTCAAAACATTTTTCTTTTCTGTTTTAGAAAAAATAAAAGGAATTAATTTCAAATATTAGAAGTATGTTAAAAGTTATCTCAGAATATTATGTATACTATTTTTCATTCGCCACTGTGAATATTCCATGAATTTCATGTTTAAGGTGTATACTGGGAATCTTTAACTCTTGGAAAAGAGGATTCTTAAAATCTTATTGATGTCATGGTTTAGAACAGTCCTTCTCAAAAGTATGGTTTGGGGAATGCTGGCAGTCTCAAACTTTTAGGAGGTCCTTGAGGTAAAAATTATTGCAATAATTCTAAGATTTTTTTTCTTGCCTTCTTCACTTTCATTTTCTCATGAATGTATGGTGGAATTTTCCAAAGGCTTTGTAGGATGGATAATATTGTGATAGCCCAAGTAATGAAGCAGCTCTAGATTGAGAGGGAGGAAGGAAGAAGACTTTCTTTTCGGTGAATTCTTCTTTTGTATGGAAAATAATGTTATTTTCCATAAAAATACTTGTGTTAACATAGATACTGAGTATTGCTGTCTTTTAAATGATTTGACAAATATTTTAAAATTTCTCAGTTTTAGTTTATTAAATAGTAATATTGATAATAGATGAAACCTCTAAATAAAACCTTTTTGGAGTCCTCAATACTTTTTCAGTGTATTAAATATCCTGATATTGAAAAAACTAAGAATCTCTAGTTTAGAAAAAGATTAATGGGAAAAAAATCTCCTTATATCCTTATACTACAAATATATTTTTAGAATATCACCATTTCTTGGTGTTTTAGAGATCAAGAGATTTAAAGTTATGTTTCTGTCCCAGATTCCCTCCGGAACCAGGTTTGTCAGCCTTCTGAAAATAACAGTTCTCTGCTCTTTCCTGTTTAGATTTGATGGCAGAGTGGTGGCAAAGCTCCCTTTCACCCCCCTGTCCTATATCCAAGGACTGTCTCACCGAAATCTGCTCGGGGATGACACCACAGACTGTTCCTTCATCTTCCTGTATATTCTCTGTACCATGTCAATTCGACAGGTGAGTGCCCACGTCATCTATTCATATGTACATCCTTTCTTGCTCTCACACCCTAAATTAATGTCTATCTGTGTAATACTGGAAGTGTCTACCTCTTGCTACTGAGATCTTTCAGTTGCTTGTTTCAGAATTCCAGAGTATCCTCTGAAACTGTTTTAAATGTATATATTTAGATTACTGATCCTTAGGGATAGAAAGTGGTCATAAAGTCACACGTGGTTTTCATCTCATTTTGAAGAGTGCGCTCAAGTTTCTTCTTTATTGCGGCTATCTAAAGGTCGAAAAGTAGAGTGGATTTTCCCTTCCCACCATCATTCCATCTTTATTATTCACCAGTGCCTTTTGGCACTGCTGCTGCTGCTGAGTCACTTCAGTCGTCTCCAACTCTGTGCGACCCCATAGACAGCAGCCACCGGCTCCCCCGTCCCTGAGATTCTCCAGGCAAGAACACTGGAGTGGCTTGCGTTTCCTTCTCCAGTGCAGGAAAGTGAAAAGTGAGAGTGAAGTCGCTCAGTCGTGTCTGACCCTCAGCGACCCCGTGGACTGCAGCCCACCAGGCTTCTCCGTCCATGGGATTTTCTAGGCAAGAGTACTGGAGTGGGGTGCCACTGCCTTCTCCATTTGGCACTACAGGAACACAAGTAGACGTCATAATTTGGTGACTTTAAGTTAGTCACCGTTGAGGTAAAGTCTGAATTGTAGAGTTTACATTCAGGCAACATGATGATCAGATATTCATAGTGAAAAAAAGTGAGAACAAAGTCAGATAGGATTGTGAGAGCCTGGAAGAGAGACTTAGCATTCAGTTAGTGGCAGATGATTCGGGCAGCAAGGTTGAAATAATAAAGTGGCTTTTGAGATGGGACTTTAAAAATAAGAGAGGTTAAAGTCTCTTGCTCTAGAACTCTTCATATCTCAGGGCATTATTCAGTGTTTGAACATACTGCCATTCAGTAGGCATTATAGTGAGGACGTTGGCACATGACATGGTGGGGAGGTATGAGCATGATTATTTCAATGTTTGTTGCATAAATGATTCAGAGTTGTTTTTTTTCTTCCTCTGAATATTGTCTGTGGCAGCAGCTTTTTTGATTGGTCTGACATGTGTGAATCAATAGGAAATGGAATTATAATTAGAATTTAACAAAGATCTTCATGATGTTAGCACTTAATGCTCTCTGTACCTCATCTCTCACCTCATCCAGCACTCCAACCATTCTGACGTATCTGGCAGTTTTCATTCTCCACTCACCCAGACTTGCTTTTTGTGAATATTCTTTCTTCTATTTGGATGCTTCCCACCTTCTTCTTTTGCATGTTAAATGCAACCAAGTTTTCAGACTTCCTGGAATCATTTTCTGATACTTACTGCTTCTGAAGGATAGATGTGAGGGGGACATGACCACATGCAGAAATAACAGAAAACTATTGAAGTAGTCCCCACTCCAGTACTCTTGCCTGGAAAATCCCATGGACGGAGGAGCCAGGTAGACTGCCGTCCATGAGGTCCTTAAGAGCTGGACCCAACTGAGCGACTTCACTTTGACGCATTGGAAAAGGAAATGGCAACCCACTCCAGTGTTCTTGCCTGGAGAATCCCAGGGATGAGGGAGCCTGGTGGGAGGCCGTCTATGGGGTTGCACAGAGTCGGACATGACTGAAGCAACTTAGCAGCAGCAGCAGCAGTAAAAAATCACTTTGTTCTAAATTATTAACACATGCAGAAATAACAGAAAACTATTGGAGTAGTCCCCACTCCAGTACTCTTGCCTGGAAAATCCCATGGACGGAGGAGCCAGGTAGACTGCCGTCCATGAGGTCCTTAAGAGCTGGACCCAACTGAGCGACTTCACTTTGACGCATTGGAAAAGGAAATGGCAACCCACTCCAGTGTCTTGCCTGGAGAATCCCAGGGATGAGGGAGCCTGGTGGGAGGCCGTCTATGGGGTTGCACAGAGTCGGACATGACTGAAGCAACTTAGCAGCAGCAGCAGCAGTAAAAAATCACTTTGTTCTAAATTATTATAGTGCTGAAATGGTTGAAGAGGGGACAAAGTTATGAAATATATGGAGGGAAGCTAGCAGAATTTAATGATTGATTTAATGTGAGAAAGGAGAAACTAAGGTGACTTCAACATTATGGCTTTGGTGACCAAATGGAGGATGCAGAAAGAGGACAGAGAAGTAGGTTGGGTGGAAGACATGCTGTTTGAGTTGTCTGTGGGGCAGTTAAGTGGGTGTGTCCAGCAGGAAGTTGTATTCTTGTGGTGGTGTTCAGTCACTCTGTCGTGTCAGACGCTTTGTGACCCCATGGACTGCAGGCATAGCAGGCTCCTCTGTCCTTCACTGTCTCCCAGAGTTTGCTCAAACTCATGTCCATTGAGTTGGTAATGCCATCCAACCACCTCATCCTATGTCACTCCCTTCTCCTCATGCCCACAGTCTTTCCCAGCATCTTGTGTAACTGAGGTGTGTACTACATCTTTTGAAATGCTTTAGCATTTTGGCTTATCCAAGGTAAAACCCAAGACAGTGACAACATGATTCTCTTTGTTGGTTTAATAGAGGTTATCGATAAGTAGAATATTGCTCTTAAATTTGATTAAGAATGATATATTAAAACTAGAGACAAAATATTAACATGAAGTCAAGTGGGCCTTAGAAAGCATCACTACAAATAAAGCTAGTGGGGGATGGAATTCCAGTTGAGCTATTTCAAATCCTGAAAGATGATGCTGTGAAAGTGCTACACTCAATATGCCAGCAAATTGGGAAAACTCAGCAGCAGTCACAGGACTGGAAAAGGTCAGTTTTCATTCCAATCCCAAAGAAAGGCAATGCCAAAGGATGCTCAAACTACCACACAATTGCACTCATCTCACACGCTAGTAAAATAATGCTCAAAATTCTCCAAGCAGGCTCCAGCAATACGTGAACCATGAACTTCCAGATGTTCCAACTGGTTTTAGAAAAGGCAGAGGAACCAGAGATCAAATTGCCAACATCCACTGGATCATGGAAAAAGCAAGAGAGTTCCAAAAAAAACATCTACTTCTTCTTTATTGACTATGCCAAAGCCTTTGACTGTGTGGATCACAATAAACTGTGGAAAATTCTGAAAGATGGGAGTACCAGACAACCTGACCTGCCTCTTGAGAAACCTGTATGCAGGTCAGGAAGTAACAGTTAGAACTGGACATGGAACACCAGACTGGTTCCAGATAGGAAAAGGAGAACATCAAGGCTGTATATTGTCACCCTGCTTATTTAACTTATATGCAGAATACATCATGAAAAATGCTGGGCTGGAAGAAGCACAAGCTGGAATCAAGATTGCCAGGAAAAATACCAATAACCTCAGATATGCACATAACACCACCCTTATGGCACAAAGCGAAGAAGAACTAAAGAGCCTTTTGATGAAAGTGAAAGAGGAGAGTGAAAAAGTTGGCTTAACATTCAACATTCAGAAAACTGAGATCGTGGCATCTGGTCCCATCACTTCATGGCTAATAGATGGGGAAACAGTGACTGACTTTATTTTTCTGGGGTCCAAAATCACTGCAGGTGGTGATTGCAGCCATGAAATTGAAAGACGCTTACTCCTTGGAAGGAAAGTTATGACCAACCTAGATAGCATATTAAGAAGCAAAGATATTGCTTTGTCAACAAACGTTTATCTAGTCAAGGCTATGGTTTTTCCTGTGGTCATGTATGGATGTGAGAGTTGGGCTATAAAGAAAGCTGAGCGCTGAAGAATTGATGCTTTTGAACTGTGGTGTTGGAGAAGACTCTTGAGAGTCCCTTGGACTGCAAGGAGACCCAACCAGTCCATTCTGAAGGAGATCAGTCCTGGGTGTTCATTGGGAGGACTGATGTTGAAGCTGAAACTCCAATACTTTGGCCACCTGATGCAAAGAGCCGACCCTGATGCTGGAAAGATTGAGGGCAGGAGGAGAAGGGGACGACAGAGCACGAGATGATTGGATGGCACCACTGACTCAATAGACATGGGTTGGCTGGACTCCAGGAGTTGGTGATGGACAGGGAGGCCTGGTGTGCTGCGGTTCATGGGGTTGCAAAGAGTTGGACACTACTGAGCGACTGAACTGAACTGAAAATATTAATAAAATACAATCATGTATACATTCTGCCTTAAGAAGTAAGGAGCAATGCTATTTTAATTACATGCATTGCAATTCTATTTTAATTACAAAGATGTTAACTACTGTGTTTTTGATTACTCACGATAGTTTTTTGGTGGTTTTTTGTTGTTGCTGTTTTAAATAATTTTATTTGTATATTTTTGGCTCTGCTGGGTTTTTGTTGCCATGTGGGCCTTTCTCTAATTGCTGCAAGCAGGGGCTACTCTTCATTGCATTGTGAAGGCTTCTTACTGCAGTGGCCTGTCTTTTTGCAGAGCACAGGCTTGAGGGCATGCCGGCTTCAGTAGTTGCGGCACGTGGGTTCAGTGGTTGCAGTTGCTGGGCTCTAGAGCACAGGCCCAATAGTTGTAGCACTCAGGCTGAGTTTTGTTCTCCCACCTACAGGATCTTCCCAGAGCAGGGATCCAACCTGTGTGTCCTGCATTGGCAGGTGAATTCTTTACCTCTAAGCCACCAAGGAAGGCCAGGTTTTTTTTTTTTTTTGGCCCTCTCTCAAGGTTTCTGGGATCTCAGTTCCCTGGCCAGGGATTAAACTCAGGCCACATCAGTAAAACACAGAATCCTAACCACTAGGCCACCAGGAAACTCACGCTTGTTGTTGTTCAGTCACTTAGTCGTGTCTGACTCTTTGCAACCCCACAGACTGCAGCACACCAGGCTTCCCTGTCCTTCACCATTTCCTGGAGCTTGCCCAAATTCATATCTATCAAGACGGTGATGCCATCCAACCATCCTTGGTTATCCCTTTCTCCTCCTGCCTTCAACCTTTCCCAACATCAGGGTCTTTTCCAATACTTGACTCTTCACATCAGGTGGCCAACATATGGGAACTTCAGGATCAGTCCCTCCAGTGAATATTCAAGACTGATTTCCTTTAGGATTGACTGGCTTGATCTCTTTGCAGTCCAAGGGACTCTCAGGAGTCTTCTCCAGCATCACAGTTCAAAAGCATCAATTCTTCAGCTTTCTGGCTTCTTTGTGGTCCAACTCTCACATCCATATATGACTACTGGAAAAATCATAGCTTTGACTATACAGACCTTTGTCAGTAATGTAATGTCTCCACTTCTTAACATGCTGTCTAGACTTCCCTGGTACCTCAGCTGGTAAAGAATGCACCTACAATGCGGGAGACCCTGGTTCAATTCCTGGGTCAGAAAGATCCATTGGAAAAGGGATAGGATACCCACTCCAATATTCTTGGGCTTCTTTGTGGCTCAGTTGGTTAAGAATCTGCCTGCAGTGAAGGAGACCTGAGTTCAATCCCTGGGCTGGGAAGATCCGTAGGAGAAGGAAATGGCTACCCACTCCAGTATTCTGGCCTGGAGAATCCCATGGGGACACAAACAAAGAGTCGAACAGGACTGAGCAACTTTCACTTCACTTAGGTTTGTCATAGCTTTTCTTACAAGGTGCAGATGTCTTTTAATTTCAGACTGCAGTCATCAGCCACAGTAACTTTGGAGCCCAAGAAAATAAAGTCTGTCACCGTTTCCATTGTTTCCCCATCTATTTTGCCATGAGGTGATGGGACTGGATGCCATGGTCTTAGTGTTTTGAATGTTGAGTTTTAAGCCAGCTTTTTCAGTCTCCTCTTTCACCCTCATCAAGAGGCTCTTTCGCTCCTCTTTGCTTTCTGTTATGAGGGTGGTGTCATCTGCATATCTGAGGACATTGATATTTCTCCTGGCAATCTTAATTCCAGCTTGTACTTCATCTAGCCTGGCATTTTGCATGATGTTCTCTGTGTATGTTCGACTTCCCTGGTGGCTCAGACGGTAAAGCGTCTGTCTACAATGCAGGAGACCTGGGTTCATCCCTAGGTTGGGAAGATCCCCTGGAGAAGGAAATGGCAATCCACTCCAGTACTATTGCCTGGAAAATCCCGTGGACAGAGGAGCTTGGTAGGCTACAGTCCATGGGGTCGCAAAGAGTCGAACACAACTGAGCGACTTCACTCACTCACTCACTTTCTGCATATAAGTTAAACAAGCAGAGTGACAGTATACAGCCTTGACATACTCCTTTCCCAATTTTGAACCAGTCTGTTGCTCCATGTCCAGTTATAACTTCTTGCTTCTTGACTGCATACGTGTTTCTCAGGCGGCAAGTAAGGTGGTCTGGTATTCCTATGTCTTTAAGAATTTTCGACCGTTTGTTGTGATCTGCACAGTCAAAGGTTTAGCATAGTCAGCGAAGCAGAAGTACGTGTTTTTCTGGAATTCTGTTGCTTTCTCTATGATCCAACAGATGTTGGCAATTTGATCTCTGCTTCCTCTGCCTTTTCTAAATCCAGCTTGAACATATGGAAGTTCTCAGTTCACGTACTATTAAAGCCTAGCTTGGAGAATTTTGAGCATTACTTTGCTAACATGTGAAATGAGTGCAGTTGTGCAGTAGTTTGCACGTTCTTTGGCATTGCCTTTCTTTGGGATTGGAATAAAAACTGACCTTTTCCAGTCCTGTGGCTACTACTGAGTTTTCCAAATTTGCTGGCATATTGAATGCAGCACTTTAATAGCATCATCTTTGAAGCTTTAAGATAGCTCAACTGGAATTCCATCACCTCCACTAGCTTTGTTCATAGTGATGCTTCCTTCCTAAGAACTACTTGACTTTGCACTCCAGGATGTTTGACTTTATGTCAGTGATCATACCATCATGGTTATCTGGGTCATGAAGATGTTTTTTTGTATAGGTCTGTGTATTCTTGCCACCTTTTAATATCTTCTGCTTCTGTTAGATCCATACCATTTCTTTTCTTTATTGTGCCCATCTTTGCATGAAATGTTCCCTTGGTATCTCTAATTTTCTTGAAGAGATCTCTAGTTTTTCCCTTCTGATATTTTCCTCTATTTCTTCACATTATTCACTTACGAAGGCTTTCTTATCTCTCCTTGCTGTTCTTTGGAACTTAGCATTCATATGGGTATGTCTTTCCTTTTCTCCTTTGCCTTTCACTGCTCTTCTTTTCCTAGTTATTTGTAAGGCCTTCTCAGAAAACCATTTTGCCTTTTTGTGTTTGTATTTGCTACTTGGACTTCATTACCTAGAAATCACTATCTGAAAACTGTAGCATTTTCTTAAGTGAAATAAATGTTAAGAATGATTATTGAGAAAGTTCAGCTCAAGCTAGTCTTTAAACTCCTTTCAGTTATTTCAGAAATTCTGGTGAGGTATATGTATAGCAGTTAATTTCATGAGGTCATTTACCATGGTAATCAGCAAACTTTCTATTTACTCACTACTTTGTATGGGTCTAGGTGATGAATATTTTTGTATTTATTTTTCAGGCCATACAATTTTTATCACAGCAACTCAACTCTACCATTATAGTATGAATACAGCGCTAGACAAAATATAAAGGAATGAGTGGGGCTATGTGCCAACAAAACTTTATTTACAAAAAACAGGCAACAAGGTTCAGGCAGACTTTTGTAAACTCTTCCATTATGTTATGAAAACAGCCCTAGAAAATAAGTAAATGAATGAGTGTTGCTGTATTCCAGTGGAACTTTATTTCTAAAAACAGGCGATAGAGCAGCCAGCCATGCTACTCCGGGAACCAAGAAGTGTGTAATATGTGCTATAAAGTTAAAGTAAGAATATCTACAGATACTAGACTGGTAGAGCTTAATGAAGTACTTGCTTACTGAATACCCCAAAAAGGGTGGGAGGAGAGAATGGGCAGCCAAAAAAAAAAACTCAGTACTTCTTTTCAGCCAAGGAGGATGTATGTTCATACTTTTAATTTCTGTTTGTCCAGTTCTCTGCACTGATATTAATAAGAGAAAAGTATATAGAGCTATAGTATAGGTATTCTTAGATATTAAAAATCTTTGAAAAATCCCTAAAATGTTTACTTTTATAATTTTTATTTTATTAGCTGCCAAAAGTTTCTATATTCCTTTCCCCATTTCTTCTTATGTATACTAACAGGAGGATTATAAACTTATATCCAGTCTGAAATAGTTCAGCATTTGAAGTTTTTCTGTGGAATATTTGCCTCTTTCTTTTAATTAAAATCCTTATTTACTTGCTCTTTCCATATTTTCTTTTGCTGTTTTACTTGCTTTTTTAGGATCTTAGGTTACATAAGATTTGTCTCTGTAGATACCTGTGAAACAAGCCATCATAAAATATGAGACTTTCAGAGTATAGAATACAGTTCCCTCAATGAGACCATTCTTAGGCAAAGAAATAGGCCACTTGATTTTAGATACATACTGTAGCATAAAGTAATTTTGAGAAAACAATGAGTTGTTTTTGTGTTGAGGTTGTCAAATTGATTAAGTGATGAGGAAACTAACATAGAATGATTCTTAAACTAACATAGAATGATTCTTAAGGTAGTGATTTCTTAATTTCCTGTATATACCTTAAAGAATCGATATAGAGTATATAATATGCACCTAAAAGGCATATGTGAAACAAAACAGTAGATAATATACCCAAATATAAACTTATCAACTTGGTAAATTGAAGTTATACCACTTTTTACTCCCTGTCACTATGTATGAAAATTCATAATTGCCCCCAACCTCCAGTAGACAATTGTTGAACTTTGGCGTTTTTACTGCGTATTAGGTAAGACTTGCTATCTCATTGTAGTTTTAATTTGCATTTGGATTGAGCATCTCTGTTTGTCTAAGAGCCACTCGTCTGTTTTTTTCTCTCTTTGGCAGGTGAGACACTGTATGCTTTTTCCTATTTCACTATCGGGTTCTTGGTCATTTTCTTAATTTCTAGCTCGTAGGGAGTTTAGCCCTGTGTGCTCTAAGTTACTAATAATTTTTGCAAACTGTTGTTTTTGTTTCAGTTTTACTTAGTATGGTTTTTGCCATGCAAAATTTTGTTTGCTGGAGTTTTTTGTTGTTTTTTTTTCCTATTAGTCTTTTATTAAAGTTATACAGAAGTTCATCTTTGTTTTCATCTACTATTTGTTAGTTTCTTATATAGTCATGGCTCAATCCATTTGGAGTTAGTACTGACATACCTTATTCATTCTTTCTTTTCTCTTGTTCTTTGCCAACTTTTGTGTGATTTTTATGAGGAAAAACATGAAAACAGGGATTCATTTGAGATCAAAGTTTGCCTCCCCATTTTTTTCAAAGACGAGGAAGCTAGAGGGTCGTAAGATGCAGTGAGGTGAACAATAATTCTTGAATTTGATTTGTATTTGAATAGAGTGAATCCCTGTCAAAGTATTAATTACTGTTTTCTCTTTGAAATTTGAACGTCTGTGTTTGACCAGGGACGCTCCTCCTTTCTTCACACCTTGCGTAGATCGTCAGGTCTTTTGGATTTGGGTGCCATAGGATGGGTTAAACAATGTTATCTGAGATCCTAGAGTAAAAGAGTATGAAGGAGCAGGTCAGAACATACCTGTCATACTTGGAGAGTCTCAGGTCTAAATTTGTCAGTGTGACCGCCCCTGGTAGCAGTTTTCCCAAGGAAAGTGCAGAGTCGGACATGACTGAGCTACTGACACTTACTTATCATAACATGCCCCCTTATTATGATAGAGGTATAATAAATATTAAGTTGAATAAGGATATCTCTCTGCTTCAGTAATTTTTCCCTGTTTCCCAGGTTTGATTCCTGGATCGGGAAGTATTCTGGCCTGGAGTGGGTAGCCTTTCCCTTCTCCAGGGGATCTTCCCAACCCAGGTATCAAACCCAGGTCTCCCGCATTGCAGGTGGATTCTTTAAGCCCAAGGAAATGCAATATTTGGAGGTAAAACACCAAGGTTTGATTCTCATTGCCACTTAGTAGCCTGATGTCCTTGGGAGTCATATAACCACTCTGAGTCTCAGTTTTCACAAAGATGAACTGGGTTTACGGTTTAATGTGCAACCTCACCACATTATGATAATCAGATGCCAATGATATAGAAAGTTAGTGTTATTCTTAAAGTGGTAGTTTTTTTTTTTTAAAAACTAGTTAGTGTCTGCCCCTGCCCTTGGGATGTTTTTTAAATTAGTGTTTGTTTCCCAGCCCAAGATAGGACTGGTTCTTTTCATAGATTAAAACATGGTGGTGATATGTCATATTAACTGAAAATAAATCTAATTACCTTTCCTTGTTTTATCTTTCTCCTTTTGTTTATTTCCTTAATGTGTGATGATTAGTGATTAGCTGCCTTGACCTTTACATCACTATTTCCTCTGTAGGAATTTGTAGCAGCGGAAATGGTAGGTCTGCCAACTTTTATCGGAGGTGTTAAGTTAGTCCAGTGTAGTGACGGATTTTAAGAATAAAAGGAAATTTTCTTAATTCCTAAAATTAAAATACTTGCTTTTTTTTTCCTTTCTTATTATGAGTCAGCAATGGATTGAGAAAATGATCTTCTTTATAGAAAGTGTTCTAAATCTTAATGAAGATCTCAGCAAATTTACCTGGTAAACAGCTAAGGGAAAACAGGTCTCTTCTTATAAATGTTTAAAGCATGGCAGAATTCTCTTTACCTCGAAAGCAAAAAGAATTAGTGTTTATGAAGAAAAGTACAAGAAAGAGTTTCTTATATTTTTTTTTCCTTTGTCACCCACATCTTAATATATAACCATATGGATATATGGCTATGATCTGAAGAAATGTCAGTGAGAATTTGTCATTGTCTCTTTCAACAGGTGATTAGGACAGGGATAAAAATAGGTTTAATTTTTTATCACACTTTTGGCTTCCGTAGGCAAAGAATTTTGATATGGCTTGTATGTCTGTAAGGACAAGTTCTAATTATGTTATGTCAGTTTATCTTAAAATCATCAAAATAGAAGGACCAACTAGATGCCTACCATCTTCTGCATCTCATCATTAGTTTATGTCACTTTATTTAAGGATTAGAACTTAATTCATTAATTCCAGTATAGCTTATCTTTAAGCAAAGTATTTTCATTTGTAGTATTTAACTTTAAATCAGTTAGAAATTTGGTTTGAAAAGTGATAGCCGGGCGACCAGGCCGGGGCTGTGACAAGCACCCACAGGCAGCATCGCCTGGGCAGGGCCTGGCTGGGGGCCCCGGGGTCCCTAGCCCAGAGGGAAGTGCAGGGCTGTCGCTTCTGAAATCAGGACAGTGTGGCCCCCGTGGCCACTGGTGAAAGAGTACTCAGTGAGAACAGTTTATTCAGGCATCATCTTAGTCTGATCCCTTTGAATTGTTTCAGTGAGTTTAAGGCTTCATTTAGAATATTCCTGTCCTTGTTGAAGAATGATTCAAGTCCTTCACTATGCCAGGAATTCTTTGATGCTGAGATGCAAGAGCAAGGAGTGATTATCTCTACCCTTGTGAAACTCACAGTCTATGCGGGAAGACAGATCCATAAATAATAGCAGAACGTGATTGATAACTTTTGTGTATGTGTACATATATAAAATGGTTTGGGAGGAGGGGAAATGTGCTATGCAAGTAAAATGACTATAGGAATTAGGTCTGTGAAACTAAGATTTTATACAGGAGGGGCATTTAAATTGTGTCTTGAAGGGTAAGTAGGGGTTTTCCAATTATATCAGAATTTTGTTGGCATAGTTTGAGTAAAAACGTGAAGGCTTGAAAGTATGTAGTGAACATAGAGATCACTGGGTCCAGAATTGCTGGTGAATGTCACTGCTTAATGTCTGTACTTCACAGCACAGTGTTAAGTGATTTTTCCCTGTGTTTCTTTCCTTCTTTCTTTCTTTTTCCTTTGTTTATTTATTGGCCCTGTTATGTGACTTATGGGCTCTAAGTTTCCTGACCAGGGATTGAACCCAGGCCCAAGCAGTGAAAGTGCCAAATCCTAACCACTGGACCATCCGGGAACTCCCTGCGTGTCTTTTGTAGTGTAAGTCTGCTAGTGACAGGTTCTCTTACTCTTCATTTATCCCCAAATATTTGTTTATCTTTACTTTTGAAGGATATTTTCATAGGATATAGAATTCTGGATTGACTGGTTTTGTTTGTTTTAATCTTTCAGCTTCAGTTTTGTTTTCTTTTAATAGTGGCAACCCGTATTCATTACAATTATATACAGTCGGATCTTATATTCTGAAACCTATACCTGATCACAGGAAAGAAGGCATTCGGGGATGAGGCGGCACAGACAGGAGAGCCCGGTCCTGGCTCCTGGTGGACCGGCCATCCCCCCGGGGCAGCAGCGGAGCCACAGCAAACAAGCAGTCCAGTCGGGAGCAGTGCCCTGTCACTTGTGGCGGCAACCAGGCTGGGGCTGTGACAAGCACCCACGGGCAGCATTGCCTGGGCAGGGCCTGGCTGGGGGGCCCGGGGGCCCTCGCCCAGAGGGAAGCGCAGGGCCGTCGCTTCTGAAATTAGGACAGTGTGGCCCCCGTGACCACTGGTGAAACAGCTTCAGTTATTTCTGATGAGAAGACCTTTATGTCTTTGTATCCCTGTAGATAATAATAACTTTTCTCTGGCTGCTTTCAGATATTTTTCTTTAAGCTTGGTTTTCAGAAATTTGACTATTATGTACCTAAGGGTACTGTAATGTAACTTTTTGGTTTTTTGCTGTACTAGGCAGCTTAACAGGATCTTAGTTCCCCAACCAGGGATTGAACCTGGGCCTCCATGGTGAAAGTACCACATCCTAACTACTAGACCAGCAGGGAACCCTGCCTCCCAAGGGTATTTTTTTTTTTTTTAATTATCCCTCTATAGCTTAGGGCTTTTTTTTCTTAATTTGGGAGAATTTTAGCAACTATTTCTTCACATAATTTTTTCTGCCCCATTCTTTATCTCTTAATTCCATTTACTTATAGTCTGTTTAGTATTGTCCAATAGAAAACTGAGTCTCTTCAATTATTTAGTCTTTTTCTGTCTGTTTAGATAGGATAATTTCTTGTAGTCTGTCTTCAAGTTCACAGACTCCTCTCTTATATCTCTAATCTAAAAAAGGAGTTTCAAGAGTCCTCTTTTGTCTCTAATCTGAGTTAACCCTAAGCTCATCCAATGATTTTAAAATTTTGATACAGATTTTTTAGCTCCTGAATTTCCATTTGGTTATTTTTTAGTCTTTTTCTTTCCTTGCTGAAGTTTACGATTTGTTCATTTATTGTGAATGAATATATTTTCTTTTATGTCCCTTGTCATGGTTAATTAGCTTCTTTAAAACCTTGCTTACTAATTCCAACGTGTGGATCATCTCAAGGTTGAACTTTGTTTTCTTTTGTCTGGGTCATGTATTCCCATCTCTCAGTATGTCTCAATTTTGGATTGTATCATGTGCATTGTAAATGATAAGCTATAGAGAGTCTAGATTCTGTTATTCTTAACAGAGAACGGTGTTTTTGTCTGTCTGTTTGTTTAAGTGGACAGTTAAGTTGGCATTCAAACTCCAAGGTCTGTCTTCTTTGCGGTAGACATCTAGGAAATCTCAAGTTATTTCAGTCTTATTTGGTTCAAGGCAGTCTCTCCCATGAATGGTGTAAGAGTTAACCAGAGAATTGGTCAGAGTTTGCATGCTAAGTTGCTTCAGTGGTGTCTGATTTGTGGCAACCCCATGGACTAGCACACCAGGCTTGTCTGTCCATGGGGCTCTCCAGGCAGGAATACTGGAGTAGGTTGCCATTTCTTCTCCGGGGGATCTTCCTGACCCAGGGATCAAACCTGCTTCTTTTGTATCTCCTGCATTGGCAGGCAGGATCTTTACCACTAGTGCCACCTGGGCAGAGTTTAGGTGCAGAATTTTACAGGGCCCTGTTAACTCTATTTTCCAGGAATTTTTTTCAGTTGCTATGGTTTAGAAGGAAATGGCAACCCTCTCCAGTATGCTTGCCTGGAGAATTTCATGTACGGAGGAGCCTGGTGGGCTACAGTCCACGGGGTCACAAAGAGTTGGACATGACTGAGGAACATTCATGGTTGCCCTAAACTCTGTCCTTTAGTACTTCAAACTAGTAAGACTACAATTTCATACTGAGTTTTAGATACCCCACATAGTGCTAGCTGGGTTCTACTGTTAGGAGATTTTAAAAGAATAGAACATCTATCTTCTACACAAACTAAAATGTAGAACATTCTCCTTGACTGATTGAAATCGTCACTTGATCCCCTAATCTTCCCAAAAGACATCCTATTTACAAAAGAGGCCTTTGGACAACCTAAGGAGAGAAAAATACTCATTCATTCAATTTTACGAAGGAAATGATGTTATTCTGGTGCAGATTTGATGTGCTTATCCTTTTAGAATTTTGATTTTCACCTTGCAAGATATGTGTTGAAGTCAACAATATAATTTATTACGATATAACTGTGTTCAGGAATGTTAGAGTGCCACAGCCACACGGGACTGTGGCTCCCTTCAAGGTGCTTGGTGGGAAAATTTGAAGGGCTCGACAAGGGGCTTCAGGTTCCCAACACTATTTTATCAATTTTCTTTGTTGACTTTTTACATGAGATTTTGTTTAAAGAAAGGGTTCTGTGACAAAAGAGTCTAAAAATAATTGATCTAGTGAGCCCCCTTCTTTTAAACGTAAGGAAAATTGAGATTTGGTACAATAAAAAGATATTGCGCATTGGGCCTTTTTTTTTTTGCATAATTTGCCAGTATTGGAAATCAAGTCTTCTGACTGTTACCCAGTACTCTTTGAGCCACATAAGTGTTGTACTGTCATTAAATATTTAATCTGTCATCCTCCTGAACAGCCTGTTCTGATACAGTGTAAAAATCCTGAGACTGTTAAATTAGGCCATTCAGGGTGTTTGGATTTACAGGCAGCATTATGCATAAAATAAAGATTATGTTATGGGAACTTGATGAGAAATTGTAATCAATTGGAACGGAAGGTTGGTTGCCAGATGCCAAAGAAACTAACAAAGAGCAAAGTGAGGGCGCCTATGGCTTGAGTTATTTTAGCTAAATGACTAAGAACTAAAATTTAGCAGAGTGTGTTTATTGCCAGTGACCTGTGTCTTCCCAAAATATCCAGTTAGCAACCAACAACTTCCTTTTCTTGATCACCAGTCCTTATCCTTTGCGGAGAGGAAGGAACGCAAATCCTGTAGTGGTATTTTTCTAGTTTCCTGCCAAAAGAAGGCATGATTACGGGAAAATCTTTTTCCTTTGTTTTTCCCTTCTGACACACACTCTTCAGTTGTTACCCAATTACACAGGACTGGACAGAAATTCAAAATAATTTTTCTAAAAAATAACTTCCAAAGCATGACCACATCTTATATTTTGTATTTCTGTTAAGCATTCTTCTGTATCATCTTCTTAATATATTAAAACTCTTATCTTTTAGCATAATGGATATTTCTAAACTGTATCTTATAAGAAGGCCTGAAAAATTGGAGGAGAATTGAGAGACTGTGGGAAAGCAGTCAGGTCAAGTTTAATGAATGAAGTTCCTGAAAGATATAAAGGAGAAAAAATATATAGATGAACCTGCTATACAGTGTGAAGTTCAGTGAGCATTTATTGAATTACAACCTGACAGTTGGATCTCCTTTTTTTAATCTGCATATAAGGATAATATGTGTCACTGAGTTGTTGTGAGGATTAAATGAGAATATATATGTGAAGTGCTTAGAACAATGCCTAGCACTTTGAGATAGCACCTATGGAAATATTTCTCATGTTAAATTATCCTGTTTAGCAATATTGTAAAGAATTGAAGACAAGAAATGAGAAAGAGATTTACAACTATTTTAATACAATTATTATTTTTCCATATATTCTTAAGTCTTTATATGCATTTTTATAGACTGTTTTTTAGAGGAGTTTTAGGTTCACAGCCAAACTGAATGGACTGTACAGAGACTTCCTGTCTGAGTCCTTGTCCCCCAGTTGCACATAGCCTCCTCTGCTGTCAGCACCTTACAAGAGTGGCACGTTTCTTTACAGCCAGTAAGCCTGCCTTGACACATTGTCATTGAAAAGCCCGTAATTTATATTAGTGTTCACTCTTGGTGTTGTACGTTCTATGGGGTTTGATTTATATGCACTTATTCACTTAACAGTGTAATGTATTTTTTCTTTCTATGATGTGCTCTTAGATAGTCTTCGTAATTGTAAGTTTTTTAACAGGTCAGGCCTGTACAAGGTTTTTCACTTCTAAGATATAGAGAGTTGCGGTTTAATGGAAAACTGTGCCTGAGTTATACCCTCCATCTGCCCTAGCTTTCTCACCTCAAAACCAAAGATAACTAAGGACTGATGTCTAGTCCTTAAAACTATTTGCAAACTTAGAATTTATAGAAACGTAGAGTGTTATACTACTGTGGAGAGAACCATGGCCTGGAGCCTTTTACCAGGGTCTTTTGCACCTAAGATCACCGGTTTGTTTCTACATGTGTTTTAGAAGAAAAGACTTTATAGACAGAGAAGCAGGGAACATTGTATCTAAGAAAAACTAGTCCATAAAATAAATAAACCTTTTTTCTTTTTAAGGTAGGGAAGGGCTTCCCTGGTGGCTCAGTGGTAAAGAACTTGCCTGCCGATGCAGGAGACATGGGTTTGATCTGTGATCCAGGGAAGATCCCACATGCTGTGGGGGAGCTAAGCCCATGCACCCATAACTGCTGAGCCCGTCTTCTAGTGGCCAGGAGCCGGGACTGCTGAAGCCCACCTGTCCTACAGCCTGTGCTCCACACTGGGAGAAGCCGCTGCAAGCGCGGTGAGAAAAGCCTGTGCACCACAGCTAGAGGGCAGCCCTGACAGTGAGAGTGTTAGTCGCTCGGTGGTGTCCAGCTCTTGGCCACCCCATGGACTGCAGCCCACCAGGCTCCTCTGTCCATGGGATTCTCCAGGCAAGAATACTGGAGTGGGTTGCCATTTCCTTCTCCAGGGCATCTTCCTGACCCAGGGATGAAACCCATGTCTCCTGCATTGCAGGCAGATTCTTTACCATCTGAGCCTCCAGGGAAGCCCAGAGAGTAGCCCTAGCTCACTGCAACTGGAGAAAAGCTCGTATAGCAACAAAGACCCAGCACAGTCAACAGTAAATGAATAAGTAAACGTTAAAAATAAAATACTGTGGGTTCAATTGTGAGAGGATAGGAATTCAAACTCATTTCTGGAATTCCACTAAAAGATAAAATTGCATATAGTAAATGCTGACGTTGGTATTAAAATACAACTACTTGGGTAATGTACCACTGATAAACTAGATTTGGTGTTTACAAAGGGAGTCTGAGATGAGATCCACAAGGAGAACAAAGCGTAAACCTGCCTGGATATACATGAACTTCAGTCTTGGCTACTAAAGTGCCTTGTTTTAACATTTCTGTTGCTTTTGTGGTCATTGCTGTTAGGGCTGTTTTCCATCTAGATCAGTGGCTTTTGTCCAGTAGTCGTTCATCTGTTTTTAATTCATAATGAGATTGTCAACAGTCTACCCTTTCAGTCTGCGCTTTGAAATATTTCCTATTTTCCTTTTACTTGCCTTTATCTCTAAAATGATAAGGACTCACTTAATTGACCCTTCTACAGAATAACTGAGCAAGGATGCTTTGTACATTTGGTCTAGATTATGTTATTGTATTTGTTAGCTAGACAAATGTGTTTATCAGTAGCTAATTCTGTAATGTCTTATTATTTTAGATTTTATCTTTAAAGTAATTTCCCATCACGCCTTGCTTTGCTGCATACATTGTAGGTGGTCAGGGAATACTTACTGATTAAATAGGAGTGGCATTCTGTTATTTGGTCTTCTTACTGCTTTGTGCAGTGGATTTTTAAAGGGGACATGAAGGAGCTACTTTTATTATGAAAGTAATACAAATATTCTCCAACTTTACTGAGGAAAACTGACCTGAACTACTAATGGTTCCTTTTATTATTTATTTCTCTGTGGCCATGCTTTGAGGCTAGTGGGACTTTATCAATAATTTTGGACAGGCCTTTCTACTCTTCTAGGTTTTAATTGATTTCTCAAATATTAAATGAAGGAATTAGCAAGCATAATTAGATATCTTTAAGGTTCTTCCCTCTTACAAATACTGTACAAAATCTTAACTGACCTTTACTTACCCCTCCAAATTCATGTACCTCTTTCCTCTACCTTTAAAGCAAACCAGTTCCTTCCCACATCCCACTGTCCACTCCTGATTGCTCTTTAGAGTGCCTGCACCTCCCTGCTCCACTAGTTGAGTCCTTGTCCTTCAAGAGCCAAATGTGTTTATTCCCAAACTGTTTGTGTTAGTTTTACTCATTGTTATAGTTATGTGATTTAATTTAATGTTATATTAACTGATGAAATCTGAGTATAAAAATATTTTTTTATGAGTTCTAGTTTCATAAAGTTGAATTCCTAAAAAAAAAAAACAAAACCCTGAAGAACTATTAAATTAGATTTAAATGGGACAACTGAAAAAGATGAGGAGCTGTGCTAAAAATGTAGGTGGATTCTGAACTCAGATCTCTTTAGAAGAGCCTTAATTCTTTCACTTATTTGAAGAAGTTGATACTGACTGTTTCAGTTTTAGCTTCAGGTGTTGCAAGAATGACTGAATTCAGCTATAAGACTCAGAAAAGACAGTAAAATAACACAGTAGTAATCATTCTATTTTAGGTGATATCAGTACTTTTTATTTGTAAGGCTTCTCTTTATGAGATGTATTTTAAATACTTTTCTCTATGTCTCATATTAAAACCTAGTTTTTATTCTGTTTCCTTCACAGAACATCCAGAAGATTCTTGGCCTTGCGCCTTCGCGAGCTGCCACCAAGCAGGCAGGTGGATTTCTTGGCCCTCCACCTCCTTCTGGGAAGTTCTCTTGAAATCAAGAAGAACCCTATATTTCTGTCATTCTTTTCAGATATTCAAATCAGACCCAGCAACTATTTTACAGCAAGAGCCATAGGCAGCTTTAGCACTTGGGCTAATTTCTAGATTTGAGTTATTTTTAGGCTTTTAGGGGGGTATAATTTGAATAAGAATGGTACCTAACAAACGTGATAGTGCTTTTGGTTACAGATTAATTTTTTTTAAACAAATGTGTTGATTAAATAAGCCCGGGTGATGTTTATGTAATGAGAAACGAATTCGTATTTTGCTTACATGAATATTTCTGTGGGGTCAACTTTCAAGTATGTGCTGTGTGCCGTGTATCATGGAAGTTGGCTCTCCATGAGCATTTTGAGATCTGGAAGAAAAATTTAGTTATAGAACTCTTAATTGAAACTATATGTTGTGTTTGGTTTTTTTTTTTTAAGCCGAATACATGACCTGAGATCTAATAAAAGAGGCTAGAATTTTACTTATTTCATCTACAAGGAGACATCTGTTTTGATTTGCCATATTTTTAGGTACATATTTTTAGTAATCTGAACATAAGGGTAAACATTGGCCAGAAAGGGGCAATGCTGTTTTTGTTTTTGTTCTTCTTCTCCCCTTCCCCTCACCATGAGGCAGTGTTTGAGAGTAATATTTTATCACTCTTGCTTTATATGCTCAAATATAAAGTTGCCCTGTTATAGGAATTGGAGAGCATAAAAGGAAAAAAGAGAAAAGTAGTAACTCACGGGAGTATAACAATGGAGCTCCTCAGCAGTTTCCTTCATACCCCAGTACAATCTGTTGGGTTCTTGAGAAGATTGAAGTTGATCCCACTCCTAGTTCTCCCCCTGGAGGCAAGTTTATAGTTGCATGTGGCTAATTTGCAGAGCTTCCTTGTAGTCACAATGGCCTTCAGTTCCTGCTGTGCTTCTTTATAAAGGATGAGAGATGCTTATACCATGATCTTCCTCCCTAGTCTGTGGAATTGGGAATCCTGTGTGGAGTGGTAGCTCTAGTTACTTAAATATTTACATTTATCAGTAGTGTCCTTAGGTGCATGTTTTTACCAGTGAGAAAGTCACAGCTGGTAAACCAACATCAGACTTTTCAGTTGCATAAAATCCAGAAGACCGTGGGATAATATTTTCAAAGCTGGACAAAATAATTATCAACCTAGAATTTTATGTACAGCTAAACCATAAGTTTGGGGGCAAAACTGTGGACAGTATTTTGACAGCTATGGTATCCAAGATAGTTGAACTATTAAAGGATGTATTTTCAGAGACAAAAAAGAATACCAGGGAAAAGGTGTGGGATATAAGCAACAGTGGTCAACACAGAAATTGATAAAATCTCTGTGTAAAGTTAAATGTTTTATGGATTATCTAGTTTAGGGATTATTTCAAGCACCACAAGATTATACTGTTCTCACACTCATTTAACAGATGAAGAAACTGAGGCAAGAGGGGTTAAATAACTTGATCAGCATCACATAGCTAGTGAGTGGCGGAGTTGGGATTTGAACCCAAGCAGTTAACAGCCATCTAGCCCAAGCTCTCAAATGCTGTGTTGCATTATAACTTGCCCATATAGTATGTGGTGAGTCTCTTCCCATCACTTTACCGTATCTCCTCAGAAGATACGAGCTCCAAAGTTGGCGCTTTGTCTTTTTTTTGTTCTTGTTTCCTCGAAGCCGTCACATCACATGGTGGGAGAGAGCACCGCAGGAACTCATTAGATGCAGGTGAAATGCAGCAGAGATCTGTTTCAAGGCTGCCCTTACCAGAAAAGGGGCTTCCCTGGTGGCTCAGACAGTCAAAGAATCTGCCTGCCAATACAGGAGGCACAGGAGATGCAGCTTTGATCTCTGGGTTTGGAAGATACCCTGGTGGAGGAGATGGCAACCCCCTCTAGTATTCTTGCCTGGAGAATTCCATGGACAGAGGAGCCTGATGGGTTATGGTCCATGGGGTTGCAAAGGAGTTGGACACAACTGAGCGACTAACACTTATCAAAAAAGCTGCCTGATAATGGATAGTGATGACTTCTAATGGTCTTTTCTCCATATCACTAACTGTTCCAGGCAAACTAAAAATTAAAAAGGTGACAGTGAAGGGAATGATGATCATAATAACAATGAGGACAAATGATGGAATATGTAAAATAAAACATATGATAAGAAACCATACTCAAAATTCTGCCATCTCCTGGTAAAATGAAAATATATAGTTCATCTTACCACTCACCCTCTTAGGGTTTTGAAGCTGATGCTTTCTAGTCAGATTTCTAATGGATGTTGAGGTTTTTATAAAGTAAATTTCAGTGAGAGAGGATAAATAACAGGGAGAAGGAAGAAAGAAAGATAACATCTACTCACTCTATTCCTTAAAGGAAGCAATAGCAAGGATGTATACACAGGAAACAAAACTTTACATCACAGGAATGTAAATTCAAGGCGATTTTAAGGGCTACTGGAGCCTCACAGTTAGTTGTGTGTTTTTTTGTTTTTTGTTTTTTTTCAATTACTTGCCCCCCCCAAATTTTTAAGGCTAGTCATTTGGATGACTCTAAATCCAGACCATCACCAAGTTGATGGAGATGACATTCATGGGCAATCTTAGGTCTACCCTTGCTTGCTTCTGTTTTTCTTACATTATTCTGAAACAAATCCTAGGCATTGTATTTTTCACTCAGATATTTCAAGGCTTTAAAAAATATATATCTACATTTATATCTCTATATCTCAGTACCATTTTCACACTTTTAAAATTTAGCAATTCCTTGATAGGATAAATGTTAAATTTTTTTACAGTTTTTTTTTTTTAATCTGGAGCAAATATTAGATTGCCATATTGTAGTTGGTTGATAAGGGTTGTAAATCTCGTCTACTGTAGTGGTTCTCAAAGTAGAATACATTAGAATCACCTGGAAGTCTTGTTAAACCACAGTCCCCTGGAGCCCCATTGCAGAGTTTCTGAATAGATCTTGAGAATTTGCACTTTTAACAAATTCCAAGGTGACACTGATGTTGGCTGGTTTAAAGTCCAATCACATTTTACTTCCCCACCATTTCTCTTTCATTTCCTGCTTTGCAATTTTTAAAGAAATATGCTTAGAGAATTTTAATAGTGTTGGGAAATACTTATGCAGTAATATATGGGAAAGAATAGTTAAAATAATAGAATATATCTTCAGTTCAGCTCAGTTCAGTCGCTCAGTCGTGTCTGACTCTTTGCAACCCCATGAACTATAGCACACCAGGCCTCCCTGTCCATCACCAACTCCCAAAGTCCACCCAAACCCATGTCCATTGAGTTGGTGATGTCACCCAGCCATCTCATCCTCTTTTGTCCTCTTCTCCTCCTGCCCTCAATCTTTCCCAGCATCAGGGTCTTTTCAAATGAGTCAACTCTTCGCATCAGGTGGTCAAAGTATTGGAGTTTCAGCTTCACATCAGTCCTACCAGTGAACACCCAGGACTGATCTCCTTTAGGATGGACTGGTTGGATCTCCTTGCAGTCCAGAGACTCTCAAGAGTCTTCTCCAACACCACAATTCAAAAGCATCAATTCTTTGGCACTCAGGTTTCTTTATAGATCAACTATTACATCCATACATGACCACTGGAAAAACCATAGCCTTGACTAGATAGACCTTTGTTGACAAAGTAATATCTCTGCTTTTTAATATTCTGTTTAGGTTGGTCATAACTTTCCTTCCAAGGAATAAGTGTCTTTTAATTTCATGGCTGCAGTCACCATCTGCAGTGATTTTGGAGCCCAGAAAAATAAAGTCAGCCACTGTTTCCACTGTTTCCCCATCTATTAGCCATGAAGTGATGGGACTGGATGCCGTGATCTTAGTTTTCTGAATGTAGAGCTTTAAGCCAACTTTTTAACTCTCCTCTTTCACTTTCATCAAGAAGCTCTTCAGTTCTTCTTCACTTTCTGCCATAAGGGTGGTGTCATCTGTATATCTGAGGTTATTAATATTTCTCCCATCAGTCTTGATTGCAGATTGTACTTTATCCAGCCTGGCATTTCTCATGATGTACTCTGCATATAAGTTAAATAAGCAGGGTACAATATACAGCCTTGACGTACTCCTTTTCCTATTTGGAACCAGTCCATTGTTCGATGTCCGTACAGGTTTCTCAAGAGGCAGGTCAGGGGGTCTGGTATTCCCATCTCTTGAAGAATTTTCCACAGTTTATTGTGATCCAGACAGTCTATTTCTGCTTTATTGACTATGCCAAAGCCTTTGACTATGTGGGTCACAATATTTTCACTACATTTAATTAAAATGATAAACATAAATCGAAACCCACCTATGTGTCTTTGAATACTTCTCCTAAGATATCTCTTAGAAATTAAGTTAGTTACCTGTAGAACATACCCTAGTTTTCAGATTCAGTCACTTGCTCATTCATTCTTTGCTATTTCCTGGAGCATATCTCAGTCCTGCTTTGCAATTATTTGTTGAAGAAACTGCATTGTTTCCCCTGTAAGCTCTCTCAGTTTGAATTTTGTTGCTTGCATGCCTATTTTACACACTGTTGATAGTCTCTTTTTGTAATGTAAACAGCTTTGCTAATCACTAATTACTAATAATTAGGGATTGAAAAATTATAATATTCTAGTATCCCTTCATTTATTAGGTAAAATACCTCTATAGATAGAAATGTCCCTTCATCTACTCTTTGTTTGTGTGGGGTTAAATTTTATAGGAAAAACAGAATAAGTGTGTGATTATCTAGTTTTCAAACTAAAGAGCTGTTTACTATGATCTTCCAGGGGTGAACAAGGTGTGTGTGTGTGTGTGTGTGTGTGTGCAGACTTGCTTCACTTCAATTCACTGAAGTTATTTTTCTTATGGATGCTCAAATTGTCCTATTTTTGGCTAGTGAGAGGCTTTTTAAATTGGCTTCTGGGGCTGTTTGACATGACTCTAGTTTTCATTGGTGGCATCCTCGCTAAGGGATAGGATGTTTCAGTATCATCTCACATTCCCTGCCTGACTGGAAGACAATGCTTTCTTCAGGGAGGCCTGTTTCTTTTTAATGGGGAATGATATTTGGAGAATGCAATCAGAGCATTAAAGATTCTCCTAGAGAATGGGTTACTAGGTTTCTAGGCCTTTTTTGTGGACTAAGGTAATATGTTTTGTGTTTTAAGATAAAATACATCACGAGTTTATGCCAATATTCTATGTCCCAGTTAAATTCAGGGCCACAGAGTTTTCCCTTAATTTCTTTGACCTATGTCTTTTAATTCTCATGCTAAGAATATCAGTTTTCATTGCTAAAAATGATGGAATACCATATAACTAGTCATTAGCATAATCCCATAAAATTTACCCAAAAGTCTCAGTATCAATACCAATGTTACTATCAATCAACAATATAATTACTGAAAAATAATTAAAGTTTCTTGTGGTAAGGGGATTCTTTAAAATACATCCCACTGTTGCAGGTTACTGAGATTTTAAGTTATAGAATAGTTTATTTTTTCAGTTTCTCGTTCATGTCTTCCCTGGTGGCTCAAACAATAAAGAATCTGCCTGCAATGTGGGAGACCTTGGTTCAATCCCTGCGTCGGGAAAATCCCCCAGAGAAGGGTATGGCTACCAACTCCAGTATTCTTGCCTGGAGAATTGCATGGATCGAGCCTGGTGAGCTGTAGTCCATGGGGTGGAAGAGAGCTGGATGTGACTGAGTGACTAATGCTTTCACTTTTTCACGTCCTCATCACTGTCCCCTCAGTTTCTCTGAAATAGCCTCCCAGCTAGTCTCCATTATTCAGATCTCTCCTGGCTCTGCTCCAGCATTCACCCTGTAAAGACAAATAACCTTTCTAAAATATAAACTTAGTTATTTTGCTCCTCCAAGGAGAATTGTCCACTGGCTCCCAGTAGTTTGTAAGTAAACTCAAGCTGTTTAGCATAGGAAATCATTCTATCCTGGATCTCCAGCCTCTGTCACCCCTGGGTTAACCCCTCTCCTATTCCTTTCTTGCCTATATCCTAGGCTCTAGTCAAGCAGATTTATTTTTTAAATTCTGCATTTTTCACATTCTTTTAAAACTTTGCTACCTTTGTTTTCTCTGCCTGCAATGTTCTTCCTTTTATTGGCCTGATTTTCTCATGTTTTCCTCTCAACTCAGCTTAAGCATCTCCTCCTCCTAAAGGTTTTCTCTGGTCTCTGTGTGGTCATATTAGGTTTCTTTTCCCTGTATCTGTTTGAACATTTCATATACAAGTCACTGATAAAAAAAATGGGCAAATCTCATGAAGGTTAATTACTTTACAGAATTTTGTTGTTGTCTGTCAAACATCGACTATAGTCTATCATAGGTACACCCATTAACCTTCAGTTAAATAATAAATTAAAAAAAAATTTTTTTAAGAAAAAAAAAAAGGTCAAATCTCTTAACTTTCAATGGCCTCATCTGAAAAATGCGATGAGTACTCCAACTAAAACTCTCGTGTCCACCATCACTTCTCTGAATCTTCAGCTAGATCAGTTCCCTCTGAAAAGCCTGCTGGCTGGTGCCCACAGCACACTGGATGCTATTGACTGCGCTTATGCACTTTAGCTCTTGTCAGGGAATTGTAAAACATTACTCGTTTTACTTGTTAATTTTATATATGTTGACTGAGTATTATGTAAATTAATGAAATATGAAGCAAAAAGGAGAATTATGTCCATGAAAACTAATTTGAATGGTTTGAAATGAATCAATAAAAGCAAATTGCTAAAAATAACTGCTTTGACTTACATATGGGTAAAATTGCGGAACTAAAAAAGTAATAAAAGTTTAGAAAGATTCAGTACTCGTGTTAATTCTTAGTGTTTTATTTAATCCATGCCTCACTTTAAACATACCAAAACTGGAAATGAGGTGAGGCATTTTTTAAATATTTCCTGTATTTATTTGCCTGCACTGGGTCTTAGTTGTGGCATATGCTGTCTACCTCCCCAACCAGAGATGGAACTGGGCCCCTGCACTGGGAGCGTGGAGTCTCCGCCACTGGGCCACCAGGGAAGTCCCCAGAGGCAATACATTTTGGTCCTATAAACATTGTAAGAATGCCTAACCACAAAAAATGGAATTTTCATTATCACAAATTCTATTTAGGGACTTCCTTGGCAGTCCAGCAGTAAGACTCTGCACTGTGACTTCATGGGGCTTGGGTTCAGTTCCTGGTTGAGGAACTGAGATCCTGCTTGCCACATAGCATGGCCAAAAAAACAAAATAAATAAGTTTTAAAAGCCAAATTTTGTTTCAGTTCTTCCAATATTTGAAAGTTTTGAGTTGCAAATGTTTGATTTTGTTGTTTTATTGCTATAAAATATTCATGGAAAACAAAGAAGAGATTTCTTTGAAATAAATGAGCCAATCATGATGAATCAAACAAGAGGTGTTACATATGGGTTTGGTATATACAAAAAAATTAATAATAATGAGACTCCAAGCAATAGACTCATATTCAGGGAAGAGGCCTTGGCTCTGTATCAGAAGTAAAAAGGTATATATGTGTATAAGTTAAAATAAAAGTTTCTGAAGTATATAAGAATTTTTTTTGCATGATTCTGTAATTAACTTTTTTAGATTAACCTACAGATTACTGGTTCTAGTCACATCAGCCACGTGAGTTTTTCCCTCAAAGTGTTTCTGATCGATTATATAAAGCAACTGACTTTATGCCTGGCATATTGAAAACATTTGATCTTCAAACACAGCAATCTTATAAGGTAGACAGGACATCTTTTTATTTTCTGGATTTTATTTGTGACAAATCAGGTTATGAGATGTTATGGTGTTTCCAAGATCACAGTAAGTGGCAGAACCAGGAAGAACGTTAGGCTTCAGGATCCATACTCTTTCAGAGTATGGATACTCTTTCATACTCTCATTCTACAGGGCACCCAGTAGGCTGACTCCACTGGATCTACACTGTGAGACTGCTAAGCTGGAATCCTGCTGGACTTGTACCCTGTATGCAAAGTGTCTTCATGTAAAGCAAGCTGGGCTTTCCAGGGAGTGTTATTTAAGTGACTATCACTATCTCTTTCCCCTCTATTTTTAAAAACCTTTCCCATATTCCTATTTCACCATCTGAATACTGCATATCGACAAGACTTTGTGAATCTTAGATGAAATTTTTAAATTATTAAATCAATTAGGAAATTGCTCAACTGTCACAGATGAATATGGAAGAGGATAAATGTAAGTCTAAGATACAGTTTGTTTTTAATTTCAAAATAGTTTTTAAATTTTTTTAATTTTTTAAACATTTTACTGAAGTAGTTGATTTACAAGGTGTTATTTTCTGTTGCATAGCAAAGTGATTCAGTTATACAAATATATATACCCTTTTTCATATTCTTTTTCATTATTGCTTATCACAGAGATGATATTTTGAATGGTTGCTTTCTGCAGATGGGAAGCTAAACACATATTTAAATTCAGAAAATTATATTTGGATCCATGGCCCATATGGCTACTTGTGAACATAATCAAGGGCCTGTTTTATACATGTGATTTTTAGGTTTGTAATTATGCTGCAACCATTTGCTGAAAAAAGTCATTGATCATAAATAGAGATCATACCAAGAAGGTTGAAAAAGCCTGAAACCTGCTTGAGCTGGTGACAGACTGTTCCATTCTAGAGGAAATTTCATATTCTTAAGCAAAATAAGATGATAACTTTAGAGCAGTGATTTTGAAATTTTGTTTGACCACAGTCCATGGTGAGGAATACCATATGCAACTCATACACTGAAGTTTCATGAAACAGTGTTTACCTCCTATATGCTCTTTGATGATTTCAGACTGTTTCATTTTTCAAAAACATTGGTTACATTCTTTAAATGCAGTTCTGCTCTTTTTTGGTAACACTGCTCCAAGAATACTCAGATATAAACAGTAAAGTGAGCTTGGGCAGGAAAATGGAAATTCCACTGGCTTCCCTATTTCCATTTATATCCCTTGACTCAGGGGTGATATTTAAAATTTTAAAATGCCATTTAAAAAAGCTTGCTGAAGAGATCCCTCTAAAATTTTGTTTGTCCTCCATGTCCACATCAGTTTTTCTAATCTATAAAGATACTGTATGTACAAAAAATTTGTGTCTCAATATTAATTTTTACCACCTACAAGTAGGTGGTACCAGGAAGTTTGAAGAAGAAGGAAAAAAAAAACCCCAAACAAACAAAAAAAAACAAGACACAGAGAAAGATCTTTTTAGAACTTGAATTAGGAAATTTGACTGAAGCCAAATTTGGGGCAATAGAGAAGAACACTGCTCAAATTAGATATTGTTGGGCTCATCTAAGACTTTCTGACTATATTATATTAATCAGTAATCGGGTCTTTAAAGTGAAGAACAATCAAATTCCTAGAAAGACTTTGGCCAAAGTATGAGTTCTTTTCTCGGATATGCTGGGATGATGGAATGACACTTTCTGGAAGATGAGAAAACAGAGGAACCTGAAATTAATGTCAAGATATATACATTCATTCACCCATCCACCAAGCACACAAACAGCACCATCTTTTTGCAAGACTGGGAACATAGTGGTATGAAGTTGAGGTGAGTAGGATTTTATGTTCAAACTGACAATTCGTGACTACCATATCAGCTACCTTATCAAACAAAAGAGGATAATTGCTTCAGTGGGCTGCTGCTCACAAAACTGTTATAGAGGTGAAATGAGGAACAGGCATATACTTTGTAAATTATAAGGGGACATTAATAAAAAGCATTAAGTAAAATGGTGCTTTGTTTCTATAGATACTAAGCAATCATTTGACAATTTGTTTTTCTTCCCCTGTAATCATCAACTTGTAATATAACTCTAGATTTCTGAAGTTCGTTTGCCTAAAAGTTGTAACTGTATTTAGTGAAATCTTGCTCTTAAAAAGCACTAGACTTGTGGATGAACAAATTTCATTTCCTTCTAGTTTTGGTTGTACCCCATATCCATAGGATAATTAAAAATCTTATCTTCCAATAAAAAAATAGTAAACCAATTTCTTGCTTATCTCAGTAGATAGGATTTATTGATACACAATAAAACACCAGCAATGTGTTTAAAAAACACCCAGCAGTCTTCAAAATAAAATACTATTAGGTCTGCTCTCAAAAGAGTGCATGACTACAGATAGAGGTCATAATCTGTATAAGACTGGTAATACTCAATCCTTAAAGGTTCTAACAATGTGAATGCCACCTCCCCAATGTGATTTTTGTCACTCACATCAGAGCAACTCAGCAGCACCAGGGAGGTGCAGGGGTTAATAATACATAGTCAATATCCTCTAGAAGCAAGGATGAATAACACTAATGACTGTGGTATATATTGCAATAGAGGTAGCTACATGGAGAGGAGACCATTGATTCTGTTTGAGGGAACAGGTTAGCAAAAAGTAGTAAAGCAAAAGCCCTGCCTTCAAAGAGCTTACAGTATCGGTGGGGTAGCGTTTGAATGACTCAACCAAGCACAGCAAGCAGAGACGAACATAATGTGTTACAGAACATAGAGGACGCCTAACACAGCCAAAGACGGGGTTCTGAAAGAGGCGACAAGAACCAAATTCTGAGTCATTAGTAGAGTTGGCTGGTAAACAATTGGAAGGAAAACCACTGGAGACTGGAAAAATAATGTACAAGTAAAGAAGGAAGCAAGAAAGAGTAAGCAGTTTGGGGTGACAAGCCTTGGGGATGCCCAGGGAATTGGCAAGGCATGAAGCGAATTCCTGACTAGTTAAGGGTTTAGTTTGGAAGCTCTAAGCTACTGAGTGGTTAAAAAAAAAAAAAATCTGCCTGCCAATGCAGGAGATGTGGGTTCAATCCCTGGGTTGGGAAGATCCCCTGAAGTAAGAAATGACAACCCTCTGTGGTATTCTTGCCTGGGAAATCCCATGGACAGAGGAGCCTGGCAGCCTGCAGGCTACGGGGTTGCAGAGAGTCAGGCATGACTGAGCAACAAGCACAACTAAACACAAGCCATTGATTACAAGAAGAGAATTTTCATGATCAGATTTCCATTTTAAGCTCACTCTGGTACAGGGTGAAGAGAGATTGAGAAGAGAAAGCCTGTGGACAAGTTAGGAAGACATCCATTCCTCTCATGTGTGTTAAACACCTATTGTGGGCCAGGACACTGTGGTTATCAAAAACATACATGGTTATACTTTCATGGAGTTCCATTCTGGTGGGGTCAGTAGGTGTCAAAAGAATACCTATTTACAAAATATGCACGCACTGAAGCATGCTCAGTTGCTTCAGTCATATCCGACTCTTACGACTCTTTGGACAGTAGCCCACCGGGCTCCTCTGTCCATGAGATTCTCCAGGCAGGAATACTGGAGTGGGCCGCCATTTTCCTCTCCATTAAAAACTATAAGTATTGTAAATAATCACTGTGATAAAGTAGGACAATGCGGCCGTGGTCCATCTCTGCTGTCGGCTCATGCCTAACATTCCTTCTTCCTTCTCACAATTTTCTTTGGGGAACCATACCCTCCCGACTCCATGTGATACGTCAGTCACATTGTTCCTTCGTCCTAGAAGGTGATGCGTAACCGGGATTAACCAATTAGAATGCTCTGTCCTCGTGGCCCCAGGGCATAGGCTGTAGGCCGGGCATACGGACAAACAAAACCAAGCAGTAACTACTCTGGTATTGAATATGTGATGCTAGGAAAGAGACAGCCTCTTATTCTTTTGGATCAATGGGTTGAACCATCTTTCCTCATAAATATAGAGAACCAGAGACTGGATCCCATAAACTTATGGAAATAGAGCAGAGAGAGAAAGAAAAAAACAAAAATTGGCTTTGGCAATGTTATTTGGACCACTGTATCTAACTATGCCTAAAGCTTAAGCCATCTTTGAACTTTCCAGCTACCCTGGAGGGAGTACAGGAGGAAGAGGCACATGCGTTGGAGAAAAAGTGAGTCCAACTTTAGACAAAAGGAATGGAAGAAGTTTGTGGATAGCTAGGCTAGCTGCAAATGCCTAACAGGGTTTCCATGTGTGTTTCTGGTGCATAGAAGGGAAATCAAAGATGGAGCTATGCATTTGAGTGAAGTCAAGTTTGGCTGTGAACTACAAGGAGAATCTACTGATTGAGAAAGAAGAACAAATACAGGGGAACATTATCATTTACGGAAGAGACAGAGGCAAAGATGCCCTATACAGAATAATAAGGAGGAAACCCAGGAGGCTGTCTGAGCTGAAGATGAATAAGTTTTTAACAAGAAGACATTCTAGGTTCTCTCTCCTCACACGCAATCAACCAGCATATTCTGTTGGCCTTTCCTCATCGCTTCTACCTAGACTGTAACAGTGGCCTACCATTGCCTCTCGCCCGGGCTGTCTCATTAGCATCGCACTGGGCCCGTTTGATTCACTCTTCTGGTCCAAATACAGCAACAATGTGTGATTCCTTTACAAAGTCAGCAGATCCTCTGTTTCAGGCCCTCCACTGGCTCCCTGTATTAGTTTTTTTAGGGATGTCATAATGAAGTACCACAAACTTAGTGGCTTAACAACAGAAATTTGTTGTGTCCCAGTTCTGGAGCCGAGAAGTCCGGGATCAAAGTGTCGCAGGGCCATGTTCCCCTGAAGACATGAGGGAGGCACGTGCTCTAGCATTTTCTCCTAACTCCTGGTAGCTCCTTGCCTTGAGGCAGCACAGCTCATGTTTCACAAAGCCTCCTCCCTATGTGCCTAGCTTGTCTTTGTGTCCAAATTTCTCCTTTTTTAAAAAAAAGGATACAGTCATATAGGATTAAAGTGAAAGTGTTAGTCACTCAGTCGTGTCTGACTCTTCGACTCCATGGACTATAGTCTGCCAGGCTCCTCTGTCCATGGAATTCTCCTGGCAAGAATACCTTAGTGGGTTGCCATTCCCTTCTCTAGGGGATCTTCCTGACTAGGGCCCACCCTAATGAGTTATTTTATTAATAACTGAATATCTCTGTAGAGACCCTATCTTTAAATAAGGTCATATTCTGAGGTAACGGAGTTAGGACCCCAATATATCTCTTTTCCAGGGGACACAATTCAACCCATAACACTTCCCAACTCAGGGTAAAGTCCAAAGTCTTTGCAAAGATCCTACTGGACTCTACAAATGTGTCCTCCCCTCCTCTTCCCTCTCCCCAGCCCCAGCACCTCTCCTTACTCTCTGACAGCTTCCCTTACTATTCTCTCTCTCTCATTCATTCCTACCCTGACAGAGGGCCTTCCAGACTGTTCTCTGTACACAGAGCACACTCTACCTCAGCGCCTTTGCACTTGCTTTCCCTTCTGTCTGAAAATGTCTTCCCCCTAGTTTTCTGCATGGATTTCTTTATCACTTTCTTTCTTTCTTTTTTTTTTTTTAATTTCTTGGCTCAAGGATCATCTCGGTAAGCCCTTCTCTGGCCCCGTTACTTAAAACACTCTACATTCAAATCATTCTAGCACTCTGTCATATTTTGTCCTTCACATTTCTCCATACACCTTCTGATGCACCATAGCACTTTCTCTTAGCACATTCTGATATACCATATAAGTTTCTTATTGATTTATTTTATTGCCCATCTCTTCCCACTAGAATATATGCTTCATGAACACAGGCATTTGGGACTATTTTACACTAATGTATCTTCAAAACCTAGAACAATGACTGCTGTATGGTTGAGGCCTAATGAACACTTACTGAACAAACAAGTAAGTAGTTAATAGAGTCATATGCCACACACAACAACTGTCAACATGAAAACGTCAGAAGAACATCCACTGAATTTTGCAGGATAGAGATTATTACCTTGTCCAGAAACCAAATACAACATTGATAAGCAATTATCCTCCAATTAAAAAAGACAGGATTATTCAAAGAGGCTTCAACAGATGGCAGGGGGAGGACCGTGGATTAGGGAGTGAATATGAGATCTTGGAGTAGAGACAGCAGGTGTACTATTTTACTATCAGCCTGGTTCTGAAGGAAGGAGACATACAGGTCTGCAGCTAGACAGAGACACGGCTAGGATGGAAGGGGACTGTTATTTTTAGATGAGAGGAACGTGGATTTGTTTAAAGGCTGAAGAAGTAACTCAAGTGCCGGCTGAGCTCATGTGTGGCACCTGGGTCCATGGATGGCCTGGAGCCACACAGCTGGGACGCTCTGCACCGTGCACTTCAGAAGCAACTAGAATAGGGGAGAGGCAAGAGGGGCTCTGTGGGGCCAGCCCTGCTCGGCTTCTTCTACATCAGTGCTGAGGCTCCCATCTGCCCACATGAGGAGATCTGGGAGACAGAAGCGGAGGGGACAGGAAGAGGGCACAGCCCTGGCTCAGGCTCAGCTCTGAAGTGGCACGGGAGCTTCACAGCCGCTTATCCGTGTCCAGGAGCATCCCTCTTTTCACTGCTCCCTGGCTCCCACCCCCTAAGAACAAAAGGATACTCTTTCTCTTCTTTCCCTTTCTTCCCCTTTGCCCCTTTCTTTGACTTTCTGATAAACCTCTTCCTTGCTTAGACAAACTTATTTTCCATACTGTTGGGGAAAAGAATGAAGGCTCTCATTGCATCAGGGCTTTCCTCTCTTTTTTTTTTTTTTAATTGACATGTAGTTGATTTACAATGTGCTAGTTTCTGCTGTACAGAAAAGTGACTCAGTATACACATATGCATTCTTTATATTCTTTTCCATTTTGGTTTATCCCAGTGGTTTGGGTATAGTGTCCTATGCTATACAGTAGGACTTTGTTATTTATCCATTCTAAATATAATTCTCTGCATCTACCAAAGCCCAGACTCGAGGGCCACCCCTCCTCATCCCCCTGTTCTCCTTGGCAACCACAGTTCTGCTGTCTATGTCTGCGAGTCTCTTTCTGTTTTGGAGATGTGTTCATTTTTTAGATCAGGCTTCCTTGGTGGCTCGGGCAACAGTAAAGAATCCACCTGCAATGCAAGAGATTCCTGGGAGCCTGGAAGGTCCCCTGGAGAAGGGATTGGCTACCCACTCCACATCCTTGCCTGGAGAATTCCATAGGCAGAGAAGCCTGACAGGCTATAATAGTCCATGGGGTTGCAAAGAGTCAGACGCGGCTGAGTGAGTAAGTCTCACTTTCGTAAACTGTATCATATGGTGTGTGTGTGTGTCTCTCTCTGACTTGTTTCGCTTAGTATGAGCACCTCTAATTGCACTCATGTTGCCACAAATGGCGTTATTTCATTCTTTTTATGGCTTAGTAATATCCCATTGCATATATGTACCACATCTTATCTATCTATTTATCTGTCCGTGGATATTTACATTGTTCTCATGTCTTGGCTATTGTGAATAGTGCTTCTGTGAACACAAAGGTGCATGTATCTTTTTGAATTATAGTTTTGTCCAGGTGTATGTCCAGGAGTGGGATGGCTGGGTCCTACAGTACTTCTATTTTTAGTTCTCTGAGGAAATTCCACTCAGTTTTTCATAGTGGCTGCACCAACTTATATTCCTACGAAGAATGTAGGAGGGTTCCTTTTTTCTCCATACCCTCTCCTGCATTTGTTATTGGTAGACTTTTTCATGATGGCCGTTCGGACTGGAGGTGATACCTCGTTGAAGTTTTGATTTGCATTTCTTTAATAATTAGCAACATTGAACTCATTCCATCTGCGTGTTTGGCCATCTGTATGTCTTCTTTTGAGAATGTCTATTAAGATCTTCTGCTCTTTTGACTGAGTTGTTTTGTTGTTGTTGAGTTGTATGAGCTGTTTGTATATTTTGGAGAGTAAGCGCTTGTCAGTTGCATCATTGCAAATAGTTTCTCCCATTCTGTGGGTTGTCTTTCTGGTTTTTGTTTTTTTGTAGTTTCTTTTGCTGTGAAAATGCTTGTAAGTTTGATTAGGTTCCATTTGTTTATCTTACTGCTTTTGCTTCTATTGCCTTGGGAGACTGAGTTAAGAAAATATTGGTATAGTTTATGTCAGAGAATGTTTTGTGTATGCTCTCTTCTAGGAGTTTTACAGTGTTATGTCTTATGCTTAAGTCTTTAACCTATTTTGAGTTTATTTTTGTGCATGGTGTGAGGGTGTGTTCTAACTTTATTGATTTACATTAAGCTGTCCAACTTTCATACTGGGGATTTTTTAAGAGCTGGGAAGTTTTTTCTCATTAGATTCCTAGCTTCTGTGGTGTTCATTGGCTGGATCTGGGTCACATTCTCACCCCCAAGCCCATCAGTGCCAAAGGGAATAAGACAATCCTGGTTGGCTTAGTCTACTCATGATTTGCCCTAGTTATGTGGCAAAGGAGTTAGACACTGGAACAAAATCCAGGATCTTTAAGCCCGGGAAAAGGGAGAAATGGCTTTGTGTTGGATACAAATAGTTAAGAATATGGATAATGATTCAGGGAGGCCATTCAGGGTAGAACTGGGCTGCCTGAGGGGGCAATGTGGCCCTCAATGGGTCATCAACTTCTTTTATTCTGCATCTTGCTATTTGCTGCCACCTGATGCAGGGACGGCTTCCCAGGTGGCTCAAGGGTAAAGAATCTGTCTGCAATGCGGGAGACGTGGGTTCAGTGCCTGGGTTGGGAAGACCCTCTGGAGAAGGAAATGGCAACCCACACCAGTACTCTTACCTAGTAAATCCCATGGACAGAGGAGCCTGGCGCACTGCAGTCCATAGGGTCACAGAGTCAGACACGGCTGAGCGACGGAGCGTAAACGCAGGCACAGAGACATTTCCCTCCATCTTGACCAGGAGCCCAGCCTCAATCCTGGGGCCTCCGGAAGATGCCACTGGGCGGCCAGGATTCGAAAAATGCAACAGACGTCTGAATCTGCGGACCGCGTTCCTGGCTTCCTTTGCTGTGTGCGTTTGCTTTTTCTACTTGTCTAACTTTACTCTTTCCACAGGCTTATGTGTGTGTGCCACCTGGTGGTAAGAATGGGTTCTGCAGGCTCTGCAGAAGAACGAGTTGCTGTGTCCTTGGAGCCTCCTGGCCCCTCTGCAGCACAAGGGACCACACACTGAGAAGATTCTGGAATGGCTACTCAAACAGGGCCAGTGGGAGGCTCCCTGTAGTTGAGCATGAAGGCATAGATCTCATAAACGCATGGCAAGTATGACCTTTTGCCCCCTCCTAGACTCTTTCCACCACTCCTCAAACCCCTCAATGTGCTTCCAAGAAAAAAACAATAACAATATACCCTCAAAGACTTGTTTCTTCCTTGATTTGGTCACTTGACTTGGTAAAATAGAGAGAACGAGAGCAAGTGGACCCATAAAGTTTCCCCTTACCTACTGGCCACCTGACCATTGTTTCTTCTCTTTATTGCCCATCTCTATCCAGCCAAGCCCTTCTTCCTTCTGCTTCCCCTTTCCTGTCCATCAAATCCTCTGATGCCTTGCTCTTTGCTTACACTTTGCTGCAGCCTCAATTTTATCACAGGATACCCCAGCCACGGTAACTAGAAACCTGACTTTCTCGTGAAAGTGAAGTCGCTCAGTCATGTCGACTCTTTGCAGCCCTGTGGACTGCAGCCTACCAGGCTCCTCCGTCCATGGGATTTTCTAGGCAAGAATACTGGAGTGGGTTGCCATTGCCCTCTCCAGGGGATCTTCCCAACCCAGAGATCGAACCCGGGTCTCCCGCATTGTAGGCAGATGCTTTACCGTATGAGCCACCAGGGAAGACTTTCTCATGAGGGAAATATAAATATGATTACATACATGCATTTGGTAGTACATTGTAATTCACAACTCTCTTGAGCAGAGGCTACGGTTTCCCTGACACTCCTATCTGAGAACCAAGGGATGGGATGATATGCTTTTAGCTTCCCATTGCCATGCCCTCTATTTTTCAAGAAGCCTGTCTTCTTTTCAGACTTATTAGTCTAATGTCTTATGTCACTCCTTAAAAAATAATTTTTCAAAAAAGAAAGTAATATATTCACATAGTAAAACATCTAATATTTATAAAGATATAAAGATAGCAAAAGTCTATGCCTCCCTCCCCTATGTTGTCCTTCACCTTCGCTGCCTATTCCAAAATAAGTACTTTTGACACTTGGCTATCTGTGATGGTTTATGTGTCAGCTTGGCTAGGCTATGGTGCCCACTTGTTTGGACAAGGCACACCTAGATGTTGCTGTGCAGATACTTTTTAGATTTGATAAACATTTACAGTTAGTAGACTTTGAGTAAGGCAATGGCACCCCACTCCAGTACTCTTGCCTGGAAAATCCCATGGACGGAGGAGCCTGGTGGGCTGCAGTCCATGGGGTCGCTAAGAGTCAGACACGACTGAGCAACCTCACTTTCACTTTTCACTCTCTTGCATTGGAGAAGGAAATGGCAACCCACTCCAGTGTTCTTGCTTGGAGAATCCCAGGGACGGGGGAGCCTGGTGGGCTGCCGTCTATGGGGCTGCACAGAGTCGGACACGACTGAACCGACTTAGCAGCAGCAGCAGCAGACTTTGAGTAAAGCAGATCATTCTCCATAATGTGATTGGAGCCTCATCCAAACAGCTGAAGACAAAGAATCAGGTTTCCCAAACAGGAGGAAAGTTTCCTTAAGACGACAACATAGAAACCCTGCCTGAATTTCCAGCTTACCGCCCTGTGGAATTTGGTTTCAAGACCACCACTTCAATCTTCAATTCTTTTTTTTTTAAGTATAGTTGATTTACAATGTTGTGTTAATTTCTGCTGTACAGGAAAGTGATTCAGTTATTCATACATATACACATTGTTTTTCATATTCTTTTCCATTATAGTTTATGCCACATCAACTCTTACCTGCCAGCCTGCCTAAGGACTTCAGTCTTGCCAGCCCCTTTATCCTCTGACCTAAGTCAGTTCCTTAAAATCCCTCTGTGTCTCACTTTATTTATATAAGTATAACCTTCATTCTGTTTTGTTAGGTAGTTAGAATAGGAAACAGGAGTCCAGAGTGGCAGTGGCTAAAAGACAAGGAAGGGAAAAGCCCGCAAAAATAGAACAAAGGAAGGTCCGAGGACCGGAGCGAGGACCTCAAGTAGAACAAACAGCACTCCTGGCTGACCCAGTTTACATGGGGCAGGCCCAGGGAGAGGATAAAACATGAAAAGAGGAGCCAAAGGGCCGGGGCTCTCTTCTCTTCCTGTCTTTTGGGTCGGCATGCCCTCACGCCTTGAGGATGTATTTTCCTGCTATTTTCTAAATATAACTGAGCTGTAACACTGATCTGTCTAAGAGCTATAACACGGTCTGTCCAAAAGCTATGACGTGCCAAGGGCTTTAATGTCCGTCACTTCAAATTTTTGTTGAGACGGGACAGAAGCAAGGAGATTATACTCCCTTGACAGTTTCTAGGAAGAATCCTGACTAATAGATATCTGTGATGGGGATGGATACTTGTCTTCACAAATCCATATTTTGTTCTCCTAGGTAACCAATGATGAGTTGCAGTTGGGTGTGGCCATGCAGCTAAATTCTCTCCACTCAAGTGGGAAGACAAGTAATATGAGTGACTTCCATGCCTGACCCATTACACCTCTTTGCTCTGTGTCTTTTCTGGATGACTGGCCGGGTGACACAGAGGGCATCCTTGGAAACCATGTGTTGCAAATGGCATCCTGGGTCCTTCTGTAGCTGTAGGGAGCCAAGTGCCTCCCTCCTCGCCTCTAGCTTCACAGATCTTCAACATTCTAACCCAAATACCCCTGGACTATTAGGTAAGTTGTAAATAAATTTCTATTGCATTCAAGCTATTACATTTTGGATTTGTTTCCTACACTAATTTAGCATATGCTTCCCCAACCTTGGGTCAGATGGTAAAGAATCTGCCTGCAATGCGGGAGATCCAGGTTGGATCCTTGGGTTGGGAAGATCCCCTGGAGAAGGGAATGACAACCCACTCTAGTATTCTTGCCTGGAAAATCCCATGGAAAAAGAACCTGTCAGGCTACAGTTCATGGGGTCGCAAAGAGTTGGACATGACTGAGCGACTAACACACAATAGAGAAATCAGTACCTTGAAGTGGAGTGATAAACACCTAGGGAATTCCCTAGCAGTCCAGTGGTTAGGACTCCTTGCTTTCACTGCCAAGAGCCAGGGTTTGATCCCTGGTCAGGGAACTAAAATGCTACGAGCTGCGCTGGTGTGACAAATAAAAGAGAAAAGTAAAATACGGGCATTGGCTTAGTAGATGCATAGCAGGAAGTTAGAAACTGGTATCCCTGGCTGAAAATACGGTGGCTCCTCTTCTGCCATGGCAAAGCTTTTGACAGAACTGATGCTGTGATAACTTGAAAGGCAGACACAATCCTTACTGGGCCAGTAGTGTGAGGGAAGGTGGTTGGAATTGTAACACTGAGCTGTAACACTGATTTGTCTAAGAGCTATAACATGCTCATTCAAGACCTGAGAGCTATAACACAGTCTATCCAAGACCCGAGAGCTGTGACATGCTGAGAGGGCTTTAATGCCCATCACTCCAAATCTTTGTTGTGACGAGACAAAAACCAAGGAGCATACATTCGCCTGACAGAATGATCCAGAATGTATGAGTTGCCCAAAGTTTTTAAATGTTTTAAAAATTGGAGTATAATTGATTTACAATGTTGTGTTAGTTTCAAGTGGACAGCACAATGATTAGGTTATATATATATATATATATATTTCAGATTCTTTTCACTTATAGTTATTACAAAATATTGACTCTAGTTCCTTATGCTATACAGTAGGTCCTTTTGGTTATTTTATGTATAGTAGGGTGTTAAATGTTAATTCAAGCTCGTAATTTATATCTCCCCGCCTCCCTTTTCTCTTTGGTAACCATAAGTTTGTTATGTCTGTGGGTCTACTTCTGTTTTGTATATAAGTTCCTTTGTATCTTTCTTTCTTTCTTTTTTTTTTTTTGGCTACAGTGTACAGCTTGTGGGATCTTAGTTCCCCAACTAAGGAGTCAATCAGGCCCCCTGCAGTGGAAGAATTGCAGAATCCTAACCACTAGATCCGGAGAAGGCGATGGCACCCAACTCCAGTACTCTTGCCTGGAAAATCCCATGGACGGAGGAGCCTGGTGGGCTGCAGTCCATGGGGTCACGAAGAGTCGGACACAACTGAGCGACTTCACCTTCACTTTTCCCTTTCATGCATTGGAGAAGGAAATGGCAACCCACTCCAGTGTTCTTGCCTGGAGAATCCCAGGGACGGGGGATCCTGATGGGCTTCCGTCTCTGGGGTCGCACAGAGTCGGACACGACTGAAGTGACTTAGCAGCAACCACTAGATCACAGGGAATTCCCTCTTTTTTTTTAGATTCTACACATAGCGACATCATAATTATATGATAATCTCTATATCCATCTGTGTTGCTACAAATGGCATTAGTTCATCATTCTTTCTATGGTTGAATAGTATTCCATCCTATAACATACTGCATCTTCTTTATCCCTCCATCTCTGGACTCATATATTATCATCTAGCTTCTTCTGTTTCTTGGCTGCTGTGGATAGTGCTGCAGTGAATATTGGGGCACATGTACCTTTTGAAATGATGATTTTCTCCATATATATGTCCAGACGTTGGATTGCTGAATCACGTGGTAGCTCTTTTTTTTAGTTTTTAAAGGAAACTCCATGCTATTCTCCATAGTGCCTGCATTAATTTACATTCCTATCAACAGTTCCTTTTTCTCAACACCCTCTCCAGCATTTATTATTTGTAATGCTGCTTGCTGTTTTTATCTAAGCATTACAAAATAGAAATGTGCTCACAACCAGAATCTACTGGTTTGCAGGCAGAATAAGGGAATAAAGAACCTAGAAATTTTGGACCTTGATAGAAATGTGCTCACAACCAGAATCTACTGGTTTGCAGGCAGAATAAGGGAATAAAGAACCTAGAAATTTTGGACCTTGTGGATATTAATAAGCCAACTGCTTCAGAACCATAAATAGCAAGAGACAAGACTTGCTGCTTAGAAGCCTCTCATTAAGACATCTAGTCAGACAAAAAGCTCATTTCAATTTCCAATTCTTTCAGATGGTTTCAAGGCAACTACCATTAACTTGAGAAAAAGAAGCTTGGGGGCAAGGAAGCCATGTGCTGAATCGGATTAAGGACTCTAAGAACTCTGAGTGTGGCCCCTGGCACATGGAACTGAATAAAAGCAGACAGATTAAATGCTTTGTAACAGCAACACAATGCTTCCCTGGTGGCTCAGAGGTTAAAGTGTCTGCCTGCAATGCAGGAGACCCGGGTTAAGAGATGACTCTACACGTGGACATCACCAGATGGTCAATACCGAAATCAGATTGATTATATTCTTTGCAGCCGAAGATAGAAAAGCTCTATACAGTCAGCAAAAACAAGACCGGGAGCTGACTGTGACATGATCATGACTCAGATCATGAACTCCTTATTGAAAATTTAGACTTATATTGAAGAAAGAGGCAAAACCACTAGACCATTCAGGTGTGACCTAAATCAAATCCCTTATGATTATATAGTGGAAGTGAGAAATAGATTCAAGGGATTAGATCTGATAGAGTGCCTGAAGAACTATGGACGGAGGTTCATGACATTTTATAGGAGGCTCTGGTCAAAACCATCCCCAAGAAAAGAAATGCAAAAAGGCAAAATGGTTGTCTGAGGAGGCCTCACAAATAGCTGAGAGAAGAAGAGAGGCGAAAGGCAAAGGAGAAGAGAAAATATACCCATATGAATGCAGAGTTCCAAAGAATAGCAAGGAGAGATAAGAAAGCCTTCCTCAGTGATCAGTGCAAAAAAATAGAGGAAAACAATAGAATGGGAAATACTAAAATCTCTTCAAGAAAATTACAGATACAAATGGAATATTTCCTGCAAAGACGGGCACAATAAAGGACAGAAATGGTATGGACCTAACAGAAGCAGAAGATATTAAGAGGAGGTGGCAAGAATACCCACAAGAACTATATAAAAAAGATCTTCATGACCCAGATAACTACAACGTTGTGATCACTCACCTAGAGCCAGACATCCTGAAAAGTGAAGCCAAGTGGGCCTTAGGAAGCATCACGATGAACAAAGCTAGTGGAGGTGATGGAATTCCAGTTGAGCTATTTCAAATCTTGAAAGATGAAGCTGTGAAAGTGCTATACTCGGTATGTCAGCAAATTGGGAAAACTCAGCAGTGGCCACAGGACTGGAAAAAGTCAGTTTTCATTCCAGTCCCAAAGGCAATGCCAAAGAATGTTCAGACTACCACACAATTGCACTCATCTTGCACCCTAGTAAAGTAATGCTCAAAATCCTCCAAGCTAGGCTTCAATAGTACCTGAACCAAGAACTTCCAGACATTCAAGCTGGATTTAGAAAAGGCAGAGGAACCAGAGATCAAATTACCAACATCCACTGGATCATAGAAAAAGCAAGAGAATTCCAGAAAAACATCTACTTCTGCTTCATTGACTATGCCAAAGCCTTTGACTTATGGAGCACAACAAACTGGAAAATTCTTCAAGAGATGAGAATACCAGACCACCTTACTTGCCTACTGAGAAATCTGTAGCAGGTCAAGAAGCAATAGTTAGAACTGGACATGGAACAATGGACTGGTTCCAATTGGGAAAGGAGTACGTCAAGGCTGCATATTGTCACCCTGCTTATTTAACTTATATGCAGATTACATCATGCGAAATGCTGGGCTGGATGAAGCACAAGCTGGAATCAAGATTGCCAGGAGAAATATCAATAACCTCAGATATGCAGATGACACCACCCTTATGGCAGAAAGCAAAGAGGAACTAAAGAGCCTCTTGATGAAAGTAAAAGAGCTGGCTTAAGACTCAGTATTCCAAAAGCTAAGATCATGGCATCCAGTCCCATTCGTTCACTGCAAATTGATGGGGCAACAATGCAAACAGTGAAAGAATATATTTTGGGGGGCTCCAAAATCACTGCAGATGGTGACTGCAGCCATGAAATTAAAAGATGCTTGCTCCTTGGAAGAAAGCTGTCAATGCAAACAGTGAAAGACTATATTTTGGGGGGCTCCAAAATCACTGCAGATGGTGACTGCAGCCATGAAATTAAAAGATGAGATGTGTATAAGAGACANAAGAAAGCTGTCAATGCAAACAGTGAAAGACTATATTTTGGGGGGCTCCAAAATCACTGCAGATGGTGACTGCAGCCATGAAATTAAAAGATGCTTGCTCCTTGGAAGAAAGCTGTCATCAACCTAGACAGCTTAAAAAGCAGAGACATTATTTTGCTGACAAAGATCTGTCTAGTCAAAGCTATGGTTTTTCCAGTAGTCAAGTATGGATGTGAGAGTTGCACTATAAAAAAAGCTGAGTGCTGAAGAATTGATGCTTTTGGACTGTGGTGCTGGAGAAGACTCTTGAGAGTCCCTTGGACTGCAAGGAGATCCAACCAGTCAATCCTAAAGGAAATCAGTCCTGAATATTCTTTGGAAGGACTGATGCTGAACTGAAGCTCCAATACTTTGGCCACCTGATGCAAAAAACAGACTCATTGGAAAAGACCCTGATGCTGGGAACAATTGAAGGCAGGAGGAGAAGGGGATGACAGAGGATGAGATGGTTGGATGGCATCACTGACTTGATGGACATGATTTTGAGCAAGCTCTGGGACTTGGGGATGGACAGGGAAGCCTGGTGTGCTACAGTCCATGGGATTGCAAAGTGTCACACATGTTTGAGTGACTGAACTGAAAATTATGAAGTGAGCGAACCCTGAACAAACTGTGGAAAGCCTGGCCTAAAAAAGTTTTGTTAAAACAAACCCTGGGCTCCCTGATTGTGAAATAAGGCTGCAAAAGCTGAATAATCCTCGAAGAAGGACTCCGTAACACCTATTTTAGAACTTGTACTTATCACAGTTTCCTAGAATTTTGGTTAGGATGTGTGTTGATGTACTTTTGTTAGTATTTCTCCTGTTTGAGCTTGATTGAACTTTTTGGATTGGTAAATTTATAATTTTCACAAAATTTAGAAACATGGGGGGCTTCTCACAAGTAATAATCTGCCTACAATGCAGGAACCACTGGGTTTGATCCCTGAGTAGGGAAGATCCCTTGGAAGAGGGAATGGCAACCCACTCCAGGTATTCTTGCCTGGAGAATCGCTATGGACAGAGGAGCCTGTTGCGCTATAGTCCTTGGTGTAGCAAAGAATCGGACACAACAGAAGCAACTTAGCACACACTGCACTCGAAGACTCCTCACTGGTTAAACTTTAAGTCTCATCTCCCAACTTGACTTCAAAACATTGTCCAAGTTGTTTATCAGTCGTCACTTGAAAAAACAGTGCTTCATTCAAATAAGATAGGGAAATCATAGGTTATAACAGTGAACAAATTTCTTTCTTGTATTATTATTTTATATTGAAGTATAATCAACTTAAAATATTACATTCGCTTCACGTATACAACCGAGTGATTTGATATTTCTCTACATTATAAAATGATCACCACTTTAAGACTGGTTACCATATGTTACCGTACAAAGTTATTGCAATATTTGTATTCCTTGTGTTGTACATTATACCCCTGTGATTCTTTTATTTTGTAACTGGAAGTTTGTACTTCTAATCTCCCTCACTTGTTTTGAACAGATTTCTTTACTGCAGCACTTACTTGAGGTCTAAATGTGCTAATAATTATTGTTAATTTCCAGGAGAAGGATATATTACATAGAATCTTTTTTTTAATAAGGAACATCTTACAAAATCAGTGTTCCAAGAGTCATAATTTGGAAACAAACTTAGTTGTTTTGAGTGTGATCCAAGGACTACATGAGTCACCTGCATCAGAATTGTCTGGATGCTTTTTATGACATACAAGATGGTAGCTATGTCTCCAAATGTCTGACGCCCCTCTACCAGAAGATAAGGGAGAGCGGTCTTTGAAAAAACATGGAGAAATTAACATGTGAGAGCGTCGGAGCAGAAGAACCAAGGGGGCTTCTTTCTAACATTTTAGGGCCACTATATTATTGCTGCACTGTTTAGCATGTTCTATAACGGAGAAGGCGATGGCACCCCACTCCAGTACTCTTGCCTGGCAAACCCCATGGACGGAGGAGCCTGGTAGGCTGCGGTCCATGGGGTCGCGAAGAGTCGGACACGACTGAGTGACTTCCCTTTCCCTTTTCACTTTCATGCATTGGAGAAGGAAATGGCAACCCACTCCAGAGTTCTTGCCTGGAGAATCCCAGGGATGGGAGCCTGGTGGGCTGCCATTTATGGGGTCACACAGAGTCGGACACGACTGAAGTGACTTAGCAGCAGCAGCAGCAGCATGATAGAGAAATAAATGTCTTTCTTATATAAGCATCTGCTATCTGTGCCTTTGATAATACAACCAAGCACGCTGCTGCTGCGGCTGCTGCTTAGTCGCTTCAGTCGTGTCTGACTCTGCAACCCCATGGACTGTAGTCTGCTCCTTGTCATGGGAGAATCTGTCCATGAGATTCTCCAGGCGAGAATGCTGGAATGGGTTGCCATGCCCTCCTCCAGGGGATCTTCCTGATCCAGGGATGGAACCCAGTCTCCTGCATTGCAGGCAGGTTCTCTACCAGTGCCACCAGGGAAGCCCAACCAAACATGATACTTATTTAATTCAGAGGTAAAGAGAGTTAATTCAGAAGCAAAATTAATTCACAGTCACTGTGTGACTAATTATGGTGTGGTTAATTTAACTCTGTTGTTTATCACGTGGAATAGATTTCTCTTGTGCTTTCCTGCCAAAGTAAAAACAAACAAACAAAAAAAAAAAAACTTTCTTTTCAAAGTCTGTGTTACCTATTTGAACTTAAAACTCTTGTTTTAAACACTGATCTAGAAGAAGAAAGAAATGTAAACCTCATTATCTGTATGAAGATTGAGGTTTGGGAGATGTGTACCAGATAATCTAACAAAGTTAAAGCATGCTCAGCTAGCAGATATTGATAAATAGATAAATAAATATATACTTCCCTGGTTGCTCAAATGCTAAACAATCTGCCTGCAATTTAGGAGAGCTGGGTTCCATCCCTGGGTTGGGAAGATCCCTTGGAGGAGGGAATGGCTACCCACTCCAGTATTCTTGCCTGGAAAATCCCATGGACAGAGGAGCCGGACGGACTACAGTCCTTGGGGTCGCAAAGAGTCAGACAGGACTGAGCAACTAACACTCTCACTTTCTTTCATTACACACACACACACACACACACACACACACACACGCCCTGGCGTGGCATGTGTCATCTTTTGATCTTAGTTTCTCCATCAGGGGTTCAACGGTGTCTAGTGTAGTGGAAACGAGGAGTCCTAATCACTGGATCTAATCCTCCCCTTTCCTTAGACGAAATGATCAGAAGACAGACCCTAGGCTGACTATATGTAGTGATGTACTGACAACTTCTATTTTAAATACCGAGCTGCTCTGGTGGCTCAGACTGTAAAGCGTCTGCCCCAGAGTGGGAGACCCGGGTTCGATCCCTGAGTTGGGAAAATCCCCTGCAAGATGGCAACCCATTCCGATACTTTTGCCTGGAAAATTCCATGGACGGAGGAACCTGGTGGACTACGGTCCATGGGGTTGCAAGAGTCGGACACGACTGGGCGACTTCATTTTCACTTTCTGGAAGAAGAAAGAGAAAAACGAGACAGAAAGGGGGAGAAATCGAGTGCGTGGGCTTGCGTGCGTTTCTGTGTAAGCCTCTGGTGTGCCACCCAGCCTCTAGGCTAAGCGAGGGGCGGACCTGGACCCCTGACTAGCCAGCTGACTGCACGGAAAAGTCTTGCAAACTCCGCCCCGGAAGGCCGGCCCTTGTCTCAGTTCAGTTCAGTCGCGCAGTCGTGTCCGACTCTTTGTGACCCCATGAATCGCAGCACGCCAGGCCTCCCTGTCCATCACCAACTCCCGGAGTTCACTCAGACTCGCGTCCATCGAGTCAGTGATGCCATCCAGCCATCTCATCCTCTGCG
>SJXQ01005973.1:0-83481 GCA_006408695.1 Aepyceros melampus | reverse complement strand
CGCTTTCCCGCACCCTCAGGCCTGCTGCTCCGATCGCCGCCATGAGCACTGGCACCTTCGTCGTGTCGCAGCCGCTCAATTACCGTGGCGGGGCCCGCGTGGAGCCGGTGGATGCCTCCGGCACCGAGAAGGCTTTCGAGCCAGCAACCGGTAACGGGGTCGGAGGGACGGCGCTAGGGCCGGGTCGAGGGACGCGGCAGGGCCAGGGTAGGGGCGAGGCTGCGGCGCGGACTGAGGCTCCCCGCCCCAGGGGTGAAACCTGTTCTAACTTCCCGAAGCTCGTGTAGTGCCCTGCACAGACGTTTATTGAGCACGGGTAAGTGATGGTGTAAAGTTATCTGTGTAGGCAGCGAAGGATGCTGCGCAAACACCAGAGCTTCTGGACCGGGGCAGGAAGGAGTCGTAGAAAAGGGGAGCAGCTCGTGAGTTGCGCGGTGGGGTCAGGGTTAATTTCACAACAGCCTGAACAGAGTCCACAGAGCCTCGGTGGGTAAGGTAGTGTCTTTGTGTTAATGATTAAATTTTAAAGGTAGGACCTCAGTCATGTCTTCAACGGTGCACTTAAAAGAGTTCTAGGACAGGGTGAAAAGAAATACTTGTGCCAAAATGGAGGAGCATGCACAGATGGTTGTAATGAGCGTGAATGATTACTTTGTTGCCATCCCCTAGTGTTAAAGTATTTCCGGACACGAACCAAACCTGGGAAAGGAAAATAAAAAATTCTGCTTTTATCCAGTGTTTAGTGTGTGCCAAGCACTGTGCCAGGCTTTGGGAAGTCCAAAGATCACAGAGCAAATGAGGAAGAGGTTTTCTGGGTTTTTTTATCAACGGTGCACTTAAAAGAGTTCTAGGACAGGGTGAAAAGAAATACTTGTGCCAAAATGGAGGAGCATGCACAGATGGTTGTAATGAGCGTGAATGATTACTTTGTTGCCGTCCCCTAGTGTTAAAGTATTTCCGGACACGAACCAAACCTGGGAAAGGAAAATAAAAAATTCTGCTTTTATCCAGTGTTTAGTGTGTGCCAAGCACTGTGCCAGGCTTTGGGAAGTCCAAAGATCACAGAGCAAATGAGGAAGAGGTTTTCTGGGTTTTTTTGTTTGTTTCTTTGTTTTGCTGGGTTTAATGTTTGGGAGGAGAGAAATATAAATGTTTGTGCAAACCAAATATTATATCCCCAGAAGGACAAAACTGAATTTCAAGAGACTGGAGAATTTAGGTGTGATCAGTTACAGAAAACCACAGAGCAGCGACTTGTCAGAGCAGGAAGGGGCCACAGCCACCATCAGGCTCTCCTTTAGGCCTCTTAATTTCCCACTCCCATATTGATACAAAAGAAAGAAAAATTGCTCTTTATTTTAACTGCCTAAATGTGTGCTGTGTGAGTCTTAGCCACTGCCTCTATCAATTGGCTACTCAAATTTATAATACAGGTTTTGAAATCTCTGGAAAAAGCAGAATCCTAAATGTTCTTGTGGGAGGGGAGACATCCTAGAGATTTCTTTTTAGTTGGGTCAGTCACAACCCTTAGGATTTGGGTCTAGAAAAACTGATCATTTCATATTTTGCTCAGTGTAGGGAATAGGATTGAAGTAAGAAAATGAAGTGGGCTTCCGGGGTGGCCCAGTGGTAAAGAATGCCCCTGCCAATGTAGGAGATGTGGGTTCGATCCCTGGGTCTGGAAGATCCCCTGGAGTTGGAAATGGCACCCCACTCCAGTATTCTTGGCTGGAAAATCCCATGGACAGAGGAGCCTGGCAGGCTACAGTCCACGGGGTCACAAAGAGTCAGACATGACTTAGTAACTAGACAACAAAAACAACAAGAAAATGAGAGATTGGGGTTTTTTCCCTCATATTTGAGGAAAGCAATTTTCTTGCTTTTAGGAGTATCTTTTCTTGATACTCTATTCATTAACCATGTTCATCAAGTATCAGTAGTATTACATGACTTACAGAGAACACAGACCAGTGAGACTGAATACTTTGATTTTGCAAGGTCTCTGAGATTCTGAAACATTGTTAAGGAGCACTGTGAAATAAGTGATAGGAAGTTAAGGTTAGTAAACCCAAGTGTAAAACAGAGGAGGGCAGGTGTTCTTACCCCAGAGTTCAAGGTGTGCTAGGCGAGACACAGTCAGTACATTTTTCTGAAGACAAGTCTTCGACTTTCATTAGATTCTTCGAAAGATGAGCTGTTGGTTTAGGGGTAGTCACTAAATCAGACTATACTTAAAAACAGGAAGAGGATCACTGAAAGGAAAATGGATACACAATACTTTATTTAAAATATGTGGCAAACATTTGAAATTAACACTGAGTTTCCCTGTATTTATAGGTAGAGTGATAGCTACTTTCACATGTTCAGGAGAAAAAGAAGTAAATTTGGCTGTTCAGGATGCAAAGGCTGCCTTTAAAATATGGAGTCAAAAATCTGGCATGGAGCGTTGCCGAATCCTTTGGAGGCTGCCAGGATAATAAGGGTATGTTTTAATTTAATCTCTTCCAGAAAAGTCCTCTTGCATTGCTCTGTGATTTTTTTTTTTGTTTGTTTTGGTGATGATTTGTAATTAGACTGATGCATTATTAAGTGATACCTTTTTGATGAGATCCAAAAACATTTCCATATGCTCACCTTGATATGTACAACAAGCTTTCCTTCAGTGATTTTCTCTCTGGCTCTTGGCTCCTTGTGATGTCTCCCTGGGCAGGCTTTCTTTTCCTTCTTTGTTGGTATGATAATGTATCCTTTGTAGCTTGTCTCCTTTTCTTTTTAACGATATGTTCTTGTTTCCTTTTTACTCTTTCCTCTGATGACTCTTGGAGAAGGCAATGGCACCCCACTCCAGTACTCTTGCCTGGCAAATCCCATGGATGGAGGAGCCTGGTAGGCTGCAGTCCATGGGGTCGCTGAGGGTCAGACACGACTGAACAACTTCCCTTTCATTTTTCACTTTCATGCATTGTAGAAGGAACTGGCAACTCACTCCAGTGTTCTTGCCTGGAGTATCCCAGGGACAGGGAGCCTGGTGGGCTGCCTTCTGTGGGGTCACACAGAGTCGGACACGACTGAAGCGACTTAGCAGTAGTAGCTGATGACTCTTAAGTTCACTTTTCTTTTTCAGGTTAGTTTCCTGCCTTAGTTGCCTAGAAGATTTCATAGATTCATTCCTGTTCCCCTCTTATGAAATAAAGTTTAGTTTTTTACAGTCTTAAAAGGCAAAAATACTAGATTGTCTTTACAGTAAATTAGACAATTCAGAGGATATACACCAAAATATAAATCAGAGATCTCTCTCAGTGTAGGACTGTGATGACTTTTTTCCTTAACAGTGTGTTATGTCAGAAACTGGGGGTCTGAGAATTACCCTGTTTACAAGGATATATGGGTATTCTGACAAGAAACATAAAGTTCTCTGGATTAGAGAGAGAAAGAGAGTTTATTACTCACAGCAAAATACTTTAGCACTAGTTTTCTGAGCTCCAGTCCCCATGGGGTGATGCAGTAAGAGCCAGATCTTATTCTGTTGCATACAGTGGGTTGCACTTTAGGAGAGGAACCCCAAAATTAAGAGGCTCAACTTATAAGGGGCACATCTGCCCATTTTCTCCTTTGGAGAAAGGTTACTCGTTAAAGTTAATGAGATGTTACTCACTGAGTAGATCTCCAAGGTTAAGGGGAAAGATATCACTGGATTTATTACCCTGGAATGTAATCAGATGTCTCCAAGAACAGGAAGTAAAGAGCTTTTTTATCTCCACATCTTTTCAGAGATCTCCATCTTTGGGGAGATGCTTTCTCTGCCTTCCAAGGCCTTTGCTTTTCAGTCAGCTTGCCAGTGGCCTTTGCAGAAAGCCTATACCATGCAGTAATGTCAAGATATTCTCGGAGAATTTTCTCCCAACAGGGTATATTCTTTTATCAAAATTAATTTTTAATTTGGTAGAGTAAAAGTTGTAACTCAAAGCTCATAATTTATTATTCTAATTTGCCTCTCACTTTTGCTTGTGCATAAGCATTTGGTTTGTTTTACCTTCTTAAGAACTGGCTCTTTTATTATTATAAAGTTATTTTTAAATCCTGAGTAATACCTATTTTTTTTTGCTCTGAAATCAACTTCTAATGTTAATTTTCTTTTCCTTTAAACTCTTTGTTCCATTTTCTTTAATATTTTATATAATTTTTTACAGTCAAAAATATATTACTGTCTTTCTCGAAAGCTCTTGTCTGATGATCGTGGTCTGAGTCTACCTTTGCTGTTGTTGTCTTTGTTCAGTTACTAAGTCCTGTCTGGCTTTTTGCAATCCCATGGACTTTAGCTCTCCAGGCTTCTCTGTCCATGGGATTTCCCAGGCAAGAATTCCAGAGTGGATTGCCATTTCCTTGTCAAGGGGATCTTCCCGGACTGATGATCAAACCTGCATCTCCTGCAGTGGCAGGCAGGTTCTTTAGCCCTGAGCCACCAGGGAACCCCTGGGTCTACCTTTACCTGAAATTATTCTATAACTGAATAGATCCCACCCTCTGACCACAACCTACAGTTTAGCCCTTGGTTGTTTTCTTTCAGTGATTTTTCAAGTTAATCACGATCTATAGTTTCTTGCCCTTTGCATTTTTAAACTACGCACAATTATCTCCTATAAGATAAAAATATTTATATTTACTCACATTTTTAACATAACTAGTGTTCATCAATCCTTTGGAAAGGCCCAGATTTCTATGTTACCATTTTATTTCTGCTTGAAGAAATTTCCTTAGCATGTTTCATAGTGCAGATTTGCTAGAGATGTTCTTTTAGCTTTTGTATGTCTGAAAAGTCTTCATTTCACTTTCATTATTCCTTTATTTATATTAGTTTTAAACTTTTTACTTGTTTGTTTTCGGCTGTGCTGCCTTCGCTGCTGTGTGTGGGCTCTCTGGAGCTGCTGCAGGCGGGGGCTGCCCTGTGGTTGCAGTGCGCAGGCTTCTCGTTGCTCTGGTTGCTTGCGGCGCAGGTCACGGACTCTAGGGCTTGCTGGCTTCAGTGACTGCCGTCGCTGGGGCTCAGGACTCGAAGCTGGTGGGCTCTGGAGTGGTGCGTGGCCTTAGTTGCCCCGAGGCTGTGGCATCTTCCTGGACCAGCGATCAAAGCCATATCCCCTGAATTGCAGGCAGGTTCTTTACCACTGGACCACCAGGGATGTCCGTGCTTTCATTTTCAAAAAGCGTTCTAGATAAATAATTCTCGATTGACAGATGTTTCTTCCAGTGCTTTAAAGATGTTGCATGGCTGTCTTCTGACTTGTTTTGTTTCAGAAGAGAAGTCTGCTGTCATTCTTACTTTTGTTCCCTTCTGTTAAATATTTTTTACCTCTCTGGCTGCTTTTAAGATTTTCTTCTTATCATCAGTTTTAAACAAGTTCATTGTCTTTTGATGCAGTTTTCTCTATATTTCTTTTGTTTGGAGTTTCTCTTGAATTTGTACATATATAGTTAAATTTGGAAAAATTACGGCTATTATTTCTTTAGATATTTCTTCTGCCCCCCACTCTTCTATTTCGTCTTCTTCAGAGCCTCCAATTACATATACCTCTGGCTACTTGAGGCTGTTCTACAGCTCACTGATGATCTGTTCGTTTTTTCCCTTCTTTCTCTCTGTTTCATTTTGGGTAATTCCATCGTTAGGTGTAAAGTTCGCCCGCCTTTCCTTCCATCGGGTCTGATCTGCTGTTAATCCCGTCTGGTATAGTTTTCATCTCTAGAAGTGCAACTTGAGTCTTTTTTGTTGTTGTTCCATGTTGCTCCTTAACACGTTCATGTTTTCCTCTACTTGAACACATGGAATATAGTAATAATAACTTTTAATATCCCCATCTACTAATTGTGACATCTACCAGTTCTGGATCTGTTTCTATTCATTGACTTTTTCCTCCTGGTTAGGTGTTATGTAACATTGCTGTTTTGCATTTTTTTCCTCCTGGTTAAATGTTATATAACTTTCCTATCTCTTGCATGTCTAGTAATTTGTTATCACTAGACATTGTGAATTTTATGTGTTGGATCCCAAGTATTCTTGTACTTTAAAACATGAATGAGCTTTGTTCTGGGACGCAGTGAAGTTACTTAGAATTAGTTTGATCCTTCAAGACTTGTTTCTGTGCTTTGCTTGGTGTGATCAGAACAGCTAATTTTCCCCCACTATTGAATACCCTTCTGAATACCTAGCTTGATGTTCTGTGTATGAGTGAGGTTTTTCTTAACGTGGCTGGTGGGAACATGAACTATTCATGCCCCTGTGTGAATTCTGGGGATTTTTTGTTTGTTTTCACCTTCTTGGTTAGTTTTTTCCTGGCCTTGGGTAGGGTCCTCACACTGACCGGTTCTCAGATAAAGACTTAAGGGGCATCTCTGGAATCTTCTGCACAGCTCTCTTCTCTCCTATCCCTAGAGTGCATACTGTAGCCATCACATAGTCCTTGAACTCCCAACCTGTTTCCTTAACTCAGAGCATCTCTTGGGCCCCACCTAAGGCCTTCTTACTGGCTCTGTGATAGAGACTGTTTCCAGGCAGCAGGCAAGAACACATGTAGGGCTCACCTCATTTGTTTCCTTCTCTCAGGGATCACGTCCTGAGCTGTCCAGTGTCCAGTATCTAAAAATGTTGGTTTGTAAAAATTGTTGTTTTGTGTATTTTATCTGGTATTTTTAGTTGCTTAAGGATGGAGCCTAAATCTGATCCCTGTTACTCTACCTTAGCTGGAAGCCCATTGACTCCTAGTGAAATGAACAGTTTTTGGTATGTGTATTAGTCTTAGTTTTTGCTTTGCACTTTGAATATTTTGATGCTTTTTATCAAATTATAAAGATCTTAATGGTAGGCGCCAATCATTTCTAAGTTGGAGCTTCCTTAGGAAAGTCACTGTCATTTGGCTTTAAAAGGAGAGAGACATGTATTTTAAAACTATAATGTATTTTACCACTATTTACCTATAGAAAAGAGTGCGTGTGTAGATTGTGCACTTGCCTTCAGCCGTTCTTTTGCTCAGCTCTGCCTTTTGAAGCAAGCAGGGGCTCAGGCTTATTAGAGTTGAACAGACATGTCTTTGCTCATGTGATTCTCTTATGAAAAAGCTAGCCACTTGCTTGGCGGTTTGAAATGAAGAGGGGATGGGGCTTTTCTTCTTCCCTTTCATCTAGTGGACCTGTGGTCAGGTCACAGGAGAAGCGGGGTGGCTGAGAGAGGGATAGGGCTAGATACGAAGCACGTTTCCCAAGAGATGCCTACCGCAGTGCATTGTCAGGGTGGACAGTTTTGTTTCATGGTGGCTCTTGTAGCTTGTAGGGGCAGGACGCTTACATTGTGTCCCCTTCCCCTTCTGCCCTCCTTATCCCAGGAGGGTAAAGGAATCCCATTTCCCTGAATGCAGTATTAAGTGTTAGAGATTCACTTGGACTGCTTGATAGTTCTCATCAGGGTCTTTTTTTATGATCCTTGTAAGATACGTCAAAAGGCCCCACAATGGCTTTTTAGAAATAACCTTTTGCCTGAGGATAGAGGATCCTGGAATAAGACAAGAAAAGTTTCAAAAGACCAGCCAATAGATTGAATTTTCCCTTTGAGTTGAAACCTTGAAACGGTCCTCAAAACTAATTGCCTGTCCATTCTTTACCAAAAAAAAAAAACCTTAATGAAACTTCCTTTCTTAGTAAATATTCCAAGGCTTTCCAGCAATAGTCGTAGATTAATTCCCGTCTGTTCACGCTTGTATTAATGTGGAAGACAACAGCATTTCACTTTTGTCAGTTTAATATTTCTCGTATGTTTGAAGTGTAACATACTGATTTCATCAGTGTGTTTATGCTGATTAGTGAACTGGTACCTACTTCCTCTTCAGGGACTAGTTGCCCTCTTGCAGTCTAGAAATGAAGTTTAAGTTGCTTATGGTTGATTATGCCTTTTGAAAATGTGTTTTACATTGATCATACTCAACACATTGAAGAAGTGGGATGATTCACACCTGGTTAAAGAACTGTTACATCAGAACTAATGGCATGTTGTCTTCCTAGGTACCCTCTTTCCAGTATCAGTAACTGGGAAACAAATTAATTGTTAAAAAGTTATTTTGGTGAGTCTAGAATCAGGAAAGAGAAGGTAAATTGTTGGTTTGAAAGGCAGTTTAATTTAGATGTGTTTGGATGTAAACAGATTATCCTTTCTGAAGAAACATGTCTATTCAATAATGGCAGAATTTGTTTAGAACTTACTAACTTCCTTTTCAGGAAGTGAGCTCCTTGAAGGAAGAGACTGGATCTGTCCTTTCTCTTAGTAGAAAGTGTGAAATGATTGTCTGGCTCCACCTCACTTGGTTGTTGTTCTGGGGTTTTCTCCTGTTACTTCATCTGGAACGTGTTTCTCTGCTGTCTCCTCTGTCTAACTCTCTGTTTGCGGTCTCCATGCTGCAGGCTGCAGGGGAGTTGTTCCTCTTGTTCCTGGTATCTGCCGCCTCATGGATGAGGCTGGTTTAGAGGCTTGTGCAGGCTTCCTGGAGGGAGGGGCTGGTTCCTGCCTACTGGGGGGGTGGGTCTGGGTCTTGGCCCTCTGGTGGGCAGGTCAAGTGCCCTGTCAAGTGATGTGTCTAGAGGTGGCTTTAGGCTCAGGAAGAATTTAGGCAGCCTGTCTGCTGGTGGATGGGGCTGTGTTTCTGCCCTGTTGGTTGTTTGGCCTGAGGCATCCCAGCACTGGGGCCTGTAGGCTGTTGGGGGAGCTAGGTCTTGGTGCCAAAATATCAGCCTTCAGGAGAGCTCATGCCAATGAATATTCTGTGGTTCCTCTGCCACTGATGTCCTTGTCCCCACTGTAAACCAAAGCCAGCCACCCTCCACCTTCTCAGGAGACACTGAAAGACCAGCAGGTAGGTCTGACCCAGGCTCCTATGGAGTCACTCGCTGCTTTTTCCTTGGGTTCTGGTGTGCATGAGATCTTCTGTGCATCCTCCAAGAGTGAAGTTTTTCTCTCTTCCACTCCTGTGGAGTCCCTATAATTAAGACCCGCTGGTCTTCAAAGCCAAATGCTCCGGGGGCTCCTCCTCCTGATGCCAGTCTTCCAGGCTGGGGTGCTTGATGTGGGGCTCAGAACTCTCACTCCTGTGGGAGAACCTCTGCAATATAATTATTTTCCAATCTGTGGGTCACCTACCTGGTGAGTATGGATTTGACTAGATTAGCAGTGTGCTGCCCCCCACCATCTTGTTGTGACTTCTTCTCTGTCTGTGGATGCAGAATAGCTTTTCTGGTAGGCTCTGGTCTTTCTTGTTGATGGCTGTTGAGCAGTTAGTTGTGATTTTGGTGTTTTCATGAACGGAGCTGAGCTCAAGTCCCACTCTGTCAACTTTTCTGGAATCCAACAAATGTGGAATGAACGGATCAAAGCACTTCATACCTCTGGTCTTTGTAGAAATAGACTGTGTCCAATTATTATCAAAGTGCTGCTTCCTGTGTCTCATCCGTCCATGCTTTCTGAGATCTGTGCTTGGTAGCTGTTGTGTTAGACACTTGTGTTAACTTCTGTTGCCATTTCATTTTGCTTCTGATCAGCCATACTGAATGTCAGTTTTGGTAACAGATGCATCTTTCTTGCCAAGTGTTCAATTCATGTTTTATGTACAGATTTTGACCACATTGTTTTCTTAATTGAAATCAGATCTGTAATAGCAAATACCTATTTCTTACATACTCAGATTTTGTAAATGATTTTGTTTGTTTCTGGCTGTGCTGCGTCTTTGCTGCCATGCGGCCTTTTCTCCGGTTGCGGTGAGCAGGGGCTGCTCTTGGGTGCAGCACGCGGTCTCCTCACTTCAGCAGCTGCTCCTGTTGCGGGGCGTGGGCTCTGGGGCGCTTGGGCTGCAGCAGCTGTGGCGCGCGGACGCGGTGTTTCCAGCCCCCAGCTCTAGGCCCTTGGGTCAGTGCTTGTGGCGCGTGGACTTAGTTGCCTCGTGGTGTGTGGCATCTCCCCAGATCAGGGATTGAACCTGTTGGTGCCAGAGTAATGGCAGCTTTGCATTGTTAAACTTTGCCATTTGATCCTGGATTCCATTCTTAAATGTGGTTATGTTATACATCATTTTAATGCGCATTTCTCTCTGTGTTTTTTTTTTTTTGCTAATGACTTATTGCTTGCTGTTTATTTTATATTTATTTTATAGTTATTTTAGACTATAGAAATGATGTTAGAAAAAAGCAAATTCGAGTGACCTTTTTATCAGCGTTCATAATGGGTTATAAAGGAGTGGAGACAACTTGCAACAACGTCTTAGGCCCAGGAACTGCCAATGAAGATACAATGCAGCGGTGGTTCAAGAGGTTTTGCAAAGGAGATGAGAGTCTTGAGGATGAGGAGCATAGTGGCTGGCCATCTGAATAAGAGCCATTATCAAAGCTGATCCTCTTACAGCTACACAAGAAATTGCCCAAGAACTCAAAGTTGATCATTCTATGATCATTTTGCATTTGAAGCACATTGGAAAGGTGAAAACACTTGATGAGTGGGTGCCTCGTGAGCTGACCAAAAATTTTAAAAATCGTCGTTTTGAAGTGTTGTCCTCCCATATTCTGTGCAACAACAAACCATTTCCTGATCAGGATGTGATGTGCGATGAAAAGTGGATTTTATATGACAGCCAGCAACAACCAGCGCAGTGGTTAGACCAAGAAGAAGCTCCAGAGCACTTCCCAAAGCCAGACTTGCACCGAAAAAAGGTCATGGTCATTGTTAGGTGGTCTGCTGCTGGTCTCATCCACTAGAACTTTCTAAATCCCGGCAAAACCATTACATCTGAGAAGTATGCCCAGCAAGCTGATGAGATACACTGAAAACTGCAGTGCCTGCAGCTGGTATTGGTCAACAGAAAGGGCCCAGCTCTCCACGGCAATGCCCGACTGCACAATGTACAACCAAAAGCTGTACAACCGGCAAAAGCTGAGAGAATTGGGCCTCAGAGTTTCACTTCATCTGCCATATTCCACCTGACCTCTTGCCAACTGACAACCACTTCTTCAAGCATCTCGACAACTTTTTGCAGGGAAAATGCTTTCACAACCAGCAGGAAGCAGAAAATGCTTTCCAGGAGTTTGTTGAATCCTGAAGCATGAATTTTTATGCTACAAGAATAAACAGACTTATTTCTTGTTGGCAAAAATGTGTTGACTGTCATGGTTCCTATTTTGATTAATAAAGATGTATTTGAGCCTAGTTATATTATTTAAAATGCATGGTCCAAAATTGCAATTACTTTTGTAGCAACCACTGAGCCACCAGGGAAACCCCCATATTCAAGCTTTTCATCTCCCTTGGGGACATTATTTAATTTTTCAGGTCTAATTTCCAAAATCTTTTTGTTCATTTTTGGGCCATCTGATTTACCTTTAAGTTGTGTAAACTACATCTAGAAACAGAATTTGAAAAGATAATTGATGAGTAAGGAGCATCAGAAAATAATTATCTTGTGATTTGGGCATGCTGCGTTTCTTTGGGTAAATTAAACCCATTTGTGTTGATGTGTATTTGGCTGTTTTGTACAGTTCTCCCAAGGACTCTCTGTTCTCACTGTGTACATGCAGTGTGTTAGTCGCTCAGTCTTGTCCGACTCTGTGATCCCATGTACTGCAGTCCTCCAGGTTCCTCTGTCCATGGAATTCTCCAGGCAAGAATATTGGGGTGGGTTTCCGTTCACTTCTCCAGGGGATCTTTCTGACCCAGGGATCGAACTCGGGTGTCCTGCGTTGCAGGCAGGTTCTTTACTGTCTGAGCCACCAGGAAAACCTCATGCACAAATATCTGTACATATTTGTGCAGGTGTACATATATAGTATTTCTGAAAACAGTCCTTTTCTAACTAATCTTGGCATGGGGTGTTGGTCTTATATCTGTGAGTTACTTGAACAGGGTACTATTTAGCAATAACTTTCATCTCTTCCAGATGTCACAGCCATTCCTTTCTGTTGGATGTTCAGGCTGTTTCTCTTTTTAAAAATTAGGCAATGTATTCTGTTTTGATCGTTGAATATATTGAGGTGTATGGTAATTTGTCTTCAGTCTAGTCCTCTGTTTTACCCAAAGGAACGGAAGGATGAAATCGCCACTGTGGAGACTATCAACAATGGCAAGTCCATCTTTGAGGCCCGCTGGGACATTGACACTTCCTGGCAGTGCCTGGAGTACTATGCAGGGTTGGCGGGATCCATGGCCGGTAAGCCCACACCTGGCCTTCTGTGACCAGTTAAAGGAAGCAGGGGAGCAGAGCCTGGTGGAGTAGGGTACAGATTTTGGAATTAAGACAGACCTGAGTTAAAATCTTGGACTTAACACTCTCTACTTGGGTGTCACTGAGAATTACTTTATCTTTATTTAAACAGGAGATCGTCCCTAACTTATTGGTTATTAGGATTAGATTAGATTAGATTAATGTATTTCCATAACATTGTATGGAAAAACCTGAACAAACTTTTTTCCCAGCCCAGTACATAAAGCACCTGACCTTGCAGCTGAGGTGTAGACAAGGTTGTGCAAAAACCAGTTCTTGCAAGACTCAGCGATTGCATCATATTGATTAGTTTTACTTACTCAGCAATAGATTTTCTTTTACTGTCTAGGAGATGTCCATCAGTTCACATGTTGGCTGGGTTGGCCAGGCCCAGGAGGTCAGTGGGGGTGAGAAGGCTGAGGTTCAGGGTCCTGGGACTGTTTAGCTGCCAAGTCTCTCCCCATTTCTGTTCCATTTCACCTGAGTCATGTAGTGGATGCTTGGTAAATTTTCAGAGGATTATATTGAGTTGAATGAACGTTAGCTTGAAGGATAATAAGGATTCTTTATGTGGAGAGAACATGCAGAAGTAGTGTAAAAATAACTAGAATGAACCAGAGGCGCGGTGAGCCCAGTGGCTAGGGGATGAGAGGTGGGTGGTCTGGCTGGAGTCCAGAGTGAGTCCAGGTGCTGGTGAACTCTTGGGGCAGGCGGCCCTACACTGTTCTCTGCCCTCTATGCTCCCTTAGGCGAACACATCCAGCTGCCGGGCGGATCCTTTGGTTACACCAGAAGGGAACCACTAGGGGTGTGTGTTGGAATAGGAGCGTGGAACTACCCCTTTCAGATCGCCTGCTGGAAGTCGGCTCCAGCTCTGGCTTGTGGTAAGTAAGTAAAGTCACTCAGTCGTGTCCGACTATTTGTGACCCCATGGGCTGCAGCCCACCAGGCTCCTCAGTCCATGAGATTCTCCAAGCAAGAATACTGGAGTGGGTTGCCATTTCCTTCTCCAGGCCAACCCAGGGATCGAACCCGGTTCTCCCACATTGGAGGCAGACGCTTTAACCTCTGAGCCACCAGGGATTATTCTGCCTGTGAGCTACCCTTTCTCCCTGGCATGATTTCACCCCTGTCCTGCCCCCTAGGGAGCTTTGACTGCTACTGCTACTGCTGCTGCTAAGTCACTTCAGTCGTGTCCGACTCTGTGTGACCCCATGGACGGCAGCCCACCAGGCTCCCCTGTCCCCGGGACTCTCCAGGCAAGAACACTGGAGTGAGTTGCCATTTCCTTCTCCAGGTTATACATTATTCCCATTTTTATTTATTTTTGTTTATGGGAAGGAAGAAAGTTAATTTTGGTCTTGGGAGATTTTATTATTTTTTTTTTACTGTCAAATGAATGAGATTTGTGCTACTTGAAAGTTCTCTTCCTTTTGGACAAGAATTCTGAGCATCAAATTCTGTATAGCAGGTAGCACTTGGGAGTTTGACTTCATTTAGAAAGCAGAAGATAAACTTCTTCATTTGTGTCTTAAGAGAAATGAAAGACGAGGTTTCCATTAGAGAAGCTTTGGTTGATTAACAAGAAGATTTCTTGCACTATTTAAAGAGAAGAATCTGTGGGAAAACAAGACATTATGTCTTAGAAAAAACTCTCAGGTTAAAAGAGCTCTAGTATTAAAACATTGTTTTGAAATGCAGCTTTTTCTTGTTGCTGCTTCATGTTCATTTTACACATTTCTCTGTGATAGAAGAGAAATAGAATTAAGTTACTAGCCTTGCAGACTCTCATCAAGTTAGTTAACCTTACTTATCTTCAGTTTCAGCTTTGATAGAATGGGTCTGATCATACCTGCTTCATACTGCTGTTGCAAATGTTAGATGAGGTTAATTTATGTGAAAAGCTGTAGATAAGGAAGGCATTACTGGTTGAGACATTGCAAGTGTGTGGCTTGCTCTTTTCATGAGAGAAACTAAGGAGGGAAGAACAAGATAGTTATTAATATTTATTAATAATAATTTTTGGCCTAGCATTTGATGGGGAATAGGAAACAATTCGAGTTGTGTTCTTTTTTTTTAATTTTTAATTTTATATTGCTTATAGCTGATTAACAGTGTTGTGATAGTTTCCAGTGAACAGTGAAGGGACTCAGCCAATCACATCTACATGTATCCATTCTCCCCCAAACTCCCCTCCCATCCAGGCTGCCATATGACATTGAGTAGAGCTCCGTGTGCCCTGCAGTAGGTCCTTGTTGGTTACCAGTTTGAAATACAGCAGTGTGTACATGTTGATCCCAAACTCCCTAACTGTCCCTTCCCTCCATCCTTCCCCACTGGCAACCATAAGTTAGTTTTCCAAGTCTGTGAGTCTGTGTCTGTTATTTTATAAATAAGCTCATTTGTATCATTTCTGTTTAGTTTCCATATAAGGGATGTCATTCAGTGTTTCTCAGCTGGAATTACTCTTGAAGTGTCCTCCTTGTCCTGTCTTCAGAGGATCTTCAGTATTAAAAAATCTGCCTGTGTTTTTGTCTCGGTAACGCAGGTAACGCCATGGTCTTTAAACCTTCTCCATTCACGCCCGTGTCCGTGTTGCTGCTGGCTGAAATCTATACTGAGGCTGGCGTCCCTCCTGGGCTCTTCAACGTGGTGCAAGGAGGGGCTGCCACAGGCCAGCTCCTGTGCCAGCATCGTGATGTGGCCAAAGTCTCCTTCACTGGGAGCGTGCCCACCGGCTCAAAGGTGAGAGTGGAGCAGGAGGGATGTCTGGTTATGACATCTCGACGTGGCTACGTCAGGCCTCCCCACAGCGTGTGTTGGAGGCTTAGCCTCTGGTTTTGCCTAGCTTGTATTGGCAGGGAGGCTGTACCTATTATTGGGCCAAGGTCTGAAGTGTACTTGGGAAGGGTGAAGGAGTAGTTCGAGCCGCTCAGTGTGTTAGGCCCGCTGGGGACGGGAGTCGTCTTCCGCCTGTGTCTAGAGGTCAGACCCTGGGCTGCTGGTTGTATTCTTCATTGACTTACCTCATCTGTAGCTGCTGCCTCTGAATAAAGGGTGTTTTCCCAGTTTATTCAGATTCATTGTTTTGACCTTAATTTGTGCTCTGAGTTCTGTCAGCCTGGAACACAGTTACAGCAATACAAAAGAATTTCTGCCCATGGCAGATGAATTGACAGGTTGTCTTAAATGAACTCCCTCTTCAGAATATGCAGTTCTGTAGATTCTCTTCAGTGTTCTAGAAAAGACTACTTCAAGCAGACTAAGGACAGAGTATATTGCGAACAAGGCTGCAGGTCACACGTAGTTCAACGTGACTTTTCAGGGTCACGGTCGAGTTAACCTAGCATGTAATCTCATTGGTATTAAACTTCTTGGTGCTTTTGTTCTTGTCCTGTAAGATCATGGAGATGTCTGCTAAAGGAATCAAACCTGTTACCCTGGAACTTGGAGGCAAGTCTCCACTTATCATCTTCTCAGATTGTGACATGAAGAATGCTGTGAAGGGGGCGCTGATGGCCAACTTCCTTACTCAAGGCGAGGTGTGTACCTGACCCTGCAAGAGGTTTAGAGGGAGTCTTCACCTTTCATGTCACAACATGTTTTTTTTTTTTTTAATTTATTTATTTTTTAATTTGAAGGGTAATTGCTTTATGGAATTTTGTTGTTTTCTGTCAAACCTTAACATGCATCAGCCATAGATATACATATATCCCCTCCCTTTTGAACCTTCCACAGCCTGTTTTAAAGCTTGTTATTTTGAAATAATTTCAGACTTACAGAAAAGTTGCACAGATAATACGAAGAATTCCCATATGCCTTTGAACCAGGTTCTTCAGTGTTAACATTTTATCACATTTACCATTCTGTCTGTCTTTTCATGGATTTCCCTGATGGCTCAGACAGTAAAGAGTCTGCCTGCAATCCAGGAGACCTGGGCCAATCCCTGGGTCAGGAAGACTCCCTGGACAAGGGAATGGCAACCCACTCCAGTATGCTTGCCGGAGAATGCCATGGCAGAGGATCCTTGTGGGCTACAGTCCCTGGGGTTGCAAAGAGCTGCACATGACTGAGCAGCTAACACGTTCACTTGTCACCTACTGTCTGTGCATGCGTTTGTATGTTACTGTATTCTTCTGAACTGTTTGAAAGTTGCAGACAGAAGATCCGTAGCCTCTCCATTCATATGTATAGTTCTCAAAAAAAGTAAAAGTGAAGTCGCTCAGTCGACCCCGTCGACTGTAGCCTACCAGGCTCCTCCATCCGTGGGATTTTCCAGGCAAGAGTATTGGAGTGGGATGCCATTTCCTTTTCCAGGGGATCTTCCCAACCCAGGGATCGAACCTGGGTCTTCTGCATTGCAAACAGATGCTTTACCGTCTGAGCCAGCAGGGAAGCCTATTGCCTTCTCTTAAATAAGCACAATATGGTTCATAGAATCCGTAACTTGGTGTTAATGTAGTACTGTTATTCAATCATAACCCTTATTCAGATTTCTGCATTTGTTTGACTAATGTCATTTTAGAAACAGCTTCTTTTTTGCTGGTTCAAGATTTAATCCAGGAAGATACGTTACATTTACTTGTGATGTCTCTTTAATCTCATTTAATCTGGAATAGTTCTAAAGTCATTCTGATCTTTCAGTACCTTGACATTTTAGAAGAGTCAACCCATTTACTTTGTAAAATGTTCCTCATTTTGAGTCTATTTAGTTTTTTTTTTAATTGGATTTAGTTTATGGATTTTTGGCAAAACACCACAAAAAACGGTATTTTACAGTGGTGTCGTTGACTTTGATCACCCACTTCAGGTGGGTCTTTATTAGTGAAGTTGCTGTTTTCTCCTTTGAGGTTAATAAATGTCTTGTAGGAAATCAAGTGAGACTACCTTGTTCCTTATCAAACTTGGATCTGCTAGTTTTAGCACCCTTTGATGTCCCCTAGAACATTTTTTTCTGGTGGTCACCAAGTGGCGATTTTCCAATTCTGTTATTCCTTCTACATTTATTTAGTTAACTGCCTGTTGAAGAAAGAACTTTTTCCCCGCCTTCCTAGTTTGTTTTTCATTCATTTACTTTTATTAGCATGAACCCATGGATTCTTACCTCATTCTGTGAGTTACTATTACTATTTTTATTTGTTTTGATGCTCAAATAATTGAAGATTCTGCTGGCGGGAGCCTGTTTCTGTGACTTTTTGGTATGTCCCCACTGTTCTTTGAGCACTGTTTTACTTCCTGGCATAGCAAGGTGTTCTAAACACATCTTGTGCGTTCTGTGGTGGAAATCTGGAATGAGCTATTTCTCTAAGAAGACTTGATTCCATTTAATGGCAGACGGTTTTTAGAAACGAAGATCTGGGTGCCAGATGTACTGTTTTTGCTGGAGTATTATCACTTCTGTGTCTTCCCAGAGTCCAGAGCCAGGGAATACATATTGATATTTGGCTTATGTGTATGTATGCACACACATACCTATTTATATCTGTTTATATTAATGACTATAAGTTTGTACAGATACTTCCAGTCATTCCAGTGTTACGAGGTTTATTTTAGCCTCCTCCTTCCATGTTCATAATTTCCTTCTCTGAAGGAAACATTTAGCATCCATTACTCACAATACATGTAATTGCTCAGTCCTAGAATATGTTTATAATAGTTTCAGATTTGTACTTGCATTACTGTGAAAAATAAACTTTCTAACCAGCTTGCAACCTTCTTTCTATAGTTCTTTTTGGTTTTAGCCTAAGGGTATATAGTTAAAATCTGTGTTCAGAAATTAATGGGTCAGTTCTTCTTTCACCACCTCCCTTCAATATGGTTATGATATTCACTTTATTTTAAATTGAGATCTTATTTTTAAATTTATTATTTTATTTTTTTGGCTGCACCAGACAGGATGTAGGATCTTACTTAGTTTCCTGACCAGAGATTGAACTTGACCAGAGATTGAACTTGGAACTTAGGACCCCAGCCTGGGGTCCTAACCACTGGATCACCAAGGAATTCCTCATTATTTGTGATTTTAAAGACAAATATTGACTATGAAGGCTCTAGATTTTTATTAGACACAGGATCCCAGTTCTTGATCTGTTTCTACTCTTCAGTTCCTTCTACTCTTAACCTCCTGTTCTCAAAATATGCAACCAAATTGAGCACCTGAGGTGAGAAAATAGGAGAAGTCTTATGAGTCAAAAGTGAAATTGCTCAATTGTGTCCGACTCTTTGTGACCCCCACAGACTGACTGTAGTCTACCAAGCTCCTCCGTCCATGGGATTTTCCAGGCAAGAGAGTACTGGAGTGGGTTGCCATTTCCTTCTCCAGGGGATCTTCTTGACCCAGGGATTGAACCTGAGTCTCCCGCATTGCAGGCAGACGCTTTACCATCTGAGCCAAGAGTAGATCTATTAATTGCCTTAAAGAAATTTAAACAAAAACAAAGGCTTTTTTATTTCAAGGGGCAGAGAGTTTGTGTGTAGGGTAGCATGCCTTCAATTACATGTGTGATCCTGTTCAGTATGGTGATAATTTTTTAGAAATGGAACTAACTTTTAAAGACAGTATACTGCTTCTTTAATTTTAATTTTTTTTTGGCTGCACAGGGTCTTAGCTGCTGCATGTGGGATCTAGTTCCCTGACCAGGGATGGAACCTGTGTCCCTGAACTGGGAGCACAGAGCCTTAACCACTGGACCACCAGGAAGTCCCCTGTTGTTTTTAAATTTAAAGCTGCTGGATTTTTTTCCCTTTCCCTTTTTTCCCCCTTTGCTGTGCTCAGTCATGTCTGACTCTTTGTGACTGCATGAACTGTAGCCCAACAGGCTCCTCTGCCCATGTGATTTCCCAGGCAAGAATACTGGAATGAGTTGCCATTTCCTCCTCCAGGGGATCATCCTGACCAGGGATTGAATCCATGTTTCCTGTGTCTCCTGCATTGCATACAGATTCTTTACTTCTGAGCCATTGGGGAAGCTTTTTACCTGTTACTTACATATAATTTGTGTCTATTTTTTAGGTTTGTTGTAATGGTACAAGGGTATTTGTGCAAAAGGAAATTCTTGATCAATTTACAAGGAAGTGGTGAAACAGACCCAAAGGATAAAAATTGGAGATCCCCTTCTGGAAGATACAAGGATGGGTCCCCTCATCAACCGACCACATCTGGAGCGAGTCCTTGGGTTTGTTAAAGTGGCAAAGGAGCAGGTGAGAAACAAGTAGAGATGAGGGGAAGGGTAATTCCTCCTGGGTTACTGGCTCTGCGCCCTTTCCTGTGGTCATGTTCATCTGGGAGCCGTATTCAGCATTGTTCTTGCAGAAGCGTGACTAAGTGTCCATTTGTTCAGGACACAGGTGGCATTTCCAGAATGCATATTGAGGCTGTATGTGTAACGTAAAGTATGCATTCTTTTCTCTTTTGGCAGGGCGCTAAAGTGTTATGTGGTGGAGACGTCTTTGTACCTGAAGACCCCAAGTTAAAGGATGGGTATTACATGAGACCTTGTGTGTTAAGTATGTCCTCTTCTTGTTTGCTTTTAAACAGTTGAGTTAAATGTTAGATAGAAAAAAAAGTATTTATAAACTGTACATATGGTGTAGGCAAGAGTCGGAACTGTGCGTCCCCTCTACTCAGATGGAAGAAGCAGAAGTTCTCTGTTGCCTTGGAAGCCTCCTGTTTGCCCCTCCTGCTCTTGGATGATGTTATCAGTTACCTGGGACTTAACTAGAAGCAAGGCGCCCCAAAAATGAAATTCATGCTTGACTAAAACTTAAGTAATGAATTTCTTTTCTCAAGAAACTTGGTAAAGAGTGTGTCTTACATTGAACTTTCAGATCATCAATATAATAAAACCAATTTGTCAGACAGCATACTAATATTAAAACTTAACTGATATAATACTTTTTAGCATTTCCTTTCAGTCTGATCGGTCTCCTGGTTTGGACAATCAAGCGTATGGTCGTCCTGCTGTTCTCATCCATCTTCCCTCCCGCCTGCGGGTGACACTGTTTTAGACGTTGGTGGTGTTAGTGTCTACTATAAAAATACTGCCGGTTTTCTTGGCTTTAAAAAACTATATACAGATGGAATAATGCTGTTGATTCCTTACACCTTATCTTGAGGATAGATTCAGCTCATTTTTGTCCCTGAGGTTGATAGTGGTGCCACTTTTCAACACTTGGTATTTGGTTTGATTCAATTTAACCTTTAGCCCTTGCTAGAAAAGCAGCTGCTGAGGCTCAAACAAAGGCTGTGAATTTAGCATCCATACCATGAATTAGCTTGTAGCTGTTAAAGAAGAGGGAAAACTTATATTATGTTTTTAAATAGCAAATATGGGTTAAACAATAGTGTATGTGGTATTATCCCAAATCTGAAAAACCACATATGTGCATGGGACAAAGAAGGAGCAGAGAGCATGCATCCTAATATTGACAGTGGATTTATTTCTCTGGATGCTTGGATTAAAGGTGATTTTTGTTAAACTTCATGCATTGCAGAATACTACAGATTTTCTGTAGGTTATGTTTGTTTATTTTTAGTTGGAGGATAATTGCTTTACAATGTTGTGTTGGTTTCTGCTATGCACTGTGAATCAGCTATAAGTATAGACACATCCCCTCCCTCTTGAGCCTCCTTCCCACGCGCCCCCACCCCACCCGTCTCGGCCACCACAGAACACTGAGCTCGTGCCGCTCTGTCGCGCAGCAGCTCCCCTCTCGCTGAGTGTTCACACGTGGCGTGCCAGCGCCGGTCTCCCAACTTGTCCCGCCCTCTGCTTCCTGCCGACCCTTGCCCAGTGTCCGCAAGTCTGTATCGTGAAGGTGACGCCTCTGTTCCTGCCCTGCAAGTCGGCTCCTCAGTACCTTCTCTAGATTCCATAAATGTGCATTAATATATGATACTTGTTTTTCTCTTTCTGACTTACTTCACTCTGTGTAACAACTTCTAGGTTGATCCTTCTCACTACAACAGACTCAAATTGAGAATGTGTGTTTTGCAATTAGGAAAAAAAATTTTTTTAAAGCTGTGAACCTATGCAAAGAACAGGGAGCTAACTGCCTTCGCTTCATCCTAGTGATTCTGAAAGCCTGATCTGTGGTCCACGGTGTCAGTATCGCTTGGAAAACTAGCAGAGGCAGCTTTCTGGTCTCTGCCCTGGACCCCCAGTGTAACTGTGAGGGGCTAGAACATCGAGACCTGCGTTTTGGGAGAGTGGATACATGTACATGTATGGCCGAGTCCTTTCACGCTCCACCTGGAGCTGCACAGCATTGTTAAACTTACTTCACTCTGTGTAACAACTTCTAGGTTGATCCTTCTCACTACAACAGACTCAAATTGAGAATGTGTGTTTTGCAATTAGGAAAAAAAATTTTTTTAAAGCTGTGAACCTATGCAAAGAACAGGGAGCTAACTGCCTTCGCTTCATCCTAGTGATTCTGAAAGCCTGATCTGTGGTCCACGGTGTCAGTATCGCTTGGAAAACTAGCAGAGGCAGCTTTCTGGTCTCTGCCCTGGACCCCCAGTGTAACTGTGAGGGGCTAGAACATCGAGACCTGCGTTTTGGGAGAGTGGATACATGTACATGTATGGCCGAGTCCTTTCACGCTCCACCTGGAGCTGCACAGCATTGTTAATCAGCTATAGTCCAATACAAAATAAAAGGTTCAAAAGGGAGAGAAAGTTCCCAGTTTGTTTTTATGCACATTAAAGTTTGAGACTGACTCCAGAGGCTCAACCTTTAGATTCATTTCTTAGATTTGGGGCTAAAGCACGGTGCAGGGACCTCTCCTTTTCTCACGTATGAGCTGCCGCCTTATTCCCTCATCTCTTGACTCCAGTATAGAGGGCACTGCACACAGTGCCACACTCTGTTATCAGCCTGCGTGAGGCGGACTCTATTCTGGGACAGGTGGGGAATGAACTGTCTTGAATCATTTCCTATTCCGACTAAGTTTCCCTAAAAATGGTGTGTGGATTATCAGTTTTCAGAGATTTAGAGCATACTAAGCTATGCTTAGTCACCACCTACAATTATTGAACACCCCTCCATGGATAGTTTCAGTGTCCCCAGAGTACACTGTAACACACAGGAACAAAGAGCTGTTCTAACTTTGTATCTGCAAACTCGGACCTATCTCTGCGGAGACTTTAGAGTCCTCATCTTTGTAGGTACGTGAGTAGTTGCCTTTCAGCTTTGGCTGGTATACAGCTGGTGTTTTAGTACGGCTCTACGGCTGTTTTCTGCCTCAGCGGTTACATGTATCACACAGCCTTATGGATGCATATCTCACTCCTTGTCAGCACTGAGACGGGCTGTCTTTCAGCCACAGTGAGATAAAAGCACCATTCTCTTGAAGGTCACTGGGGTTCACTCTTGCACATCTAAATATATGAGCTTCTTTAGGTATACATGTGTCATTTAAAAAGTCGAGTGTGAATTTAATCATTTTAGGGAATTAATCACTTAAGTACATTTTCATATTAACTGAACAGCCATTCAGTTATTTCTGTTTATGTTTTTACATTGTATTTTCTTTTCAAAAATACTGTTTCTCCTTCTATCACAGTTATTAAGAAAATGTGAAAAAGTGTAAAAAAAGTTAATCTTGTATGACATTTTAACAGAAATTGGGATGATATGTACAGTTTGTATTTTTTTCAGTGACTATTCATCATAAGTATTTGCTTATTAAATTTTCTTCAAAAACATTACTTTTTGAGGCTTCACAGAAGTTTCTCATTGAGGGGTGTTTGTTTCATGACTGTCCCTTCTGTTTGGATGCCTTTTTTGTTGCTTCTAGTTTTCATTGTCACAGGAGTGTTGTGGTGGAAGTCCTCGTACATATATCCTTGTCTACCTCATTATCTGTGTCCTTGAAAAGTGAAAGTTGCTCAGTTGTGTCGACTCTTTGAGACACTGTGAACTGTAGCCCACCAGGCTCCTCTGTCTGTGGAGTTTTCTAGGCAAGGATACTCGAGTGGGGAGCCATTCCATTCTCCAGGGGGCCATCCCAACCCAGGGATTAAACCCGGGGCTGCTGTATTGCAGGCAGATTCTTTACCATCTGAGCCATCAGGGAAGCCCTAACTATGTCCTTATGATGGATATTAAAAAAAACTTGTCTACCTCATTATCTGTGTCCTTGAAAAGTGAAAGTTGCTCAGTTGTGTCAACTCTTTGAGACACTGTGAACTGTAGCCCACCAGGCTCCTCTGTCTGTGGAGTTTTCCAGGCAAGGATACTTGAGTGGGGAGCCATTCCATTCTCCAGGGGGCCATCCCAACCCAGGGATTAAACCCGGGGCTCCTGTATTGCAGGCAGATTCTTTACCATCTGAGCCATCAGGGAAGCCCTAACTATGTCCTTATGATGGATATAAAAAAAAGTAGATTTAGACTGAACACAAAAGCCATGGCGCCTTAATATGTAGTGTTAATCATCACGCAGCAAGGATGCTCTGATTTATAATCACACTGGAAATGTTCCACTGACATTTCTCTAAAGCTGTGTATTTCACTGTTTACTATGAACAAGGAATTTTAACATGCCAGAATGTTAAAAGGAATTCAGATAATTCCTTCACTGATGTTTGTTTGGTTTTTAAAATAACATTTGCAGCTAATTGCCGAGATGACATGACCTGTGTGAAAGAAGAAATCTTTGGACCAGTTATGTCCATTTTATCATTTGACACTGAAGCTGAGGTTCTGGAAAGAGCCAATGACACCACTTTTGGACTAGCTGCTGGTGTCTTCACCAGGTAGGTGGGGAAGGACAGTCCACGAAGCTTTGAAGAAACGGGGCTGCTGTGTCTTCTTAGATATTCATCTTATCCCTCCCCTGGGGTTTGCCTCATTGCATTTGCATCAGCGTGTTCTGTCTGCTTCAGGTAGAGTCAGAAGATGCCGACGGAGCAGCACAGCCAGAACCCTGCTGTTGAGTTTAAATTAAGCTGTTAGCTTTATTAATACATCCTATTCTTTTTTTCATTCATTCAGTGAATAAATATTTAAGTTTCTGATCTATGTAAAGCATTGTGTTAGGTCCCTATTAAAAAATACATGTCAAGAAATTTAGAAACCTGTAAGCATATAAATACTGGTGGTAGTTTTCGAAGACATGATTTTTAATAGCTTTATAGTAGTCCCTAAATTGGGATGCATTGTAACACATGTGGGTCTTCTATTGTGTCTTAGGGTGCTATTTCCAATTTTAACTATTGTAAGTAATGTGATTACTATCTTGGTACATAAATTTAAACTGCTGAAAAGCAAACAGTGATTTGGGACTAAAATTTCTTTGAAAATGATTGCAGATTGTTTGATTATATACAAACTCTGCTTCGTCTTTGGCAATAGTAGACAGTTTTCTAAGATGGCTTTACAATTGGGAATATGCTGTTTCTTTAGTGATATACAATTTTGGGGTTTTTTGGGTTTTTTTTTGTAGTTCTGTGGTGAGGCTCTTGGGGAGGAAGACCCAAGTCTCCCTTGAGGACCTGATGAGTTGAGCTGTGAAGGAAAGAACGAGGAGCTCCGTTATTGTTGTTTCTAACAGACTTTGTTTTTTTAGAGCAGTTTTAGGTGCAACGCAAAATTGAGTGGAAAGTACAGGGATTTCCCAGGCTCTCTGCCCCAGTGTGTGCACAGCCTCCCCATGATCAGCCTCGCCCACCAGAGTGGCACCGTTGTTAGAACTGATGAGCCTCCGTGAACACGTCATTATCACCCAAAGACCATGGTTCACGTGAGGGTCACTCTTGGTGTGCATTCTGTGCATTTGGACACACGTATAACGCGGACCCAGTACTGTCATGTCAAATAAAGCATCTCACTGTCCTAAAAGCCCTCTCTGAAGAGCTGCTTTTGTTGACGTGAGGAGAGAGTGGATCACGTCTCTCCTGCTACTTTGCTTCACTGCCAAAATACAAAGGCCAGTTACAGAGGACGGCAACTCCTTTTAAAAAAAAAAAAAAAACACTTTTGTTAGGATAATTCACCTACCAAATAATTCACTCATTTAAAGTGTACAATTCAGTAGTTTTTAGTATATTTATAGATTGTACAACCGTCATTACAATCTAACTTTAGAGCATTTTTGTCATCCCAAGAGCATTAGCAGCTACTCTGCGTTCTCCCCTCTCTCCCCTCTGGCAGCCACTAATCTACGTTCTGTCTGTATAGATTTGCATATTTTGAAAATTCTACATAAATGAAATCATACAGGATGTGACCTTTCATGACTAGCTTCTTTCACTTAGTTCATTCACTAGCTTCTTCTCAGAGTTCATTCATGTTGTAGTCTGCATCCCTACCTTATTCCTTTCTGCTACTGTGTGTGTGAAAGTCGCTCAGTTATGTCTGACTCTTTGCGACCCAATGGACTGTAGCCCACCAAGCTTCTCTCTCCATGGGATTCTCCAGGCAAAAACACTGGAGTGGATTGCCATGCCCTTCTCCAGGGGATCTTCCCAACCCAGGGATCAAACCCAGGTCTCCCACATTGCAGGCGGATTCTTTACCATCAGAGCCACCAGGGAAGCCCTTTTCTATACTGAGTAATATTCTGTGGTATGGATATGTCACGTTTTGTTTATTCACTCACATATTGATAAACATTTGGGCTATTTCTACTTTTTGGCTATTATGCTCGAATGAGCATCATATGAGTCTTTGTGTGAAAATTTCTTTGTGTGTATGTTTCATTTTTGCTTGGTATAAACCCAGGAGTAGAATTGCTGGGTCATATGGAAACTCTCTGTCTAACTTTTTGAGGAAATGCCAAACTGTTTTCCAGAGTGGCAGTAGTACTTTACATTCCCATCAGCAATGTTTAAGGATTCCTTTCTCCACATCCTCACTAGCAACTGTTATTATCTGTTCTTTTGATTTAAGCCATCCTAGTGGATATGCAGCAGTGTCTTGTGGTTTTGATTTGCATTTCTGTGAGTTGTCTTTTTACTTTTCCAATAATCTCACTTGCAATCCAAAATTTAAAAATTTTTATAGATCAAAATTATTCTATTTTTTTTTAATCTGTTGCTTTTGGTGTCTTGTCTGAGAAGGTTGTATCTAACGGAAGGTCATGGAGATTTATTCCTGTTTTCTTTGAAGAGCTTCATGGTTTTCAGCCTGATATTTTAGTTAAGTGGTCCATTTGAGTTAATTTCGTGCACTGTGTGAGAAAGGGCTGGCTCTTCCTTCGTCCCTTTGCATGTGGACCTCCGGTTGTTCCAGCACTGTTTGCTGAAAAGACTGTTTTCCCCCATTGAATTGTTTTAGCACCCTTGTTGCTTCTACATATTTTATAGATACTTTTGGATGAGACTACAAAATTCAAATTCTTACCTATTTTGCCTGGATGGTATAAGATTTGAAGACACATTGTGAAGAAATAAGAGTTTGGCAATGTTTTGAAACTCTTCAGAAGTGATAGTCTCACTTTTCCTGTTAAAGTTGCAACAAAAGAAACTCTGACTAACCAGTGCAATTTATTTCTTCATAGGGACATCCAGCGTGCCCACAGAGTGGTGGCGGAGCTCCAGGCCGGAATGTGCTTCATTAACAACTATAATGTCAGTCCAGTGGAGTTGCCCTTTGGTGGATATAAGAAGTCAGGTGAGGAGTTGGGAACTGTGAAAAAGTCTTGTCTCTGGAGACACAGGTCATAACAGGTCAGGTTCCTAAACTTGCGTGTGTATCAGAATTACCAAAATGCATATGAATTCCTCGTCCTCCCCAGGCCCACTGTATCCATGAGAACGGAAGCCAGGCAACTTTATTTTTTCAGACGTTCTCCAGAAGGTTCTGATGGATAAGTTGGCTTGTGGACAGTAGCATTACTTTTTTCCTCACAGTCTGTAATTGCTGTAAGCATAAAACCACTTTGAGATGTCCTAACCATAGCAAGGTTGTAATAGTCTGTTAGGAGATTTGAGGCATCAGGAGCATAGCCATTACTTTGAGGTTCTTTTCTTTGGCACTTGTTGCTGATTTCACCAGTTTTGTGAATTGGGCTTCCCTGGTGGCTCAGATGGTAAAGAATCTGCCTGCAATGCAGGAGATCTGGGTTTAATCCCTAGGTCAGGAGGATCCCTGGAGAAGGGAATGGCTACCACTCCAGTATTCTTGCCTGGAGAATTCCATGGACAGAGGAGCTTGGTGGGCAACAGTCCATGAGGAAGCTAAGAGTCAGCCATGACTGAGCGACTAAACACTTTGACTATTTAAAAATTGGTTTGGACTTTGTAGACGTATCTTTCTAAGAAGCTGGCCCCTAGTCTCTCGGCAGGTATTTATAGCCGTCACAGTGTTGGCAAACACATAAATACTGGCAAATGATGGTGAGATGGTGGCTGTTAATTTGACACTTTCATTTGGTATTGTGTTTGGTCTCACCCTGGCGTTCTCTACTCCTACATCTCTAGATTCTCCATCACACAGACTCAAATGCAGGGTAGGAATCAGGACTCTGCTTTGTTCATTCCTAACCCTCAGTTTGTTTGGAATCTGCAGCTTTGGCCTCAGTGGGCCCTCTGCACCCAGCTGTCCCTTCCTTAATCTGCATCTTTGCATCCGTGCCCATGGATAGTTCTACATGAGATGAGAGGACAGACAGCTGGCCTACGCGCCCAGGGAGCTCCATGCTGAGAGGATCTGAAAAGGAACAAAAGCCAGAGAAGGCCCTCCCCGGCCTTTGAGTACGTCACCTTTGGAATGGTGCTCCCTGGAGACACGCAGATTTGGAGACTGGGCCTAGGCCTTTGGATGCAGAGCTGGCCTCTGCCTGGGGCAGGAGCACAAGGAAGGCTGTCCTTTTAGCACGTAATCCACTAGTGATTGGGTGGTGTCTTGGCTTTGAGTAGCCTGAGGGCCTATAGGGTTCACTCCTCACATGAGTGGGCAGAGTCTAAATAGTTGGTGCTCCTAAAGATTCAATATAAGAGGAGGTTACTCAGTGTATTACATAGAGTTAGGTTTTAAGTTAGCACTGACTTTTAAAGGCATCAGGTTGATAATTGTAGAGAATGCTCTAATGTTTGATGAGGAAGTCTGAACACTTTAGACCTTAGCCCAGAAGAGTAAAAACTAGAAGTTAAGGTTCATACTGGTAAGAATGAAGCCGAAGTGTTTCCCCACCCCTGTCCTTGAAGGCCAGTGGGTCCCTTTCCGCACGTCTGGCTCCACAGCCACAGCCTGCGGGGAGGATTGGCTCCCGGAGCCTGTGCCGCTGCGCTCTCCCCCAGCCTGGGGGCAGGCCCTGCACGTCTCTGCAGGCCCCCGTGGCCCAGGCCTGCCAGTGACGCGTCCTCACCCTGTCTCTCTTTCAGGATTTGGCAGAGAGAACGGCCGGGTGACAATTGAGTACTATTCACAGCTGAAGACTGTGTGTGTGGAGATGGGTGACGTGGAGTCTGCTTTCTGAACACACCCAGGGACACCAGTGAATAACGAGAGCCAGCTGTCATGACTGGCGGTGCAGCTGCCTGCTGGTTCAGACCCAGAATATCGGTCATTCCGGATAAGAAAATGGTTCAGTGATGCTCTTCATGGCTCAGTTTCCCAAGTGAAAATGTGTCTAAGTGTCTTTTATATACTAATCAAGAAAGCTTCATTTTCCTCAAGGCAGATTTCTGTAAATAATCTTTGAGAGTCACTAACAAATTTCCAGAGAACAGGGGGAGGACCAGGAGCCCTCCAGGCTTCCATGGAGCCCACCACTCATGGGTTCATTTTAGCATGCTTTAAAGAATACTTGCCTTTAGAGGTTCCTGGGCGTATCAGAAGAGATTTCTGCTCCTTGGTGCTTTTAAGTCCCTGGTCCCTTGTCATTCTACAGAGAAGGCTGACAGTCAGGAGAGCGGGTTTGGCTAACAAGCAGGTGAGTGGGGCGTGGACGCTGACTGGCCAGGGCCAGCGCGTGGTGGTGGTGGCGGTGGCAGTGGCGGTGGCGGTGGCGGTGGTTGGGGGGGAATCAGCTCCAGTCCTGGAGTTATAGCTTGCACTTTCACGATGGAAAGGTTTCCTTTTAAATGTACAGGTCCTTTGTATGCCACTGCAGTATACTGAAACTAAGTAAATCACACTGAGAGTCCTCTCCGTGTCATGTTTTGAAGCTAAACACATCTTAGGGCTATGGGGGACACAGGATAGGCTTAAGTTAAATGTTTAAGACAGAGGGTTTGACATTCTTTGCAGAGAGTACACACAGGCAGGCTTCTGTTGCTGTAACGAACTATCCGTGGCCCATGCAGGCTTCTGGACTCCGTGTTAAGAACAGGGCCTCTCTTAGAAGGGCTGCCAGTTCACAGTGACTTCTCAGACTGGTGCAACAGTCCTTACCTGGCTGACTTACCATCCTTTCAGGGGAGTGATTTAGGTTTGATAGTATTAGGGCTCTCCAGAGAAACAGAACCAATAGAGTAGAACAGGTGAGTGTAAGCAAAGATTTCTTACAGGAGCTGGCTCATGAGATTATTATGGCAGCTGAGAGAGAAGGCCCATAGTCTTCTGGCTGCAAGCTGGAACCCAGGAAAGATAGTGGTGTAATTCAGTCCATGTCCTGAGGCCTCAGAACCAGGAGTGCTGCTGGCATCTAAGGGCAGAAGATCGACGCTCGGCTCCGGCAGAGGGTGGATCTGCTGCTTTTCTGCCTTTGTGTTCGGGTTGGCGTGTTGATTGGATTGGGTGAGGCCCACCCACAGTGGGGAAGGCCATCTGCTTTGCTTATTAGTTCACCAGTTCAAACGCTGATCCCTTCTGGAAACACCCTCATAGACACATTGGGGCATCATATAGCCCAGGCTGACCAACACATAAAAGTAATCATCACAGTAGCTAAGAGGTGAGGGATGATTCTTGTTACTGGACCTGCATCTGTTTATGTACTGTGGTGGGAAAACACTTATTAGAGGATGAGAACAGTTGAATCAGTCTTTCTTGCTAGTTGCACACAGGGTCCTCTCTCGGGGTATACTTGCACACAGGGTCCTCTCTCTGGGGATGCTTGCACACAGGGTCCTCTCTCTGGGGATACTTGCACACAGGGTCCTCTCTCTGGGGATGCTTGCACACAGGGTCCTCTCTCGGTGGAAAGTTGCACACAGGGTCCTCTCTCGGGGGATACTCGCGCGCAGGGTCCTCTCTCGGGGCATACTCGGCGCAGGGTCCTCTCTCGGGGCATACTCGCGCGCAGGGTCCTCTCTCGGGGCATACTCGCGCGCAGGGTCCTCTCTCGGGGCATACTCGCGCGCAGGGTCCTCTCTCGGGGCATACTCGCGCACAGGGTCCTCTCTCGGGGCATACTTGTACAGAGGGTCATGGATACTGAGCAAGGCCAACAGGGATCTCACTCCATGTCTCAGGGGATCCTGGTGTGACTCCAGCAGTAGGAGCCGCCTGGATAAGACAAGTTTCTAGCAATCCCTCTGAAGAGAAAGCAGCTAGGGTGTTCCATCTGCTACTTCCCTTCTCATCGAATACTCACACTAAACATGAATAAGTTCTTAGCCCTAATTTTTAGATGAAGAAACTCAGAATTGGAAAAGTCTTGACCATAGTCGAGTCAGGTTGAAGAGCGCGGTTCCAAACCCAGGGATGTGGGCTTGTCTTTCTTGTGCTCTCTGCTCCTTCCACGATTCCTAGTCCTTAGTTCTGTGTATTCATTTCCTATGATAGTTTACCGCAAATGTGGGGACTTTAAAAAACAACACCTTTATTATTTCGTGTCTCTGGAAGTCAGAAGTCCAGAACGGTTTTGCTCGGCAGATCAGGGTGTTGGCAGGGCCCAGCTCCCTCTAGGCTCTAGGAGAGAGCCCTCCTGCCTTTCCCTTCTCTAGAGTGCATTCTGTGGCTCATGCCCCCTCCTCTGTCCTTAGCACCAACAGCTTGGCATCGAGTCTCTCCCTGCTTCCCTTGCCCTCCTCTGTGTAGGCAGGTCTCCCCTTGTTTCTGAACAATTGTGACAGCACTGGGGACTGACCAGATGGCCCATAATTCTCTCTCAAGACCCTTAACTTAGTCATATCTGTAGAGACTCCTTTTCCCTTATAAAGTAATATCCAAAGGTCCCCAAAATTAGGACGTGCGCATACCTGATGGGGAGCACTATTCCAGCTGCCACCCCAGCCTTGTCCAGTGTGTTCCAGACGTTAACAGCTGTTGTATTTCACAAACTGGCCTAACAAAGATTCTTAGCTGTTAATGAAGCATCTTAGGACAATAATATATATATATATAATGCATTTAAGGAAACATGATTTAGCCTAGAGGCCAGGCATGCCTTTGGTTTAGAAGTTGTGTCGTCTAATTAAATTCTCCTGGAATCTTTTTTTCTCCACTAGTATTTTGATTCAGTTTTGAAAGTTAAGCAGAAGGTATCTTTCTTTCTCCCTCCTCCCATCTAATCTGATCCTCTGGAGGTAACTACTGTTAATATTTGGGTGCATATCTTTCCCAAGATTTTCTTAGAAGTAATAACTATTAACTAACCCTGTATCTTGGTGAAGCCACATGTAAATATATTCAGCTCATGTTCCTTCATATGCATTTTAGGATTTCTTTGGTTGACAAATTCCTATGGGAAAGCATCATTTAACGGCTATTGATAGAAACTGTCTTGAAGTTGTATTAATGGGAAAGAGGAAAACCAAGACTCATGTTGGCTCACTCCTTTGCAGTAGCTCAGAGTGCTCATCTCTGGTCTGGCTTTTCAGTGATTCCATATAGAAGCAGTCACTCACTTGGGCAGGTCTTTTTCAGATAAAAGGTAGCCATTGGGCCCCTTCTTTCCACCTGCTCCTCTGTTTTTTACCTTAGAGTCTGTTGCTGCCTAAGGCAAGAATCTGGCAGGATGAAAGTTGGTTACAGTTTCCTGACAGCAGCGTGGAAACCATCCTACCAGGAATTTCCAGAGATGAGGGTTTGGACAGCCCCAAGCCCTTGCCTGCTTCTTACAATGGCAGTTTCCGCCCTGGCTTCTCCAAAGTGCCTAGTTCTGAATTTGGCTTTCATTAGAAGTAAAAATAATTCCTTTTTCTTTTTTTAATACCTAATGACCTATGTTTTTCTTTCTAGGGTATTGAGGGGAAAAATTCACAAAGGGGAAAAAGGAGACTAAGCCTTAGCAGTTAAGAGACGCTGTGAAAAACTATCAAGTGAGGTCAGCAGGGAGCAGTCTCCTCTCTGTAAACTAGAAGTCCTCAGCTTTGCTTAAGGCCGACTGTGGCTTTCAGTTAGAACACAATCCACGTTCCTTACCGTGACCACCGTGCCCTGCGATCTCACTGCTGCCACTTCCTCTGTTCACCTGTGCGTTACTCTGCCAGACTTGTTCTTGCCTCAGGAACCTCACGTTCACTGTCCCTCTTCCCCAGAGAGCATGTCTTCCCAAATTTCCCATGGTCTCCCTATAAGCTCCTGAAAGCCCAGAACTAAACATTTATCTCCTTAAATCTATAGTAGCTGCACACACCCTCATCCCACTATGCTGTTTTATTTACTTAAAGCATTGATCACTATTTGCGATGACATGCTTATTACATCTTCTCTGGCTAGAATGGAAACTAAAAGCCAGAACTGCCATGCCATGGCAGTTCCAGTTCCATGGGCTCACAGGAAGTTCTCAGTGTTTGTGTAGGTGAGCGGATTAGAAGGGTGGGGTAGAGCCCTGGTATAGAGTACAGTCCCAGGTCAGCAGGCCTTTGAATCAAGAGTCTGTACTTTCACAAGATCGCCAGGAGATTCTTAACGCACGATAGTTTGCCAAACACTGCCTTTAGAGCAGTGGTTCTCAGCTTTGACCACATGTCTGAAATACCCAGAGAAAGCTTTGAAAATAGATTCTAATTTAATTGATTTGGGATTTAGCCTAACTCGTCTGTATTCTTACAAGGTTCCTGCCAGGGTGAATTTAGGGGACAGTCAAGGCTGAGAGCCACTGCCCTACTGCTGTGCTATCACTAGCCACATGTAGCTGTTTAAACACAAAACGAAACGCAAACTCAGCCTTTTAGTTGCTCTCACCACATTTCCAGTATTCCACGGCACATGTGGGTCGTGGTTCCTGTAGTGGACAGTGGAGATGAAGAATATTTCCATCACATCAGAAAGTTCTATTCGACAGCGCAGCTTAAGACAGGGAACTGAGAGAGCTGTTTTCGATTGAGTTAGGAGAGCATCTTTGGAAGCAAATGCTATAGGGGAGAAAGGGAAACCGGCCCAACTCGGGTGGGTGGGGTCCTTGGAACACGAGGTTACTCTGGTTGCTGACGTTTGATGAAGTTTCACCAGCAGGTGGCGCTCATGCTTTCTCCCGCATCTCGTGCTGGAGCCTGAGCTGGCCCTTGGCCATGGGGAGGACAGAGCTGGGCACTGCACGCACCGTTGTTTGATTCTTCAGAGCCTCATACAGTAAGGATGGGCAGAGGTCAAGATGGTGGACTAGAAGCACGTGGCAGTCTCCTCCTCCCACAAGTGCATCTCAAACAATCAACGTGTGGAACAGTTCTCCCAGAATACCTGCTGAACGCTGGCAGATCGCATAGAACCAGAGCTGTAGCGAAGATCGCTGGGTAGGACAGAAGAAAAATGTAGTTGGAATGGGACATGTGGCCCTGGGAGGGAGCTGTGAGATAGGAGGTGTTCCCTCATTCTGGGAAGCCCCTTCAGTGGCTGGGGGATCAGCCGGGACACAGAGGGAGCTTCAGAGGCTTGGAGGAGAGCAAGCAGCTGCAGTGGCAGGCGGAACAGAGGCCTGCACAGACGGTCCTGGCCAGGGCAAGCTGAATAAGGCAGAAGGACGAATAAGTGATCTGGAAGATGAAATAATGGAACTCGCCCTATCAGAACCCCAGACAAATTAAAAAAATGAAACCAATATTTGAGACCCATGGGAGAACAAAGCCAATCTACAGATCATAGGGATCCCAGAAGAAGAGAAAAGGAGGTCAAACATGTAACCGAAAGAAATTCGCTGAAAACTTCCCAATCCTAAAGAAGGAAACACATATCCAAGTATAGGAAGCTGAGAGTCCCAAACAAGATGAACCCAAACAGACCTCCCCTAAGACATAATTGAAATGTCAAAAGTTAAAGTGATTCTAGAGGCAGCAAGAGAAAAGCGGTTAGAAGGGAACCACCATAAGACTATCAGCAAGAAGGGAGTGGGAAGATAGACTCAAGGTCCTGGAAGAGAAAAATCTACAACCTAGGATACTCCACCCAGTTAGAGTATCATTTAGAATTGTTGGCTGCACCCCATGGGCCCACAATCCCTGCACTTGCCCATCCTTGAGACCAAAAATGAGCCTGGAGTCAGTGACTGACATCAGTGGCTTAATGGATGGGGGATCTTACATGTCTAAGGCAAGCTCCCACTGTGTGCAGCAGAAAGGGGGCAGGACAATGGTGGCAGTCTTGGCTCCCGAGGGGAGGATACCGGAGGGGGAATTGAGGTTAGGTTAGGTTGTCTTCTCTAGTGGCTCAGAGGTAAAGCGTTGGCCTGCAATGCGGGACACCTGGGTTTGATTCCTGGGTCGGGAAGATCCCCTGGAGAAGGCAATGGCAATCCACTCCAGCACTCTTGCCTGGAAAATCCCATGGACGGAGGAGCCTGATAGGCTACAGTCCATGGGGTCGCAGAGTCGGACACGACTGAGCAACTTCACTTTCACTTTTCACTTTAGGTTGTCTTACCTGTTAGCAGGGACACTAGCAGAGGGTCACGCTCCTCACCATTGCTTTGATAAGTGATCACAGAGGAGACACTGATCTAAAGATTAGAACAGTCACTAGCTGATGTGGGGGCAAGTGTACAGGAAGGTCAGTCATGTGAGGAGGGTGCAGGCCCTTGTCGAGCAGGAGATGCACAGGAAGAAGGAGAACAGCCACCTTGGGCCCCTGATCGTACACTCCACGCCTACATCCAGGACCCACACAGTCTATGTCCACCTCTCTCCCATGATCCTGGGGACAGGTGTGGAGGGGGGCACTGCAGCCAAATACCGCAAATACTGATGGCAGCAGCCAGAGTATCAACAGTAAGATACCTGGTGTGCTCAGAACAATCATTGGCCAGAATGGGGACAGAGTTTGGAGCCAAGCACTTACTGGGTTAGCAGAGAGGAAGCCAATAGGAGCAGCAGTGCCCTGTCTGCTTACAAGAAAGGTAAGGCCACCCCTGGTATTCACAAACTCAGAGCCACCTGCATGGGGCAGGGAAGACCCTAGCTCTGAAGGAAGCGTTCACAAACCCAGAGCCACCCGCATGGGCAGGGAAGACCCTAGCTCTGAAGGAAGCGTTCACAAACCCAGAGCCACCCACATGGGGCAGGGAAGACCCTAGCTCTGAAGGAAGCGTTCACAAACCCAGAGCCACCCGCATGGGGCAGGGAAGATCCTGGCTCTGAAGGAAGCGTTCACAAACCCAGGGCCACCCACATGGGGCAGGGAAGATCCTGGCTCTGAAGGAAGCATTCACAAACCCAGAGCCACCCGCATGGGGCAGGAAGACCTTGGCTCTGAAAGAAGCATTCTAGTGCTCTAGCCAGAAGTGTTTTGTTAGCAGTGCACACAGTAGGTCTTCCCAAATGAAAAGCAGTTAATTCTTCTGGTTGGACTTGTGTGTCCAGCCCACACAGCATAGCCTGGGATAAGGGGCTCGTGGGCAGTCACCCTGGCAAAATATGAGCGGTATCTTGTGGTAACGTTTGCTGACAGGTCTTTCTGGCATACTGGCATGTGGGAGCAGGAGCTGGTAAGAGTATTACTCCTCCCCCACAGTCAGTCCTCCCCCATGTGGTCTCATGAGCCAGATCAAGTTTTCACAGAAGTCCAGAGGAAGAAAACAGCAGCCTCTTGCAATAGCCCTAGCAATCTGATTCGTTTCTCAGTGAGGTTCTCAGACTTCTGTTCAGGCTAGGGATGAAATATAAGACGTCTGACAGGCACAGCACAGGGAAGATAGGACTGTTAGGCAAAACATAAGCAATGTCCACATTCTGAACATGTGGGAGCAGGAGCTGGTAAGAGTATTACTCCTCCCCCACAGTCAGTCCTCCCCCATGTGGTCTCATGAGCCAGATCAAGTTTTCACAGGAGTCCAGAGGAAGACAACAGTAGCCTCTTGCAATAGCCCTAGCAATCTGATTCGTTTCTCAGTGAGGTTCTCAGACTTCTTCTGTTCAGGCTAGGGATGAAATATAAGACGTCTGACAGGCACAGCACAGGGAAGATAGGACTGTTAGGCAAAACATAAGCAATGTCCACATTCTGAGAGGATACCACAGCTGTCCTGGTCTGGGCTGCAGTTCAGAAAACTCAGGTTTTCAGTAATGAACATGTCCAGAATCACATCTCCAGTGGCCACCTAGCTTTACCTTGGGTGTCTGGACCACAGCTCCTCCATCTGGACTTTCAAATGTATTCCCCTCCACAATGGCCAAAGCAGCTGTGCCATGCAGGTTCCACCAGCCAGTAAAGTTTAAATTAAACCATATATGAGTCAGAATGACTTCTCCATATATCTGTATGGAAGATTTTCCCATCATTTCCCTTTTTGATTGCAGGTTTTTGATAGATCAAAGTATATGTCCTTCAAAGCAAGGGCGAATGCTGCCTGCACTGTGTCCAGACCATGTTCCTCCACCCAGGCCTCCTGTTTCACTACATTGCGGAACACTGATCAGATGCTGTTGATAAGCTCTGAGGTATGTTAATGGGGAAACATTTCAGAGGCTAGTACTTTGTCAGTTACACCAAATTGTTACAAACATGGTCCATGTGCCTTTAGCAATAGAGGGAAAGCAAGTTACATACTCTGTGACAGCTTCACTAGAGACTTTTCTTTTCCTCCTGAACATCAGGGCAAAAGTGTGGCTAACAGAATAACTTTCATAAATCTAGACTTCAGTTAACAGTTCTGTTCAGTTCATTTCAGTTGCCCAGTCGTGTCCGACTCTTTGCGACCCCGTGCATCGCAGCACGCCAGAACTCCCTGTCCATCACCAACTCATTCCCACTAAACAGCCAAATTAAGACAGATTTGCCAGTTGACTGCATAGGCTCCTCGAAACTGGCTGTGGTGGAGCTCCTTAGGCGTCTCAGACTGAATTCCCAAAAGGCCTTTCAAGGCCAGGAAAGTCAAGCCAGGGTCCGCCATCAGACTCTGCCTCAGTGGAATCCCCTCTTACAGATGGGCCCCAAATACTGAGATTCTTGAACATGCCAAGAGAGAGTCTTTCCCATTCACCTGATAAGGTTGCTTGGAACCCAAGAATCTCCAATTTCTAAAGGGACCAGGCAGAAAAGAAGAATGTTTCAGTTCTACCCATAGGTATAGTTTACCAAATTGCTAAATCATAATTAACTTCAAGGAAGGGCTTCTCTATATCTGGAAAACACAGATAATACTCCAGAACAACAACAACAAAAAAAAAAAAACCACAAAAATTATAACCATTTTCACCAGTTAACTTAGCTACCAATCCTTTCAAATTTTTATGAAGTCATCAGGTTTTCCTTTAGGATTCTCTTGTTACCCAGTTCAGCNAAGGGCTTCTCTATATCTGGAAAACACAGATAATACTCCAGAACAACAACAACAAAAAAAAAAAAACCACAAAAATTATAACCATTTTCACCAGTTAACTTAGCTACCAATCCTTTCAAATTTTTATGAAGTCATCAGGTTTTCCTTTAGGATTCTCTTGTTACCCAGTTCAGCAGTATGATCTAAGATTTAACAGAGACCTGTACTTGTCAAAAAGTCCTTCCTCTGAATCTTCTTGAAGTACTTTTTGCAAAAGCATCAGAGTACAACAATAACTGCCTGTAAATGACAGAAGACTTTAAAAGGCCCAGTTAAACTCGATTATAATGTAATCAATACAGAAACTCAGTTACAATGACTAGAATTATGACTGATTATAATCTTGTGCTTGAAAAACCTTCAGTTCACGGACTTCCCTGGTGGTCCAGTGGTTAAGAATTCACCTTCCATTGCAAAGGGTGTGAGTTCAATCCCTGGTCAGGGAGCTAACATCCCACATACCTTGCAGCCAAAACAAACAAAAGTAATATTGTAATAAATTCAATAAAGACTTTAAAAAATGGTCTAGATTTAAAAAAAGAAAAAACCTTCAGTTCAGTCGCTCAGTCGTGTCCAACTCTTTGTGACCCCATGAATCGCAGCACGCCAGGCCTCCCTGTCCATCACCAACTCTTGGAGTTCACTCAGACTCATATCCATCAAGTCAGTGATGCCATCCAGCCATCTCATCCTCGGTCGTCCCCTTCTCCTCCTGCCCCCAATCCCTCCCAGCATCAGTCTTTTCCAGTGAGTTAACTCTTCCCATGAGGTGGCCAAAGTACTGCAGTTTCAGCTTTAGCATCATTCCTTCCAAACAACACTCAAGGCTGATCTCCTTTAGGATGGACTGGCTGGATCTCCTTGCAGTCCAAGGGACTCTCAAGAGTCTTCTCCAGCACCACAGTTCAAAAGCATTAATTCTTTGGCGCTCAGCCTTCTTCACAGTCCAGCTCTCACATCCATACATGACCACTGGATAAACCACAGCCTTGACTAGACGAACCTTTGTTGGCAAAGTCATGTCTNGTCTGGCAAAAACCAAGGAGCAAGTAATTATGAACTGTTTTTCATTCCAGCATTTCCTGATTGGAAAACTTATGCTTTAGTCTTCCTCTCCTAAGAAGGCAAAGGTAGGTAAACTTAGACCCGGCTAGCAATAATGTTCCAATATTTTATCCTATTTGAAATGACCTAGATAGTCAATGAATTCTCGTCATTTAACTTAGTTTAAGTTGTCAAAACCTGGAGAGACTGTTTTAGATAAGCATTCACAAAACATATTTATTCCTAGGGAGTTTACCCAAAAGCTCTTACCTCATGTACATTTCCTTAAAGTTTCATCATATTAAGTTGTTTTCCTTGCAGACAGATTTGCAACAGACATAATAAGGACTTATTTGATCTCTAGTAAGCCTAGGTATACAAAAGAAGTAGAAGTATCACATTTATCATTGATGACTCTAAAGACATATCTGTATTAATCAATCCAACAAGCTTAAGTAGCTTCAATACCAGATATTGATTCAGTACTGAACATTTCTTAGGCCATGTGAACCTGAAATTGAAATTCATTCTAGCCAGTTTCTTTTATACTTCTGAAATTTTATTTAAGTGCTTAATTTCTTTTAAGCCAGTTAAACAGAGCTCATCCAGAAACCAATGTTGGCCATGCTATTTGGAGACACAGACATGCCAAAACCAATTTTAGAATGTCAAGAGTCCCATCTTGGGCATCTTCAGGGTTTTGTTTTGTTTTTTTTTTTTCAGTTTCTAAATAGCCAATTCAATTAAAACAAATAACAGTAATAGTAATACATATCACTCACATTCATATGCATCAGTTTCAGAGGAACATGAATCATCATCCAAGTTACCAGGACCTCCAACAAGGGTCAAAACCAGGGAGAGACAACAGGACTTAGACTCAGGTACTGGGGACTCATGCACACACCCAAGGTAAAAGCCAAACCAGTTACAAAAGGTTCAGTTGGATACAACAGCCGAGCCATTAGGGGCCATTACTCTCCATACTCTCTTGGTGGCCCTCATCATCAAAGACAGCCACTCCCAGGACTGCCCAGCTTTCAGGATTGCCCCTGCAACTTTTGCGCCCCACACGCTAGTGGACAGTCCCCCCAACTTCCACTGTTCATCCTTATTTCCCAATGTCTGTGCTCACGGGAGTTGGGCTGTATGTTGCAGGCCCTATATCTATCCATCCTTGAGGCTGAAGAAAGAGTCGGGAGTCAGCAACAGAGCCCTCAGTGTCTCAATGACTACGAGGATCTTACATGCTTGAAGCAAGGTCATGGAGTGATGCCCAACTGTGTGTGGCAGACGGCAGGCAGGACATGGTGGCATGGGAAATTCTACCAGGCAAAACAGAACTTATACCAATCCTTCTTAAACTCTTCCAAAAGACTGAAGAGGAGGGAGAACTCCCAGAGTCATTCTATGAAGCCATCATCACCCTGATACCAGAACCAAACAAACACACTATCAAAAAAGAAATTAGAGGCCAATATCTTTGATGAATATAGATGCACAAAATTCTCAACAAAATATTAGCAAACCATATCCAATAGTACATAAAAAGGATCACACACTGTGATCTAGCTGTATTAACCCCAGGGTCCCAAGGATGGCTCAGCATGTACAAATCAGTCCATGATTGATATACCACATCAACAAAAGACAAAAACTACATACATTTCAAAGGATGCAAAAAAAGCATTTGATAAAATTCAGCGTACATTTATGATAAAAACTCTTACCAAAGTGGGTATACAGGGAATATATCTCAATATAATAAAAGGCATTTATGACAAACAGCTAACATGATACTCTAATGAAAAGCTGAAAGCCTTCCTGCTAAAATCTGGAACAAGGGAAGGATGCCTATTCTCACCATTTCTATTTACAACAGTACTGGAAATCCTAGCCACAGCCATCAGAAAACAAAAGGTATCCAAATTAGAAGGGAAGAGGTAAATTTGTCATTATTTGCAAATGGTATGATAATATATATATATAAAATCCTAAAGATTTCACATGGAAAGTTCTAGAACTGAAGATGAATTCAGCAAGGTAGCAGAACACAAGATTAACATATAGAAATGAGTTGCATTTCTTTACACTAACAGTGAAATAACAGAAAGTTTTTTTTAATATCCTTCTTAAAATCACATTAAAAAAATAGTTGGAAAGGCACCTGACCAAGGTGAANGGCATTCTCACTGTTTCTTACCAGACCTGCCCTTTGGCTATAGAAAAGGCAAATACACCTTACTGTCCTGTACGCAAGACAGCAAAAGAGACACAGATGTATAGAACGGCCTTTTGGACTCTGTGGGAGAGGGAGAGGGTGGGATGAGTTGGCAGAATGGCAGTGTAACATGTGATATCATAAGTGAAACGAATCGCCAGTCCAGGTTTGATGCAGGATGCAGGATGCTTGGGACTGATGCACGGGGATAATCCAGAGAGAAGGTGTGGGGCGGGAGGGGGGAGGTGGGGGTCGGGATTAAGAGTTCATGTACACTCGTGGCTGATTCATGTCAATGTGTAGCAAAACGAATACAGTATTGTAAAGCAAAACAAACTAAAAAATAAAAATTAATTAAAGAAAAAAAATAAATTGAAAATAAAAAAAAGAAACTTTTCCTGCTGAATTCAATAGTGGTGAATTTACATTTTAATATAAAATTATTTTTTCTTTTTTGTAAAATAGAGCAGATATATTCAAATTTACTTTTGAATTTTTCTTGTGTTTTTAATTTTACAGTAGGTTCTAGTATGTCTTTTATCCCAACTGGACTTTAAAAGTAAATAGTCCATGTTTCATATTCATGTAAATTAAGTATATAATGCACAATATATTTTCTCTTATTTTAAATTTGTAGTTACCTGTATTTTAGATACATGTATACATATATATGTGCACATATGTGTACATATATTCATGTTATTTAGCTATTATATGTTTAAGATCTTGTATTACAGACTTTTAGTATGGGGTTTTTATAAGAGCACTTTCTTATCTATGGCAAAAATAACCCATCTGAATTTATCTTCCTACAGACCAAAATAATGTTATTATTGATATAAAATAAAATGTCACTTACATAGTATGTACTAAGTACAGGTGCTTTTCAAAGATTTTTGCCTATCTTGACTCTGCTAAACCTTACCATAACCTTGTAAAATAGAGCATTATTCATTCTGCTTTCAAATATGGGAACTGTGGTACTTGAGGTTAAATAACTTGAGTATGGTAATTTGTTACTAGTGACAGCATCAGAATTTAAACCTACAAAGTCTGACTTTTGAGTCTGTCTGCTTCCTAGTATACTACACTGCCTCCCTAATGGTGAATTAGATATATTCCCAACTTCCCTGGTGGCTCAGACCGTAAAGCATCCGACTATGATGTGGGAGACCTGGGTTTGGAAGATCCCCTGGATAAGGAAAATGCCAACCCACTCCAGTATTCTTGCCTATAGAATCCCATGGACAGAGGAGCCTGGTAGGCTACAGTCCATGGCATTGCAAAGAGTCAGACATGACTGAGCAATTTCACTCACTTTACTCACTCACTAAGATATAAAATCAGGAATAGATCAGAGATTAAGTTTACTTTTAGTTATCTTTGAAGAAAGAAAGATTAAAAATCCAGTATTCTTGCCTAGAGAATCCCATGGACAGAGGAGCCTGGTAGGCTACAGTCCATGGCGTTGCAAAGAGTCGGACATGACTGAGCAATTTCACTCACTTTACTCACTCACTAAGATATAAAATCAGGAATAGATCAGAGATTAAGTTTACTTTTAGTTATCTTTGAAGAAAGAAAGATTAAAAGTGGACACTTTTTGCATCACAGAAAAAGCAAGATTCTCCAAATGGCTAGCAGGAGCTGTGAGATAAGGAGTCCATCAAGTTGTACTTGCTTATCTTTGACTCGAGTGCAGTGATTTTGAGACAAAATATTTCAAAGCTCAATAAATTTCCTGCTTTTACTGGAATTATTAAACCCCAAAGTAGTATTTAGAAACAGCAAGCATTCAGTAGCCAAAAACAGATACACTGAGCAAACATGCTTTAGGAGACTGTTAAAGACAGAAGAAGGAAAATACACAGCAGGCAGAAGAGTGTCTCTCTGGTGGTATCGGAGAAGAGTGCATAGAAGCAGTCACAAGCTTGGGCAAAGATGCTCCAAAAGTAAAGCAGTTTGCAGAAAGGCCCTCAGTTGTTCACCATTTGTGGGTTGCAGGTCATTTGCATGATTCTTCTCAAATCGATTTCTTGACTTTCCTCTGCTTTGTTCTGAGTAGCTAGAGGCTAACCACTGCATTCTATACCAAGTTCCCTTGGGTTGGGAAGGGAACTGGTTCCCTTCCACTGGTTCTGGTAAGTGTCACATGAGAGACTGGAGGCTGGAGAAAATGAAGACACCAGAGGACATCTTTCCTTTTTTTTTTTTTTTTTTTTTTACCATTTCTGTCTATGTGCCTGGAGAAAAAGGGTCTGTTGCCTCTGTGTTTTTAGTTCCCATGCAGCCCTTCTTCTGTTTTAACAATTCCCACCAGCGGCTCAGTTTCCTGGGCTCTGGCAGACTAAGGGGTGGTAATGTTTCCTTTTCTTGCTAAAGTTAGATGTCTCACAGGGTCTCATTGTTTGCCCTCATGGCTTATCTAATAATTTCCTAACTGTTTTCCATAACAAACATCCGATTAATACATGAAATTTCTGATCTGGGCTTTGCTTTTCTGACTGGATTCTATTGATATAATTTATTTAAGTAAATAAGTATGGTAGGAGTTATAAGAAAAAAACTTACTTTCAAGTGCTTCTGGAAATTCCACTGAACAAATGTTTTGACTCATTAGATAAGTCTGGAAACCAGAAGCAAGGTCAGGACAGGAGTTAAGAGAAAGAACTATCATCATATTGTGAAATGAAATCACTTATAGGCAGAATATAGAGGAGAAAAAATATCTGAGGATAGATGTTCTAAAGGAATCAAATCAAAGGGTGAGCTAATGAAGAAGATTGGTAAGGAAAACCTGATGAAGACTTCAAAGACAAGCACTATATGTATATAATTCATCAATGTATAGTATTTAGAGAACTCCAATAGAGATAAGTACTGAAAGTTTTCCACTGAATTTGTAATTTAGAAGGTAATTGATCTTATTGGTAAAGAGAGGTAAATTTGGGTAAGTCTAGAGAAATATGCTAAAGTGGTAGATTTCTTGTTTGAGAAAAGGGAACTGCTAAAATAAATAGTTAAATGAAAGTGTCAAAAAAACATGCTCTATGTATTCTATTGAGAATTTCTCAGTTTTTTGAGCATATAAGGTAAGGTTGGTTGTGTCAACAAGTCAAGTAGGATTGACAAAAAATGTGAAAAAAGGAGGGCTCTTGAAGTTTCTAGTGATAGTAGGTCAAAACAACCAGACCTGGACCATGATCAAGAAGAATGTGAGGCAAATAAGGAGTTAAAACCAGGAATAAATTGTTGGTCAGTGGGCTGGGTATGATTTCAGTGTAGAAGAAGGAGTGTTCTACCATCTAAAAGGAAGGTGCCGGCACTGCTCCTGGCTCATATAGGCATAGGAAAGGAACAGCCACCATCAAAGATGGCTGCAAGAAAAATATTTTTTAGGAAACAAGGTGAAGTAAAGGATAACAGGATGTAAAAAATCACCTGTGTGGAGTTTGAGGCTGAAAGCAAATTTATTCATGATGGACTGGGGGATCCAGTGACCATAGTGGTATGGATGTGATTAATGTCATAGTGGAAAGATGAATTTATGGGAATATCAGGAATATCAGGAATAGATCAGAGATTAAGTTTACTTTTAGTTATCTTTGAAAAAAGAAAGATTAAAAAGTGGACACTTTTTGCATGTATAAAGGAGTGGTATAGAAGGGATAGAATGACTTAGCGATTACAGTTGTGACTGCATTGTATCTCCTGTCTTGTAGTTCAGAACCGAAGTTACCAAACATCTAAGGGTCCTTAGACCTTCTGCCTCTGAAGGTCTGGGGCCCTTTATGTTATAGATATCCATACTGACTTTTATTTATGCTCTCGTCATCTTTTGAATTTCTGTACACTTCAGCACACACGTGTATACTTGTGTATACGTGCCAGTGCCATCCTGCCTCAGCCATTCTCAAAGCCTTTAAAGATAACAAAGTATTCATTTATGAGTCAGATGTTCAGACAAAGTTAAATGTGAAGTTTAGGGAGAAGGGGTTTGCAATAAAATTTCCCTGTCAGTGTTGTTTTCTGTGTGACTTATCATGAAATTGTTATTTTACCTACAGATGTGTATAAACACACACACATGAAAGAGGGCAAATATATCAAGTCTGGCACTTCTTTTAATGGTGTGATTAAGAAAACAACAACAACAACAAAAGACTAATTACAACTTCAGTTATCTAGACACCGTTTTGGTGGTTTCTAACTTGTAAGGTCAACTCGGTGATACTTTTATACATCATTTTACCAGACTTTTCCTTTTTCCAGGTGTCTAAGAGAAGGCCAACTCATCACACCAAAAATGTGTTTAATCAGGAAGCACTGCAGATAAAAACATTGCTAACCTTTTCAAAAATAATTTGAAAAAGGTTTTGCATTATAGGCTTGGACTATTTCATACTAGCATTTCTCTTCACTAGCAATTACAAGTGACATTTTGCAGTTTCAGAAAGACCACCCAAGCTTAAATCAAACATTTGAAGATATTGCCTCTATTCATGCAAATGATTCTGAAACACTGTACAATAATTTATCTGCACTGCTTCCAAGAAAACATTCTAAGCAATATTTGAAAGAAAATAAAATCTTAGTCTTTTCCAGATCCATTGAGGTCAGGGAAGAAAACTCAAGCACCAAGCACGGAGTTTAATTGTTCTCTTACTGGAATTATTCACCCAAAGGTGTGTTATGCAGGTATGTAGCTATGTAAGCCTGGGCAGTAAAGCTTAGGTGTCTTCTTTGTGCCTCTTTGGCACTGGGGCAAACAAACTGAGGGATTAGATCAAGTTCACTTTAAACCACCACAACAGAAAACCTCTGGAAAGTATACACATTTTATTTTTATTTTTTATTAAAGGGGAGACAAATAGTTCTGCCAGATTCTTTTATATTTTGTGTTAGGAAGAGAAAATAGCAAAGCTAAAAATGTAGCCATTTTTGCTTTTGCTTTTATTTTTTTCTAACTACTTTTTCTATAGAAGATTAAATTTATTTGTGATTTATAGAGGACGCATATGCTTATTTATTATATGGAAAATAAAAACAACATACAAGGGCAGAGAATGGAAAGAAAGAAAATACACTAAAAGTTTGTGTACTAGGTAATGTGTTAGATATTTTTGTAATATTTTGTCTGCAATTTTCTGAAATTTTGATTTATTCAACCATAATTTCCATGGGGAAAATGTTCTAATGGAATGTATTTTAAATTTAAATCACCCAAGACAGAGCAATCATCCTAAATTTCCTCTTTTGGAAGCTACTGGAATTAGCATCAATGCTTCTGGATTGCTGGATAACTTCTGAAAATGTCCAAAAAGATGGTAGGATGTTTTTGGAGGAAGAATATAAGTATCACAAGTATCATATTATAATCTTCCTATTGTTACTTGCATTTCTTTTATATTCTAGGTTAATAATCACCAGCTTCATGTTTACTGTGGTTTCCACAACAAATTATCACAAACCTAATGGCTTAAAATAGCAAAACTTTATTTTCTAATAGTTCTTCTGGCCAGAAGTCCAAAACCAACGTGTCAGCAGTCACTTCCTATAGCAGCTCTACCTGCAAATTCTCTCCATGCTTCTAGATGTTAGTGGCTGCTGGCTTCCTTGGTGCAAGGCCACAGCACTGATTTCTCATTCATCTTCACATCATCTTCTCTTCAGTGCTTGCCTTCTCCTCTATATGTCTCTTATAAGGTCCTTTCTCACTAAATTTAGGGTCTGTCTGGAAAATCTGACCTGTATCTTTATTATATTTGCAAAGATTTTTTTCTCCAAATAAGGTAACTTTCGTAGGTTTCAGAGATTAGGATTTGGACATATCTTCTGGGGTATGTAACATAAACAAACATAAACCAGCCAGCCTACTCTACCTAACATCTGTAATGTTCCTGTTGAAATAGACTTATTTTTTTCCAAGTTACCCTGCTTAGGCTATGATGCCTGGGTCTATTTCATTGAGTTGAAATCTACTACCCTATTGTTCTACCATAAAGATGCTAACTCTGCCATTTGAGGCCCCATAGAATGAGTGTACTTATCTTTTCTACAACATAGTGGCTATAATTTCTCCTGAAAATGATTTTGGTTAAAATTGAGACTTTCATGAATCCCACTTCCCTTTATTTTTGGATTTTTCTTTTACATCTTTTTCCTAATTAGCTGCTCTGCCTCTAAGACTGTCTTGAGTTCTATTGAAAGCTATGACTGGGTGTTTTACTATTAATCACAAAATACCATAGTGTACAATATAATAATATATTGCCTATTTGCAGTGCATTATTCTATTCCAATATTTTATAGGAATATCAGAAAGATTATATGCTATTTCCCCCAGGCAGATTGATTTAGAGGATTAAAAATAAAACTTACTGCCATTTCTTCTATTTGTGTTAAATTTCTTTGGTAATTTACAGCAGGTGTCATTTCTATTCTCTCAAGAGTTGGTGAAACACAAACAAAGGTATTAACTTCATTTTCAAGAAATCACTTTGATTGATTTTGGAAGCAGTCCAGAGCTACAGATAAAATATCATTAGACAATTCTGTGAGGTGAGAAAATACTACAAAAAGAAGAACACACAAGCATATAAAGGGAAGTTTATTTCAAATGGAGTAAAAGATGAAGAGGTGTGTTGATAGAAATTTAATGGGAAGTAATTCAGAAATAAATGATAAATTAGTTGAAATATGCTATTAATTCCATTTAAAATTATTCCTTTTCAAGTCACCTTATTTAAATTTCTGATAAACATAAACTATAATTTAGGTTTCAGAAAAACATAAAATCTGCCAAAATATTGTGGCACCCCACTCCAGTGTTCTTGCCTGGAGAACCCCATGGATGGGGGAGCCTGGTGGGCTGCCGTCTATGGGGTCGCACAGAGTCGGACACGACTGAAGTGACTTAGCAGTAGCAGTAGCACATATGTATTAAAGGTAATTCCAGTCTTTTGGATTTTCTGAGAGCTCAATCATCAATGTATTATCAAGAGTACAGTTTTGTAACTATTATCAGATTTCATGTTAAAATATGGGCAAAAAATATCTCACATGTATTTACATGACCTTCCCATAGTTGTAACAGAAAGGATCATTATGTGCTTAGTCAATTTCATTTTCAATCTCCTTTCCCGAACATTTATTTTACTTTATTTTTATGCTCAGTAAGCTTCATTTTAAAATCCAACTTCATCTTTTTATAGCTCCAACATGTATTTTATATTAACATCAAGGACTTGTCTCTTGGAGGTAACTAATGCACTGCAAAATGAAATGAATGAATGGTCTTTGTATATGGTTACCAAGGAATTTGGTTTGACAAACCCTACTACTATGGCAATGCTAGGAATCAAAACAGACACAGACAAGAAAATATTGTATCAAAAAGTATAATTGTTTTATATGTGAAAGGTCCCAAACAGTCTTCCTTACTAGGAGACAGCTTTCTTCCTAATGGTCAAGAAACATCGGTGATTATTTTCTCCTGTATTTTGTACTTCTCACCATGGCTTACAAGGTGTCTACTCTCTTCTATATTGATAAAAGAGCAGAAAGAGTCCAAGAGAGCAGGTTTTTATGGGCTAGGGCTAGAAGTGGGGCATGATATTTTCATTTACATTGACTAGAATTTAGTCACATACTTATACCTAATGGCAAGGGAGCCCATGAAATGGGAACTAACTTTTTGTACATAAAGAAGAGAAGCTCGTTTTAGAGAAGAGCTGTCAAGTCTCTGGGTTTTGCTGGTAGCTCAGATGGTAAAGAATCCTCCTGTGATGCAGGAGACCTTAGTTCAATCCATGAATCAGGAAGATCCCTTGGAGGAGGGAGTGGTGGGCTATAGTCCATGGGGTTGCAAAGAGCCAGACACAACTGAGAAACTTTCACTTGCTCACTTGCTATCAAGTCTCTGCCATATCAGGTAAAATGCTTTACTGAAAAATACCATTTAAATTAATGCAGTTGTTTCAGGGTCTATTGTAATAGTTATTTAGCAATCAGGGATAGCTATATAATTTGTGGGGCTCAGTGTAAAATTTAAAAATGGAACCTCTCATTCAAAAAGCTGAAGTGCCATTAAGTATACTAAAATATAAAACTTTAGTTTAAAAATCTTATATTACTTATAAACCTAGTAGGAATTAGAGAAGGAAATGGCAACCCACTCCAGTGTTCTTGCCTGGAGAATCCCAGGGATGGGGGAGCCTGGTGGGCTGCCGTCTATGGGATCACACAGAGTCAGTCATGACTGAAGTGACTTAGCAGCAGCAGCAGCAGGAGTTACTAAGGATAAATGACTTTAATAATATACACTGTATCTGAGGAACCCTCCAGGTGGGGAAAAAAAAAATTACTAACACAAATATAAAGCAACTCTTAATAAAGTATTAAGACAGCAATCCAAACAGGCAGGAGGTCTGAGAGACCACGATCCCTAAAAGGAAAGAAGCCTATAAGCTCAAACTCAGATTTTTCCCAGAATGCATTATCAAAATTTGATTCTGGAAAACTGTATCCACTCAGAAAAATGCTGTGTCAAGAAGGCTGGAGTGCAGAATGCTTAGGGTCTTCAGAATGTTAAGAAATGCAGGACAAAAGTCCAAAGAAAACATATTTTCCAGGAATTCATAGAATGTGTACTTTATGAAACAAAGGAGCAAAGACTAACTGGAAAGCTGAAACACTGAGAAGAGATTTCAGCAGCTGGGTAATCCTGAAGAAAGGCAAAGTGGATTTCAAGCCTCATCATGGCAGAAGTACTTCAGAAAACACCTCAGCCTTTCATTTGAGATGATGGTAGGATAACTTAGGAGTGACGGTCACTGTTCAAGAGCAAAGCTTGTTCTCTACTATATTTCATATTACGATATTTGTATTATCATAAGTGCCCATGGCAATGTGAATGTAGCAAAGAACTGAGCATGGTCTCCAGCCAGCAGTCAATGAGGAATTGAAACCCTCAAAAAAGAGCCCATGAGAAATTGAAATCTGCCAATAATCACATGAGTAAGCAAGTGGGTCAGTGGTAAAGGGTCCACTGCCAAGCAGGAGACATGGGTCTAATTCCTGGGTTGGGAAGATCACTTGGGGAAGGGAATGTTCAACCCCCTCCAGTATTCTTAGCCTGGAAATCCCATGGGCAGAGGAGCCTGGCAGGCTACAGTCCATGGGATTGCAAAAGAGTCAGTAAGCAACTAAACAATAACAACAACAACAAAGTATATGAATGGATTCTTTGTCAGTTAAATCTTAGGAGGACTGCCTTAATGTTATCTTTGTTTCTATCTGTGAAAGCCTCTGAAGCAGATGGTATAACTAAGTCATTTTTCAGATTTCTTACCTATAAGAACTGTGAAATAATAAATATTGTTGAAACCGTATGTTTTGAAGTAATATTAAATAGTAATAGCTAATAAATAAGTAAATAGATAATATCTATAGATAACTAAAGTGGCTATAATACAAATGCAAAATTGAAATACACTGAGTCTTAACTAAGTGTCAAATCTAGCCTGGACAGAATGAAAATGATTGGCATTCTATCTGCCAAAAATAACATCAACCTGAACCTCTACAGGTTTTAATACTGATGTTTGAGAGATTGTTGCTGAGCCATGAAAGGCACAGGGATTCTTGGCCTCTGGAGGAGAAGAATTCAATCCAGGGCCAGTGATGAGGCTTGATCATTTAGAGCTTTTGTGTAGTAAGTTTTATTAAAGTATAAAAGAGGTAGACAAAACTTCTGACATAGACATCAGAAGGGGGCAGAAAGTGTCCCCCTGCTAACCTTTAGCAGTATGTTATATACCTATCAGCAAGCTGTTAATTAGAGAGAGGAAATGTCTCCAGATGCAGAGTGGCACCAGGACCCTCACCTGCAACATATATTTTGAGATGACATTGGCACAAGATGAGTCATCCTAGGCCATAAAATGATTGATATGAATCTTGAGAAAGGCAGGTTTCCAAGTAAATATATAGGTTCATTAACATAGATTAGGAGAACAATGTATGGGTAAAATATACTGATTTGTTGAGCCCTTATTGTTCTGAGTCTTAAGCAGAACCAAACTGAAGAAATATAGCTGCTGCTGCTGCTAAGTCACTTCAGTCATGTCCGACTCTGCGTGACCCCATAGACGGCAGCCCACCAGGCTACCCTGTCCGTGGGATTCTCCAGGCAAGAACACTGGAGTGGGTTGCCATTTCTTTCTCTAATGCATGTGTGCATGCTAAGTCACTTCAATTTTGTCTGACTCTGTGCAACCCCGTGGACAGCAGCCCACCAGGCTCCTCTGTCCAGGGGATTCTCTAGGCAAGAATACTGGAGTAGGTTGCCATTGCCTTCTCCCGAAGAAGGACAGAGTCTAGGGTAAATACATAGTTCATTTACATAGCTAAGAAAAACATTTCCATAAGAAAAATGCATTGGTTAGCTCAAGGTTTGAGAAAAGTTAAGTTCGGGTGGAAACCAGGTTTTGTCATAGCAATACAGAATTTTAAGATAAACCTCCTTTTAATTTTGTATAGAGAAGGAAAAAAAAAATCTGACACTTGTAGTTTGTTTCCTCCTGCAACTTACGAGAGAGATAAAAAATGTCTGACACTTGCAGCCTATTTCCTCTGCTTGGGGACCCCTAGCCTTCCTGCCTGTTACCCTCTCATGTTTGGCATCTGCTGAAAACATACGAGACATCACCAAAATGGGAACAAATGATTGACAACAAAGTGGGGAAAAAAAAAAGACCAGATAATAAAAAGAAACTGAAGTTAATTCAAAATTTAAAAATAGTCAGTGACTTTGTGATAATCCAGTAGAGGATATGTAGAGCATGCAGCGTGTCTAGAAAGCATGTCATATAATTTTAAAGTATAATTTTAAGCTCTAAATGGACATTTTAAAAGGGAAGAAAGGTCATAAGTCATTGAATGAAGCTTTCAGTTTAAGAAGCTTATGAGAGAAAAAAAGCAAATTAAGCTCAAAGAAGTAGACCAAAAGAAAAAGTAAGGGGAAAAGACATGGAGATAAACATAAAATAGAAAATATATCCAGAATTTGATTCTTTGAAAATGTTAAGTGATAAGTCCCTACCAAGTCTTATCAAGAAAAACAGATAATAAAACTTATCTATACCAGAATAAAACAATAGAGCATCAATTCAGATCCTATAGACAAAAGGATTATGACTAACGTATACCAAAAAAGTTAAAATTTTTGAAATGATGGACAAATACTTATAATACATAGCTCACCAAAACTGGCATTAGAAGAAAAAGATAATCAGAATGAATAGTCCTAGTCAACAAATTGGAGGTATAATTGAAAACCTACACATACACATGCGTGCACGTACATCTATTTTTAAGCTCATTGTTTTACAAGGAATTCTACACCTAAGAAAGGACTTATATCAGTCTTATAAGTTCTTCCAGATAGTAAAATTGGAATGACTTCCCAAAGCATTTTTTGATTCTAAAATAACCTTAACACCAAAACTTTTTGGAAGTGGAAATTAGAAGCAGATATCTCCTTAAACACAAAAACCTAAACAAAATGTTCACAAATTTAGTTCATAATTCTAAACATTATATGAAAAGATTTATAGATAATCACCAAATAAGTTTAATTTCTGAATGTGAGGCTGGTTTACTACCTAAAAAGCAAAGCCATCACATTAACAATTTAAATAAGAAACTATATATACAATCATCTTAAGGAATGAACATAAAACATTTAATAAAATTCAATACTTGTTCATGTTAAAAATTCTTAGTAAACTTTAGAAATAAAATTTTTCATTACATGACAAAAAGAGTTTTAAATAAATGTGCAGCTAAAATTAGATTTAATGCTGAGATAATCAATATTTTCCCTTTCAGGTTGGGAACAAGACAAGGATATCAACCATTTTCACGTCTGACAAATCTGAATATCATTGACACTAAAATAGAGTAAGAGAGAAAGAATAAAATATAAATAGTGAAAATGAAGAAGTAAATATTTAGAAAATCCATCAGTTTATCTCAAATTAGCTGATATAGTTAATACACAAAGTTATGTGTATCATGGGGTCCAAAGTTATTGAAAGTATGTCTAATGACAAACAATTGGAAAAATTCCACTTTTAATATTGCTCCAATCATACATTATCTAGGAATGACTAACAGAATATGTTAGATATTTATAAGTTATAAAATATTGTTGATTGACACTGGATGAGATGGAAAGGTAAACTGTATATACTGGTTGAAAACTTAACTATTTAAAAAATGTTAATTTTCCTAAATTCCTCTATTGGAAATTCCTTAATGCAATGATTATCAAGATTGGACTCTGTGGGAGAGGGAGAGGGTGGGATGGGTTGGCAGAGTGGCAGTGTAACATGTGTGATATCATAACTGAAACGAATCGCCAGTCCAGGTTTGATGCAGGATGCAGGATGTTGGGACTGATGCACGGGGATAATCCAGAGAGAAGGTGTGGGGTGGGAGGGTGGAGGTGGGGGTCGGGACTGGGAGTTCATGTACACTCGTGGCTGATTCATGTCAATGTGTAGCAAAATGAATACAGTATTGTAAAGCAAAACAAACTAAAAAATAAAAATTAATTAAAGAAAAAAACAAAAAAATAAAAAATCATTGTAATATGTATATAGAAAAGTAAATGACCAATTTAATAATAATCTTCACAATCAGTTGTGCTGGGTTTATGGCATATCTATAGGAAGAAAATTAATTTTGGCTCATTTACTAGAAACAGGTTTCAGAAGCCCTAATTTAAATTAGAATTACACAAAATGGAACAACTTGAAAAGGGAAAATATATTTCTTCTGTAAAGAAGTACTAGATAAGGAAATTGCAGAATTGCAGAAAAAAATCAGAGAGCAAAGATTAGCTAAAGTTCTGGGACATTCTCATTTAGTCAGAGGTTATCATATAAGATACGTCTGATTGAGCTGCAAACTTTTTTAAAACATGTATTCTTGGGCCCTAAACAGAAAGGACCTAACTCCATAGCCCTATTGTAGGACTTGGACACCTAGATTTTTAATAAGCTCCAAGAATGTTCTCATATGCATCAGCGTTGTCTACATATGTGGCATGAAGCTTTAAATAAAAATGATAGTACCACCCAAGGACCTATCTAGCCATTGTTTGGGATTTCTCTGGGTCCTATTCTCTAATCCTAATAGGGTGAGTCAATCAAGAAGTAGTTGGGGGTTGTAGTCTGACCCATCTGGGAAGAAGGTCTCTGGAGACAGTGGGCAGCCCTCACCTCACTGCAGCATAGCCATCCAGGCCAGCTTCTCCTGGATCAGCCCAAAGTTGTGAATTTTCTCCCCAAACTGGGTACAATTAGCAGCATGATCCACCTGGAAAAGGACATGTGTGTCCCACTTAAAAAAAAAAAAAAGTTGCAAACTGGATCTGTATATACTGACATGACAGAAAACTAGTAGTTTTCAAATGATAATATGGTGTAATATGTCAAAGTTTATAATCTATGACTCAAAAGGTTATTAAATTATACTCCTGAACAATGCTTCACTGATTGATTAAGAATAATGTGGTTGCTCATGGAAGACTGAACTCAATAGTGTAGTCTCTGCTATATTTTAACTGCTAAATATGTATTAGCTATAATTATATGTGCTCTTTTGAGGCAAAAGTTTGTAGGCAATGAAAGTGAGATGGATAGTTAGACAATTAGGATATTTATCAAAATGTTAAAAGAAAGAAAGTGAAGTAGCTCAGTCATGTCTGACTTTTTGCAACTCCAGGGGTTGTAGCCTGCCAGGCTCCTCTGTCTAAAGGACTTTCCAGGGAAGAATACTGGAATGGTTTGTCATTTCCTTCTCCAGGTGCTCTTCCTGATGCAGGGATCAAACCCAGGTCTCCTGAACTGCAGGCAGACTCTTTACCATCTGAGCCACCAGGGAAACCCATCAAAATGTTACAAACTGTTTTTAAATTTAAATTTGGCTTTATGTCTCCAAGTTTATTTTTTCTTATTTTTCTAATTAAAAAAATAACTCCTATATCAGAACAAAAAGAATATCAGAAAACTATGTTTCACTGAAAATGTTGTGTGATAAAAATATTGTTGTTCTTCTGTTGTAAGTTGTTTCAACTCTTTGCAACCCCATGGACTGCAGCACACCAGGTTTCCCTGCCCTTCACTATCTGTCTCCCAGAGTTTGTTCAAACTCACCTCCATTAAGTTGGTGATGCCATTCAACCAACTCATGATCTGTCATCCCCTTCTCCTCCTGCCTTCAATCTTTCCCAGCATCAGGGTCTTTTCCAATGAGTCAGCTCTTCTCATCAGATAGTAAAAATATTAAAGCTTCAGCTTCAGTCCTTCCAATGAATATTGAGGATTGACTTCCTTTAGGATTGACTGGTTTGATATCTTCTCAGTCCAAGGGACACTCAAGAGTCTTCTCCATACCACATTTTGAAAGCATCAGTTCTTCAGTTCTCAACTTCTTTAATTTTCACAACCGTACATGACTCCTGGAAAAATTACAGCTTTGACAATATGAAATATTGCCGCAAATTGATGTCTCTGCTTTTGAGCATGCGGTCTAGGTTTTTCATAGCTTTCCTTCAAAGGAGAAAGCGTCTTTTAATTTCATAGTTGCAGTAACCATCTGTGGTGTTATTGGAGCCCAAGAAAGTAAAATCTGTCACTGTTTCCACTTTTTCTCCATCTATTTGCCATAAAGTGATGAGACTGTATGCCATAATCTTAATTTTTTTGAATGTTGAATTTTAAGCCAACTTTTTCCACTCTCCTCTTTTATGTTCATCAAGAGGCTCTTTAGTTCCTCTTCACTTTCTGCCATTATAGTGGTATCATCTGCACATCTGAGGTTGTTAATATTTTCTCCAAGCAATTTTGATTCAAGCTTGTGATTTATTCAGCCTGGCATTTAATGTGATGTACTCTGCATCTAAGTTAAATAAACAGGGTGACAATACACAGCCTCAATGTACTCCTTTCCTAATTTTGAACTACTTGTTCCATGTATGATTCTAAATTTTTCTTCTTGACTTACATACAGGTTTCTCAGGAGGCAGGTAAGATGGTCTGGCATTCCCATCTCTTTAAGAATTTCCACAGTTAGCTATGATCCATAAAGGCTTTAGTGTAGTCAATGAAGCAAAAGTAGTTGTTTTTATGAAAGTCCTTTGCTTTCTCTATGATCCAAGGAATGCTGGCAGTTTGATCTCTGGTTCTTCTGCAATTTCTAAACCCAGCTTGTACATCTGGATGTTCTTGGTTCATGTACTGCTGAAGCCTAGCTTGAAGGATTTTGAGCATACTCTTATTAGCATGCAAAATGAGCACAATTGTGCTATAACTGGAACATTCTTTGGCACTGCCCTTATTTGGGATTGGAATGAAAACTGACCTTTTCCAGTCCTGTGGCCACTTCTGAGTTTTCCAAATTTGCTGACATATTGACTGCAGCACTTTAACAGCATCATTTTTATGATTTGAATAGCTCATCTGGAATTCCATCACCTCCACTAGCTTTGTTTGTATTAATGCTTCTGGAGACCCACTTGACTTCACACTCCAGGATGTCTGACTGTAGGTGAGAGACCACACCATTGTGGTTATCCAGGTCATTAAGACCTCTTTAGTATAACCTTTCTGTATGTTCTTGCCACTTTTTCTTAATATCTTCTGCTTCTGTTAGATTCTTTCCATTTCTGTCTTTCATCATGCCCATCCTGGCATGAAATTTTCTCTTCATATCTACAGTTTTCTTGAAGACATATAGTTTTTCCAATTGTATTGTTGCTGTGATGTTGAATGATTTGCCTTTAAAATGAATTATGATCATTCTGTCATTTTTGAGATTGCACCCAGGTACTGCATTTTGGTAATGCTCAAAATTCTCCAAGCCAGACTTCAGCAATACATGAACTGTGAACTTCCAGATGTTCAAGCTGGTTTTAGAAAAGGCAGAGGAACCAGAGATCAAATTGACAATATCCACTGGATCATGGAAAAAGCAAGAGAGTTCCAGAAAACAAAACAGAACAAAACAAAAAACATCTATTTCTGCTTTATTGACTATGCCAAAGCCTTTGACTATGTGGATCACAATACTGTGGAAAATTCTGAAAGAGATGGGCATACCAGACCACCTGACCTGACTCTTGAGAAACCTATATGCAGGTCAGGAAGCAACAGTTAGAACTGGACATGGAACAACAGACTGCTTCCATATAGGAAAAGGAGTACATCAAGGCTGTATATTGTCACCCTGCTTATTGAACTTCTATGCAGAGTACATCATGAGAAATGCTGGACTGGAAGAAACACAAGCTGGAATCAAGATTGCCAGGAGAAATGTCAATAACCTCAGATATGCAGATGACATCACCCTTATGGCAAAAAGTGAAGAAGAACTAAAAAGCCTCTTGATGAAAGTGAAAGAGGAAAATGAAAATGTTGGCTTAAAGCTCAACATTCAGAAAACAAAGATCATGGCATCCAGTCCCATCACTTCAGGGAAATAGATGGGTAAACAGTAGAAACAGTGTCAGACTTTATTTTTTGGGGCTCCAAAATCACTGCAAATGGTGATTACAGCCATGAAATTAAAAGATGCTTACTCCTTGGAAGGAATGTTATGACCAACGTAGATAGCATATTCAAAAGCAGAGACATTACTTTACTAACAAAGGTCCATGTAGTCAAGTCTATGGTTTTTCCAGTGGTCATGTATGGACATAAGAGTTGGACTCTGAAGAAAGTTGAGCACCAAAGAACTGATGCTTTTGAACTGTGGTGTTGGAGAAGACTCTTGAGAGTCTCTTGGACTGCAAGGAGATCCAACCAGTACATTCTTTTTTTTTTTTTTTTTTCAACCAGTACATTCTAAAGGAGATCAGTCCTGGATGTTCTTTGGAAGGACTGATGCTAAAGCTGAAACTCCAGTACTTTGGTCACCTCATGCAAAGAGTTGACTGATTGGAAAAGATCATGATGCTGGGAGGGATTGAGTGCAGGAGTAGAAGGAGAACACAGTGGATGAGATGGCTGGATGGCATCATCGTTTTGATGCACATGAGTTTGAGTGAACTCTGGAAATTGGTGATAAAGAGGGAGGCCTGGCGCGCTGTGATTCATGGGGTCGCAAAGAGTCAGACATGACTGAGTGAATGAACTGACTGACTGCATTTTGGACTCGTTTGTTGACTGAGGACGACTTTATTTCTTCTAAGGGATTCTAGCCCATGCTAGTAGATATAATTGCCATTGAGTTAAAATCACCCATTTCTGTCCATTTTAGTTCACTGATTCCTAAGATGTCACTGTTCACTGTTGCTATCTCTTGCTTGACCACATCCAATTTACCTTCATTCATGAACCTAAAATCCCATGATCATATTCAATATTATTCTTGATAGCATTGGACTTAAATTTCCCACCAGACAGATCCAAAATTAGCATCGTTTTCACTTTGGCTCAGCTGTTTCCTTCTTTCAGGAGCTATTAATAATTTCCTTCTGCTCTTCTTCAGGTGCATTAGGACACATTCCAACATGGGGGGCTCATTTTTTGTTGTCCTATGTTTTTGAATTTTCTCAGACTTAAATTTAAGAAAGTTTGGAAAACCACTAGGCCATTCAGGTATGACCTAATCAAATCCCTTATGATTATACAGTGGAAGTGAGAAATAAATTTAAGGGACTAGATCTGATAGACATAGTGCCTGATGAACTATGGACAGAGGTTAGTGACATTATACAGGAGACAGGGATCCAAACCATCCCCAAGAAAAAGAAACGCATAAAAACAAAATGGCTGTCTGAGGAGGACTTACAAATAGTTGTGAAAAGAAGAGAAACAAAAAGCAAAGAAGAAAAGGAAAGATATACTCATTTGAATGCAGAGTTCCAAAGAATAGCAAGGAGAGATAAGAAAGCTTTCATCAGTGATCAATGCAAAGAAATAGAGGAAAACAATAGAACAGGAAAGACTAGAGATCTCTTCAAGAAAATTAGAGATACTAAGGGAACATTTCATGCAAAGATGGGCTTGATAAAGGACAGAAATAGTAGGGACTGCACAGAAGCAGAAGATATTAAGAAGAGGTGGCAAGAATACACAGAAGAACAATATAAAAACAACCTTCATGACCCAGATTATTATGATGGTGTGATAACTCACCTAGAGCCAGACCTCCTGGAATGTGAAGTCAAGCGGGCCTTAGGAAGCATCACTATGAACAAAGCTAGTGGAGGTGATAGAATTCCAGTTGAACTCTTTCAAATCCTGAAAGATGATGCTGTGAAAGTGCTGCACTCAATATGCCAGCAAATTTGGAAAACTCAGAAGTGGCCACAGGACTATAAAAGGTTAGTTTTCATTCCACCCCAAAGAAAGGCAATGCCAAAAAATTCTCAAACTACCACATAATTGCATTCATCTCACACGCTAGCAAAGTAATGCTCAAAATTCTCCAAGCCAGGCTTCAGTCATATATGAACCGTGAACTTCCAGATGTTCAAGATGGTTTTAGAAAGAGATCAAATTGCCAACATTATCGGATCATCAAAAAAGCAAGAGAATTTCAGAAAAACATCTATTTCTGCTTTAATGACTATGCCAAAGCCTTTGACTGTGTGGATCACAATGAACTGGAGAATTCTGAAAGAGATGTGAATACCAGACTACCTGACCTGCCTCTTGAGAAACCTGTATTTAGGTGGGAAAACAACAGTTAGAACTGGAAATGGAACAGACTGGTTCCAAATAGTGAAAAGAGTACGTCAAGGCTGTATATTGTCTGTTTGATCACTGATGAAAGCTTTCTTATCTCTCCTTGCTATTCTTTGGAACTCTGCCTGTTTATTTAACTTATATGCAGAGTACATCATGAGAAACGCTGGGCTGAATAAAGCACAAGCTAAAATCAAGATTGCTGGGAGGAGGAGGGAGTAGTGTTCAGGATGGGGAACACATGTATACCTATGGTGGATTCATGTTGATGTATGGCACAACCAACACAATATTGTAATGTAATTAACCTCCAATTAAAATAAATAAATTTATATTAATAAAATATTGCCAGAAGAAATATCAATAACCTCAGATATGCATATGACACTACCTTTATGGCATAAAGTGAAGAAGAACTAAAGAGCCTCTTGATGAAAGTGAAAGAGGAGAGTGAAAAATTTGGCTTAAAGCTCAACATTCAGATAACTAAGAACGTGGCATCTAGTCCCATCACTTCATGGAAAATGTATGGGGAAACTGTGGAAACAGTGGCTGGCTTTATTTTGGTGCCTCCTAAATCACTGCAGATGGTGATTGCAGCCATGAAACTAAAAGATGCTTACTCCTTGGAAAGAAAGTTATGACCAACTTAGCTCATTAAAAAGCAAAGCCTTACTTTGTCAACAAAGGTCTGTCTAGTCAAGGCTATGGTTTTTCCAGTCATTATGTATGGATGTGAGAGTTGCACTATAAAGAAAGCCAAAGAACTGATGCTTTTGAACTGTGGTGTTGGAGAAGCCTCTTGAGAGTCCCTTGGACTGCAAGGAGATCCAACCAGTCCATTCTAAGAAGATCAGTCCTGGGTGGTCATTGGAAGGACTGATGTTTAAGATGAAACTCCAATATTTTGGCCACCTGATGCAAAGAGTTGACTCATTTGAAAAGACCCTGATGTTGGGAAAGATTGAAGGCAGGAGAAGGGGACGACAGAGGATGAGATGGTTGGATGGCATCACCAACTCAATGGACATGAGTTTGGGTAAACTATAGGAGTTGGTGAATGGACAGGGAGGCCTGGCTGTGCTGCAGTTCATGGGGTTGCAAAGAGGTGGACATGAATGAGCTTCTGAACTCATTGTTCATTGGGTTTTTACATCAAGACTATTGGAGTGGTTTGCCATTTCCTCCTCCAGTGGACCAGAACTTTCTGTATGCAGACAACTAGAATGTCTTGTTTGTAGATGCACTAACATTACAGCAATATAGAAATTGCAGCAATATAACATATTCAGTATCTTAGCTGAAGAATTTTGGCTGTTAATGTTCTTTTCTTGGATGGAAATCACAGGCAATACTCCTCTGAGCTGTTATAAGCAATGATTAGAGCTGAGGACATCAACCTTCCCAGGAGAGCTGTTTTTTACATCAAGTAGACTATCTGGGAGCTTCTTATAGATGTATTTTAGAGAAGCTTAGGAATTATATCTTCTTGTTAGTCATCCTTAGTCATTGTCCTATAAGTTGAAATACTCTCATTACATTAAAGCATAATTATAAGCAAACACTATGAGCAAATTTTTAGGACAACTGAAGCTGTAAATCCATAAACGTCAATTCTTTTGTGTTGCAGAGCAACAATGAGGTTCTAGGTTGGAAATCTATGGAACGATGAATAAATATCACTAAAAATAAAAGACATGTTTTGGAGAATTGGGTCTTGTTCATATAATGGATACAATAATTGAGCCGGTTGCCCACAAACTGGGGCTTCTTGGGTGAATAGATTAGATGATAAAGAATCCATCTGCAATGCAGGAGGTGCAGGTTTGATCCCTGGGTTGGGAAGATCCCCTGGAGGAGAAAATGATAACATCTCCATTTTGCATGGAGTATTCTTGCATGGAAAATCCCAAGAACAGAGGAACCTGGCAGGTTACAGCTCATGAGGTCACCAAGAATCAGACATGACTGAGTGACTAACACACACATGCACGCATACACACACACTAGAGAGGATGTATACTGCAGAGTGTAATTTTTATTTAGGAACTTGTTAGTTAAAAATCTAAACAAAATCTATACACAAACTACAATATATATAGTTTATAAATCATGCATCATTGATTTATATTCGAATTCCTTATTATGTGGCAGTCATTTTTCTTTAAAAGATGATTTTTTATTTCAGAATGCTTTCACTTTTTAATGTCATGGCCTTTGCCTTTATCTCTTCCCTTTGAAAAGTCATATATATATCTCTCGGAGAAGGCAATGGCACCCTACTCTAGTACTCTTGCCTGGAAAATCCCATGGATGGAGGAGCCTGGTGGGCTGCAGTCCATGGGGTATCTGAGAGTTGGACACGACTCAGTGACTTCACTTTCACTTTTCACTTTCATGCATTGGAGAAGGAAATGATAACCCACTCCAGTGTTCTTGCCTGGAGGATCCCAGGGACGGCAGAGCCTGGTGAGCTGCCGTCTATGGGATCGCACAGAGTTGGACACGACTGAAGTGACTTAGCAGCAGCAATGTGTATATATATATGTACATGTATATATATTGTGTTGTGCTTAGCCTATATAAATGGGCTCCCCTGGTGGTACAGTGAGTAAAGAAACCACCTGAAATGCAGGAGACATGGGTTCAATTCCTGGGTCAGGAAGACCCCCCTGTAGGCATGGCAACACACTCCAGTATTCTTGCATGGAAAATCTGATGGACAGCAGAGCCTAGCAGGCTACAGTCCATAGGGTCACACAGAAGTGGACATGACTTAGCAACTAAGTATATGTATATATACTTCAGGGCTGTTAGTTGGGACTGGCTGTTGACCACAACTTTGGTACAGACTAAGAATTGTGTCCAATTCCTTCATCCCTTCTTGCTGTTTGAAAAGGATTCTTAGGTCTGTCATTTAGACAATTATATAAATAATAGCTATTGAGTTTATTGTTTTTGAAGGTCATTTTTTTGGTAATACCTTTGCAGTGTTTATTACAAGGGTGATCAACATCTGTTGGACAGAAAATAAATTCTTTATCGGAAAAAAAAATTGAATCCTGAAACAGAACATAAATATAAAAAAATACATGCCTTTAATTCCTTCTCCCATTTCCAAAGTTCACAATCTACTAGGAGACATTTGTTAGAATGATATATGAATTTAATTTCATTCAAATAAGTAATCCAAGATTTGAAATCTGACGCATACCTCGTGCATTACTTCTCTACAAATTAGTTGCAATCTATAGTTTCAGTCTTTTTTTATTTAAGAAGTTTGTCTTTTTTATTCTGTGATTTGTATTACTGATCTGGGGCCATCTTAAATTTTCCTGTAACCACATATATCCTCCTATATCATAGGAAGCACTAGGCACCTTGCTTCTCTTTTGCTTTGGCACTTGCGTCAGCTTCTTTCCTTGCATATTCCAGCCAGGCAGCAACGGAAGATCAATGTGGAGAATAACAAGGACCTCTCAGGGCTGTAAAACCTCTTCTCTTGGGCACCATTGCTATATTTGTTCCACGAAAAGGAATTTATGAATACTACTGTTGTGTCTTTATGACACCATAAGCTAGTTTTAAGGGTTGGAGTAGATGATTTGCAACACTTCTGTTTTGCTAAATCCCTAACCCTGCCAGTTTTTGTCTGTTTATGACTTGTACCTAACTAAACAAGTACACAACAGTTATAAGCATCTTCAAGGCACCTCCTGTAATAGGTAATTCATTTGCTTAAAGACTTGACTGCATTCTCACCCAAAGTTTCCCCCATATACTGGCATTGTATTTATGGTAGGCACAACTATTGATACAAAAACAAATCACGATACTTTCCACAATGTAGTCATTACTCAGAACTGGAAACCTGACCTATATTAACATTTCCTAGCAACAAAAGGTGAACATAAGAATGCCTGTATTCCTAGCCAAAGCAATGAAGATGTCAACATGATTTTTCCACTTTTCTCTTCTTGGTTCTTCTGGCTGTGTGGCAATGGACAACCTTGAAAGCCGCATGCTGCAGATGTCAGGGACTCTGTCAGGCTCTGCTCTTGAATGCCTGTCACCAGCCAAATCCACTGCTTTTCACTTTCCTGCCACAGATCATGAACATATACTTTTGAATTTATGTGGTTGAGAAGCAAATTTCTATTATGTTAGCCTATAGTTGTTGCTTTTTAAATGTTTCACTGAAATATAGTTGATTTACAATGTTGTGTTAGTGTCTAGTGTACATCAGAGTGACTCAATTGACATGTATATACTCTTTCCTACATTCTTTTACATTATGGTTTATCCCATGATACTGAATTTAGTTCCCTATGTTATACTGCTGCTGCTAAGTTGCTTCAGTCGTGTCCGACTCTGTGCGACCCCATAGACGGCAGCCCACCAGGCTCCCCATCCCTGAGATTCTCCAGGCAAGAACACTGGAGTGGGTTGCCATTTCCTTCTCCAATGCATGAAAGTGAAAAGTGAAAGTGAAGTCACTCAGTCGTGTCCGACTCTTAGCGACCCCGTGGACTGCAGCCGACCAGGCTCCTCTTTCCATGGGATGTTATACAGTAAGATCTTATTGTTTATCCATTCTATATATCATTGTTTGCATCTGCTAGTAACAAATTTCCAATTTTTCTCTCACTGGCACCTACCTTGGCAACTGCATGTCTATTCTCTGTGCCTGTTACTCTATTTTGAACATACATTTGTCTGTGATATATTTTAGATTCCACATACCAGTGATATCACATGGTATGATCCTTTTCTTTCTGAATTCCTTCACTTAGTATGATAATCTCTAGGTCCATCTATGTAGCTGCAAATGGCATTATTTTGTTCTTTTTTATGGCCGGGTAATAGTCCATTGTATGTTATGTGTGTGTGTGTGTGTGTGTGTGTGTGTGTGTGTGTGCGTGTATGCCACATATTCTTATCTATTCTTCTGTAGATGGACATTTAGGTTGCTTCTGTGTCCTGACTGTTGTGAATAGTGCTACAGTGAACATTAGGGCGCATGTATCTTTGCAAATTAGTTTTGTCTGGATGTGTGCTCAGAAGTGGGATTATTGGATCATATGACAACTCTACTTTTAGCTTTTTGATAACTCTCCATGCTGTTTTCCACAATGATTGCAACAATTTGCATTCCCATTGACAATATAAGAGGCTTCCCTTTCCTCCACATGCTCTCTAGCTTTTATTATTTGGAGACATTTTAATAATGGCCATTCTGACCAGTGTGAGGTTGTACCTTTTTAGTTTCGATTTGCTTTTCTGGAGGCCTGGTACACTGCAGTCCATGGGGTCGCAAAGAGTTGGACAAGACTGAGCGACTAAACTGAACTGAACTGAATATTTAGCAATGCTGAGCATCTTTTCATGAGGTCATAGACATTTCTATTATCTAATATACAGAGTATGTTATCAACATTATTATTTATCACATAGTTTATTTAGGGTAATAGAATATTAGTTTCTGTTCTATATGTGGAACATACAGATCTCTCTTATTTTGGGCCCTAGTAATTCTGATGTATGATTTTCAGTGCTATCTTGGTTTCAATTTATCTTTCCAATATCAATGAATGAATGAAAAAGTGAAATAATAACCTGGGCAAATACTATTATGGAACATTGTAGGTAATATAGGCATATGTATAACATTGCCAAAAACATAGAACATTTTGAGAAATTTAGCTATGTACAATACAGATTAATACACCCAGTGCCATAGACAGAGGCCTAGGTTTGACTGAAGTGTGTGCCATCTTAACTAGATGATTTGTTCAGGTCACTTAATTTCTCTATTTTATTACTTGAAAAAGTGAATATATAAACTATACTTACTTTGAAATATTAGTTGACATTGTCAGAAATCAATGTTACAACTGAAGGGACTAAATTCTCAGCCCAGTTATACTGAATGTGTTTTGCTGATGTCAGACATTTCATGGAAGCATGTCACATGCTGCCTCATTCATAAGGTAGAAGTGGGATCATGAACAGCATGCTGTGCGGAAGGAAGGAGTTCAGGGAAAGTCCACTACACACATAAGCAGGTTGCTTCATTTCCCATGGAACTGGTAATGAAGCCCCTGTGTCTCTCCCCATTCTCACTGCTGTGTGGTCAACCCCATGTCTCTCTGCTATTAAGGACTGTGTAGGCTGCTTGGTTTACTTAAGAGAGTCTATGGCTTGAGGACCATTTATAAGAAAAATAAGCATCAATATTCCTGGCAGGCGATAAAACCTTGATGAAAGAAGGTAAGGGCAAGCCTGAACTGTGAGAGAAGTTGAACTATTTATCAGTGGAAGAATAGTTAGGTTCCTGCCATTAGGGAAATGCATGGGTAATCAAACACCCTTAGGGTTTAGTCAATAGCTTTGCTGGATGGTTAGGCAAATAGACCCTAGATAATTGCACAATAAAACTCTTCTTTGGGGGAAAATTATGGAAAGGTCTGTGAGGATTTTGAAGAAGTAGTAGAGTGAATTATATGAAGCCCACTGAAAAAACTCAGTTGTCAGCTCAAAAGCAATTAGAACACTAAGACAAATACTTAGATCCCTAGTGTTAGCTAGCTGACTTCACAAAATGAGGCTAAGCAATTTGTGCCAGGAGAGAAAACAGTCACTTGCACCTAGTGAAATAGCTAATATGATTTTTTAAAGCTACACCCAATGTCAATCAGAAAGAAATTCATTGAAAATTCCTTGAATTTCTCAAGGATAAGGGACGTTCAGAGCAGGTAACTGTGTTACTTTGGACCTTTATTGGCAATATTTGGTTCTCTATCTCCAAATGGATGAGAATAGGAATTATTGTATTCTATTAAGGATTGCTTGTTGTATAGCATGTAACTTCAGAGAACACAGTTAAAGGTCTAAAACAGAAAAGTCTCAATAGTTGCTATCCAAGCTATCTAGATATATTTCTTCTGGTCATGGTACACACTTTGCTGTACAGAAGTCATAAGAAAACTATTGCTGTCACCCTTAGAACATTTATAAACAGTAGAATATTTGAGACACATGATACTGAAAGTAGTTGGTAGAAGAGGTTTTAAGGATTGGTTTAGTAGGTTAAATATATTTGTAAAGAAATTGAATATAAAAATAAAGGGTACAGATTCTATTGGTAAAGTTCATGGGATCAGGAGGTGGTATCAGGGAAAGGAAAAGGTGAAGTTGCACCATGGTGCATCTTTCATACTTCACACAATCTTTGATTTTGCTTGGCCTGGGCCTAAAGCCCAGTTTTCGATTTATACATGCCCAAAGAGGAACATACCAATGCCAAAGGTAGTTAAGAAAACTTAAAGAGGATTTGTGGTGGGTGATGACATGCCCATATAGCAAAATTAGGATGATCTATGGACATACTCTTTTACCAAACAGCAAAGAGAGAGAGAATATAACTTTTTAAAAATTTTGTATTGGAGAATAGCTGATTAATAATGTTATTATAGTTTCAAGTGAGCAGCAAAGGAACTCATTGATACATATACACGTATCCATTTTCTCCCAAACTCCCACCCAACCAGGTTGCCACATAAGAGAGTTCCCTGGGTTATAACAGTAGACTTGTTGGTTATCCATTTTAAATATAGCTGTATATACCTTCAGTTCAGTTCAGTTGCTCACTCATGTCCGACTCTTTGCGACCCCATGAACTGCAGCACACCAGGCCTCCCTGTCCATCACCAACTCCCGGAGTCTACTCAGACTCATCTCCATTGAGACGGTGATGCCATCCAGCCCTCATCCACTGTCATCCCTTTCTCCTTCTGCCTTCAATCTTTCCCAGCATCAGGGTGTTTTCAAATGAGTCAGCTCTTCACATCAGGTGGCCAAAGTATTGAGTGTTTCAGCTTTAACATCAGTCCTTCCAATGAATGCTCAGGACTGATCTTCTTTAGGATGGACTGGTTGGATCTCCTTGCAGTCCAAGGGACTCTCAAGAGTCTTGTCCAACACCACAGTTCAAAAGCATCAAACTTTGGTGCTCAGTGTTCTTTATAGTCCAAAGTTCACATCCATACATGGCTACTGGAAAAACCACAGCATTGACGAGATGGACATTTGTTGGCAAAGTAATGTCTCGGTTTTTTAATATACTGTCTAGGTTGGTCATGACTTTCCTTCCAAGGAGTAGTTCAGTTCAGTTCAGTTGCTCTGTCGTGTCTGACTTTTTGCAACCCCATGAATTGCAGCACACCAGGCCTCCCTGTCCATCACCAACTCCCGGAGTTCACTCAGACTCAAGCCCATCGAGTCAGTGATGCCATCCAGCCATCTCACCTTCTGTCGTCCCCTTTCTCCTCCTGCCCCCAATCCCTCCCAGTATCAGGGTCTTTTCCAATGAGTCAACTTTTACATGAGGTGGCCAAAGTACTGGAGTTTCAGCTTTAGCACCATTCCTTCCAAAGAAATCCCAGGGCTGATCTCCTTCAGAATGGACTGGTTGGAACTCCTTGCAGTCCAGGGGACTCTCAAGAGTCTTCTCCAACACCACAGTTCAAAAACATCAATTCTTCAGCACTAAGCCTTCTTCACAGTCCAACTCTCACATCCATACATGACCACTGGAAAAACCATAGCCTTGACTAGACAAGCATCTTTTAATTTCAGGGTTGTAGTCACCATCTGCAGTGATTTTGGAGCCTCAAAAATAAAGTCTGTCACTGTGTCCACTGTTTCCCCATCTATCTGCCATGAAGTGATGGGACCAGATGCTATGATCTTTGTTTTCTGAATGTTGAGCTTTAAGCCAATTTTTTCCACTCTCCTCTTTCACTACAGAATGGACTGGTTGGAACTCCTTGCAGTCCAGGGGACTCTCAAGAGTCTTCTCCAACACCACAGTTCAAAAACATCAATTCTTCAGCACTAAGCCTTCTTCACAGTCCAACTCTCACATCCATACATGACCACTGGAAAAACCATAGCCTTGACTAGACAAGCATCTTTTAATTTCAGGGTTGTAGTCACCATCTGCAGTGATTTTGGAGCCTCAAAAATAAAGTCTGTCACTGTGTCCACTGTTTCCCCATCTATCTGCCATGAAGTGATGGGACCAGATGCTATGATCTTTGTTTTCTGAATGTTGAGCTTTAAGCCAATTTTTTCCACTCTCCTCTTTCACTTTCATCAATAAGCTCTTTAGTTCTTCTTTACTTTCTGCCATAGGGTAGTGTCATCTGCCTATCTGAGGTTATTGATATTTCTCTTGGAAATCTTAATTCTAGCTTTTGTTTCACCCAGCCCATCCAAATTCCCTAAATATCCTTTCCCCTCAGCAATCGTAAGTTCATTCCCTAAGTCTATGAGTCTGTTTCTGTTTTGTAAATACGTTAATTTGGATCATGTCTTTAAAATTGAATAGTATTCAGTTACCAAAAGAATGAAATAATGTCACTTGCAGCAACATTGATGGACTTAGAGATTGTCATACTGAGTAGAAGTCAATCAGCCAGAGAAGCAGGAACATTGTATGACATCCTTTATATACAGTATCTAAAAAGAGACTATAGTTTTTTACCTGAAAAATACCATGCGTCTACTTGTGTGAGTCTAAGGGTTAGAACGCGTGATATCGATGTTGTTCAGTGCTGTAGACAAAATTTTCACCTGCTGATTTAGACCTCACAACTATGAAAGAAAGGGTTTGAGAAGTTGGCTAAGAGGTGCAATACACAGAACACTTGTAGCCACAGTTGTACCCCGGGTAAGTGATTAGAGAGTTTTCTCTGAAGAACTCAATAACCTAAGAGAAAAACAGATAGGGTCTTTAGAACACTAATTAGATCACAATGCAAGAGGAAAACCACGGAAAAATCATTATAGATTGATGTCTACCAGTAGACAAGGCCAAACAGTAAGCAAAATTTCTATCCACTTATAATTGCTTCACTATTAAATTTGAATATCTAAGGTCTATTAGATAAAGATCAAGTAAAAATCACCATTTAGTGAAAATGGAGTGGTGGGAAGGAGCGGACAAGGGGGTAATATACAACTTCACTCTTTTAATAACACTTGATTTTAAAGCTACATGACTTGATTTTTACATAATCTTTAAATAAGCATATCAACAGGAGTGGAGAGGAGAGTAGGGGGAAAATACCATAGACATTTCATCTTGATTATTTGAGATGCTTCTTTAAATAAAAAGCTATGAATACCCATATATGATGTGCCACTCTACATTTTAATATTATTATATAAATCTGTATGTGAGCAAATATTCTTGATAATGGGATCTCAATCCACCTATAATTTAGTGTTTTCTTAATATTATTCACAAAAATAAATAGATTGTGCCTTATTTACATACACATTGTTCTAATAGCAGTTGAATTCACAGTATTTAATAGTATTATTTTTTGGTAACATTTTATTTGCATTTATAATCCATAATTTTATTAATGAGAATGTAAAATATGGCATACAAGAAATGGAGTAGCCACCATGGTCGACAAAAGAGTCAGAAATGCAGTACTTGGATGCAATCTCAAAAACGACAGAATGATCTCTGTTCGTTTCCAAGGCAAACCATTCAATACCACAGTAATCCAAGTCTATGCCCCAACCAGTAATGCTGAAGAAGCTGAAGCTGAATGGTTCTGTGAAGATCTAAAAGCCCTTTTGGAACTAACACCCAAAAAAGATGTCCTTTTCATTATAGGGACCTGAAATGCAAAAGTAGGAAGTCAAGAAACACCTGGAGTAACAGGCAAATTTGGCCTTGGAGTACAGAATGAACAGGGCAAAGGCTAATAGAGTTTTGCCAAGAGAACACACTGGTCATAGCAAACACCCTTTTCCAAAAACACAAGAGGAAACTCTACACATGGAAATAACCAGAAATCAGATTGACTATATTCTTCGCAGCCAAAGATGGAGAAGCTCTATACAGTCAGCAAAAATAAAACCGGGAGCTGACTGTGGCTCACATCATGAACTTCTTATTGCTAAATTGAAGAAAGTAGGGAAAACCACTAGACCATTCAAGTCTGACCTAAATCAAATCCCTTATGATTATACAGTGGAAGTGAGAAATAGATTTAAAGGTCTAGATCTGATAGATAGAGTGCCTGATGAACTATGGAATGAGGTTCGTGACATTGTACAGGAGACAGGGATCAAGACCGTCCCCATGAAAAATAAATGCAAAAAAGCAAAATGGCTATCTGGGGAGGCCTTACAAATAGCTGTGAAAAGAAGAGAGGTGAAAAGCAAAGGAGAAAAGGAAAGATATAAGCATCTGAATGCAGAGTTCCAAAGAATAGCAAGAAGAGATAAGAAAGCCTTAGTCAGTGACCAATACCAAGAAATACAGGAAAACAACAGAATGGAGAAGACTAGAGATTTCTTTAAGAAAATTAGAGTTATGAAGGGAACGTTTCATGCAAAGATGGGCTCAATAAAAGACAGAAATAGTATGGACCTAATAGAAGCAGAAGATATTAAGAAGAGGTGGCAAGAATACACAGAAGAACTATACAAAAAAGATGTTCATGATCAAGATAATCACGATGGTGTGATCACTCACCTAGAGCCAGACATCTTGGAATGTGAAGCCAAGTGGGCCTTAGAAAGCATCACTACGAACAAAGCTAGTCTTGGTGATGGAATTCCAGTTGAGCTATTTTAAATCCTGGAAGATGACGTTCTGAAAGTGCTGCACTCAATATGCCAGCAAATTTGGAAAACAGCAGTGGCCACAGGACTGGAGAAGGTCAGTTTTCATTCCAATCCCAAAGAAAGCCAATGCCAAAGAATGCTAAACTACCACACAATTGCACTCATTTCACACGCTAGTAAAGCAATGCTGAAAATTCTCCAAGCCAGGCTTCAGCAATACATGAACCATGAATTTCCAGATGTACAAGCTGGTTTTAGAAAAGGCAGAGGAACCAGGGATCAAATAGCCAACATCCTCTGGGGCATTGAAAAAGCAAGAGAGTTCCAGAAAAACATCTGTTTCTGCTTTATTGACTATGCCAAAGCCTTTGACTGTGTGGATCACAATAAACTGTGGAAAATTCTGAAAGAGATGGGAATACCAGACCACCTGACCTGCCTCTTGAGAAACCTATATGCAGGTCCAGAAGCAACAGTTAGAACTGGACATGCAACAACAAACTGGTTCCAAATAGGAAAAGGAGTACGTCAAGGCTGTATATTGTCACCCTGCTTATTTAACTTATATGCAGAGTACATCATGAGAAATGCTGGATTGGAAGAAACACAAGCTGGAATCAAGATTCCCAGGAGAAATTTAATAACTTCAGAAATGCAGAGGACACCATCCTTATGGCAGAAAGTGAAGAACTAAAGAGCCTCTTGATGAAAGTGAAAGAGGAGAGTGAAAAAGTTGGCTTAAAGCTCAACATTCAGAAACCTAAGATCATGGCATCTGGTCCCATCACTTCATGGCAAGTAGATGGGGAAAGAGTGGAAACACTGTCAGACTTTATTTTGGGGGGCTCCAAAATCACTGCAGATGGTGACTGCAGCCATGGAATTAAAAGACGCTTACTCCTTGGAAGGAATGTTATGACCAACCTAGACAGCATATTAAAAAGCAGAGACATTGCCAACAAAGGTCCGTCCAGTCAAGGCTATGATTTTCCCAGTAGTCATGTATGGATGTGAAAGTTGGACTATAAAGAAAGCTGAGTAGAAAAGTATTGATGCTTTTGAACTGTAGTGTTGGAGAAGACTCTTTAGAGTTCCTTGGACTGAAAGGAGATCCAACCAGTCCATTCTAGAGGAAATCGGTACTGAGTGTTCATTGGAAGGATGATGTTGAAGCTGAAGCTCCAATACTTTGGCCACCTGATGCAAAGAACTGACTCATTGGAAAAGACCCTGATGCTGAGAAAGATTAAGGGCAGGAGGAGAAGGGGATTAGATGGTTGGATGGCATCACTGACTCAATGGACATGGGTTTGGGTAGATTCCAGGAGTTGGTGATGGACAGGGAGGCCTGGCATGCTGCAGTTCATGGGGTTGCAAAGAGTCAGACACGACTGAGCAACTGAACTAAACTGAACATCTAGGTCCATTTTTGTTGCTGCAAATGGTATTATTTAATTACTTTTTATGGCTGAGTAACAGTCCATTGTATACATGTACCATATCTTTATCCATTCATCTGTTGATGGACACTTAGGTTGCTTCCATGTCTTGGCTATTGTAAATAATGCTGCTATGAACATTTGAATGCATGTATCTTTTTTGAATGACTTTTCATGTTTTTCTGAATATTTGCCCAGGAATGGAATTACTGAATCATATAGTAGCTCTATTTTTAAATTTTTAAGGGAAAGTCCATACCAAATCACATTGATTAAAAACCATCTGGCCATGGCAGATGTCTGAAGGGCTTACAGGTTATCTTCTAGGAGTGCCAAGCACAGTGTTTTTTGGGGGAGATGCACAGGATTTAAATACTCTAGACCTATTTAATTAACACTTTAATGTACACTGGCATAAAAAAAAAATCCTGATGTTTGCTATGAATGAAACCGACTACAATTCTTTATGTACTTAAAGCCAGTCTATACTGAGGCTTAACGGACTTTTGGTACTTCATTTGTCACATCTCTGCCAATACTGTGATTCTTTCTCTTTTTGCTGATTCAAAACTGGAGCACTTTTACTTCATGTCTTCTATATAACAGCAATTATCTCCTGTCTTCCATCCTAGGAGTTCTGGTTCACAAGTAAAACAGAATTATAATATTCTGTATCCATTTGCTTTAGATCACCTTATACTACCTTACAGCTTCCCTGGTGACTCAGATGTTAAAGCGTCTGCCTCAATGTGGGAGAGCCAGGTTCGATCCCTGGGTTGGGAAGATACTCTGGAGAAGGAAATGGCAACGAATTCCAGTATTCTTGCCTGGAAAATCTCATGGATGGAGCCTGGTAAGCTACAGTCCATGGAGTCTCAGAGTCAGACACGACTGAGCGACTTCACTTTATACTACCTTATACATATAAGCAATAGTTAGAACTGGACATGGAACAACAGACTGGTTGCAAATAGGAAAAGGAATACGTCAAGGCTGTATATTGTCACCCTGGTTATTTAACTTCTATGCAGAGTACATTATGAGAAATGCTGGACTGGAAGAAACACAAGCTGGAATCAAGATTGCTGGGAAAAATATCAATAACCCCAGATATGCAGATGACACCACCCTTATGGCAGAAAGTGAAGAGGAACTCAAAAGCCTCTTGATGAAAGTGAAAGAGAAGAGGGAAAAAGTTGGCTTAAAGCTCAACATTCAGAAACCTAAGATCATGGCATCTGGTCCCATCACTTCATGGGAAATAGATGGGGAAACAGTGGATACAGTGACATACTTTATTTTGGGGGGCTCCAAAATCACTGCAGATGGTGACTGCAGCCATAAAATTAAAAGACACTCCTTGAAAGGAAAGTTATGATCTACATAGACAGTATATTTAAAAGCAGAGACATTATTTTGCCAACAAAGGTCCATCTGGTAAAGGCTATGGTTTTTTTCAGTAGTCATGTATGGATGTGATAGTCAGACTATAAAGAAAGTTGAACACTGATGAACTGATACTTTTGAAATGTGGTGTTGAACAAGACTCTTGAGAGTCCCTTGGACTGCAAGAACATCCAACCAGTCCATCCTAAAGGAAATAAGTCCTGAATATTCATTGGAATGACTGATGATGAAGCTGAAACTCCAATATTTGGACACTTGATGTGACGAACTGACTCATTGGAAAAGATCCTGATGCTGGGAAAGATTGAAGGCAAGAAAGAAGGAGATGAGAGAGGATGAGATGGTTGGATGGCATCACTGCTCAATGGACATGAGTTTGGGTAAACTCCAGGAGTTGGTGATGGACAGGGAGGCCTGGCGTGCTGCAGTCCATGGGGTCCCAAAGAGTCAGACGTGACTGAGTGACTGAACTGAACTGAACTCAACTGATTATTATTGAATAGATATTAAATTTTTTCAAATGCTTTTACTGTGTCAGATAATTTTCTTCCATTTTATTAATATTATGGGTCACAATAATTGATTTATATATTTTGAAACACCTTTGTACCCCAGGTTATAGATACAAAAATTCTCAATTAAATATTAACAAACTGAATTCAGCAACACACTAAGGATACCATTCACCAGTATTAAGTGGGATAGATACCTGGGATACAAAGATGTTTCAAAATACACAGATCAATTTTTGTGATCTGTAATATTAATATTTTTATGTCCTTTTCTGGGTTATCAGGATATTCAGTTCAGTTCAGTCACTCAGTCGTGTCTGACTCTTTGTGACCCCATGAATCGCAGCACGCCAGGCCTCCCTGTCCATCAACAACTCCTGGAGTTCACTCAGACTCACGTCCATCGAGTCAGTGATGCCATCCAGTCATCTCATCCTCTGTCGTCCCCTTCTCCTCCTGCCCCCAATCCCTCCCAGCATCAGAGTCTTTTCCAATGAGTCAACTCTTCGCATGAGGTGGCCAAAGTACTGGAGCTTCAGCTTTAGCATCATTCCTTCCAATGAACACCCAGGACTGCTCTCCTTTAGAATGGACTGGTTGGATCTCCTTGCAGTCCAAGGGACCCTCCAGAGTCTTCTCCAACACCACAGTTCAAAAGCGTCAGTTCTTCGGCGCTCAGCCTTCTTCACAGTCCAACTCTCACATCCATACATGACCACAGGAAAAACCATAGCCTTGACTAGGCGGACCTTAGTTGGCAAAGTAATGTCTCTGCTTTACAATATGCTATCTAGGTTGGTCATAACTTTTCTTCCAAGGAGTAAGCGTCTTTTAATTTCATGGCTGCAATCACCATCTGCAGTGATTTTGAGCCCCAAAAAATAAAGTCTGACACTGTTTCCACTGTTTCTCCATCAGGATATCACTGGCCTTTAAATGAGTTTTGGAGTGTACCCTCCTTTTCTAGTTTTAGAATAGTTTGAGAAGTATTGGCATTAGTACTTTCTTAAATGTTTGGGGAACCATGTGGTTTTGGCTTTTCTTTGTGGAGAGGTTTCTGATTACTGATTCACTCTCCTTACTATTAATCAGTCTATTCATATTTTCTTTTTCTTTTTTTTTTTTTCTGATACATTGTGAATAGGTTGTATGTTTTTTAAGATTTTTCTGTTTATCCTTGTTACTCTAGTCTGTTGTCATATGGTTGTTCACAGTAGCCTCTTGTGATTCTTTGTAATTTTGAGGTACCTTTTTCATTTATAATTTTGCTGATTTGGATAACCTCTCTTTCCTTGATAAATCTAGCTAAGGGTTTTTTTTTTTTTTTTCAAATCTGTATCTCTTCAAGAAACCAACTCTTAATTTCATTTGACTCTTTTCTATTGTTCCCTGGTTTTCTATTTCATTTATTTTTGTTCTAATCTTTATTATTTCCTTTCTTCTCACTTTATTCTCAATAATTCTCTTCTATTTTCTAGACTTTTTAGCCATAGAATTAGGTTATTTTTAGAATCTTTCATATTTCTTAATGTAAGCATTTATTGCTAGAGAAGGAAATGGCAACCCACTCTAGTGTTCTTGCCTGGACAAAACAATGGAGCCTGGCATTCTACCATTCATGTGGTCGCAAAGAATTAGATGCAACTTAGTGACTCAACAGCAACAATAAAGCATTGATTGCAATAAACTTCCCTCTTAAAACATTATTGACTGGAGGAGTTTTGCAGAAACTAACTCATGTGGTAGGTCAGTTGTTTCATAAGTGAATATTGAAATGCACTAGTAAATAACATTTGAGGAACAAAAGACATATTAATACATCTCTGCTCAATAATGTGCTAAATTATTACATCCCATTTTAAACTAAAAACTTCAAGAGCACTTCTTACTTTCACTGCTACTTCTCTTCCCTCTTACGTTTTAGGTACTGACATGTATTCATGTATTTTTATACTATTTATCCAGTACTAGATATTTGTAGTAACAGCTATTGGGTGAGTTTGTAGGATTGTTAATATGTTTTTCTGCCTGTGCATGGCAGAAGAAATAGTTCCAAGACAGGCAAGGCTCTTTGTTTGTGGTCTTGACACATGAAGGACAGGGAAGCCTGGCATGCTTCAGTCCATGGGGTTGCAAAGAGTTGGACACAAGAGTTGGACTGAACACCAACCCATGCCTGAAGGTCCCTGCCCAAACATGGCCACTGACTTTGCTGTGAAGTCCATCTGCTGAAGTGTTGCTTGGCTACATGGATTTTCAGGTATTGTGGCCAGGTCTTCAGGTTGGGCAGGACTCAGAGCTGTACTTAGCTGTGGGTGGGGTTAGGAATTAGTGCCCTTGTCTTAATGGAGCAGTGGAATCCTCTGCATTTCCAATGGCTCCTTGAGGTCTTGACTCAAGCTGACCACCTCCCTAGGTTCATGGCCAAACAGTGCAACTTACTTTGCTCTGTGGTTGATCAGTTCTATCAGTTCCACTCTGCTAGAGCATTCCTGGGATATGCTAGAGCAGATTCCAGGGGTTGTTACCTGCCTTTCTGCTCAGACAAGACCAGGAGCTCCACTGAGCTGTGTGCCATGCTATGATCAGCTCTCCTGCTTAGGCGAGGACAGACCAGGGTCCAAGGCTGACAAGGCATTTTGTTTAAAACAGACCTGACCCCTGCCCAGTTCCCTGGCTAGAGCATGCCGTCACCCTGACCTTGCAGATGAACAAAGCCACTGGTTGGGACTGTTTGAGTGCTGCAGGTAGGAACTTGGTCTGCCAAAATCCAAGTGCCAAGTCTCCTCTACTGCTCCATCACAATCATATTTCCAGTATTCTAGCCCTGCAGATCCCTCTGTAATCCCTATGGAGGGAGGCTGGAGTGAGGGCTCCTGAGAAGAAACCCCAGCACTGGTGGAAGTGGAAGTTCCACTGGGGTCTCTTCACCCACTGAAGAAACTCTAGGCCCAGAGGAGACGTCTCAGCTCAGCATTGCATAGACCTGGGGAGGAGAAATGTGACAGTGTGTGGCAGCGACTTCTGCCAGTCTCTCTTGGTCTTTGTGGTGCATGTGGTGGTATGTCAGTCTCACCCATATGTTCTGGGATTCTCTCAGTGGAGTCTTGATCATAGAAAGTTATTAACTGTCCTTGGAAGCAGGAGAAAGGTCAAAATTGGTATGTATTGCTGTCTTGGTAATGCCAATTCAAGTGTTAGGAATTTTACAGGAAAGCTAAGTTTAAAATGAAGGCCTTATACTCCATTGTGTATATGTACCACAGCTTTCTTATCCATTTGTCTGCTGATGTACATCTAAGTTGCTTCCATGTCCTGACTATTATAAACTGTGCTGCGATGAACATTGGGGTACACCTGTCTCTTTCAATTTTGGTTTCCTCGGTGTGTATGCCCAGCAGTGGGATTGCTGGGTCATAAGGCAGTTCTATTTCCAGTTTTTTAGCATATATGAAATGAATTGTCAGTCCAGGTTCAATGCATGATACAAGATGCTTGGGGCTGGTGCACTGGGATGACCCCCTGGGATGGTACAGGGTGGGAAGTGGGAGGGGGCTTCAGGATGGGGAACACGTGTATACCTGTGGCAGATTCATGTTGATATATGGCAAAACCAATACAATATAGTAAAGTAATTAGCCTCCAATTAAAATAAATAAATAAATATTTTAATAATGTCAAAAAAATGAAAGCCTTAGAATTCAATCTAAAAAAAATGACTAGATCAATGAAATAAAAAGTCTTTCCTAATATATATATATATATATTTTGGATTTCACAAATGCAAATCTTGTTTAGGCTCTGAGCGTCTTTATTACCCAAGTAAACTTAAAGTGAATCTTACTTGAATTGTTTTCAACTATAGGACAAAATATATTTTGTTGTATGTAGTGAAAAGGAAGAGAGTCCTTCCAGTTTTAGGGAAAAAAGATATCTTAATGATAGCTTTTTTTTTTTTTTCTTTTAATTAAATTTTATTTTTTAGTTTGTTTTGCTTTACAATACTGTATTCGTTTTGCTATACATTGACATGAATCAGCCACGAGTGTACATGAACTCCCAATCCCGACCCCCACCTCCCCCCTCCCGCCCCACACCCTCTCTCTGGATTGTCCCCGTGTATCATTCCCAAGCATCCTGCATCCTGCATCAAACCTAGACTGGCGATTCGTTTCACTTATGACATCATACATGTTACACTGCCACTCTGCCAACTCATCCCACCCTCTCCCTCTCCCACAGAGTCCAAAAGGCCGTTCTATACATCTGTGTCTCTTTTGCTGTCTTGCGTACAGGTTTATCATTACCATCATTCTATATTCCATAAATATGTGTAAGTATACTGTATTGGTGTTTTTCCTTCTGGCTCACTTCACTCTGTATAATCGGCTCCAGCGTCATCCACCTCATTAGAACTGATTCAAATGTATTCTTTTTAATAGCTGAGTAATACTCCATTGTGTATATGTACCACAGCTTTCTTATCCATTCATCTGCTGATGGACATCTAGGTTGCTTCCATGTCCTGGCTATTATAAACAGTGCCGCAATGAACATTGGGGTACACGTGTCTCTTTCGATTCTGGTTTCCTTGGTGTGTATGCCCAGCAGTGGGATCGCTGGATCATAAGGCATTTCTATTTGCAATTTTTTAAGGAATCTCCACACTGTTCTCCATAGTGGCTGTACTAATTTGCATTCCCACCAACAGTGTAAGAGGGTTCCCTTTTCTCCACACCCTCTCCAGCATTTATTGCTTGTTGACTTTTGGATCGCAGCCATTCTGACTGGTGTGAAATGGTACCTCATTGTGGTTTTGATTTGCATTTCTCTGATAATGATAGCTTTAATTAGTCTATGAAACATATCTTGATATTTTTTGTGATTTCTGATTTTTAGTTTTTAATTTCTGCTTTGAAACTGTGACACTGCCTTGGGTATAAATCTTTAGTATAGAGATAATATGGTCAATCTTACTCTGATTTCTGCCTTTGCCTTTGCTTAATAGCAGATGTTATCCAGGAGTGAAATGTCAACAAAGTAAAAAGAAATAAAGATATTATGCTGTTAGGATTAGATTTACAGCAACATTATACTAATTTTGAGAGGACTTTGAAAATGATGATGAAAATAATTTAATTCCATAAGAAATGATTAAGATATGAAAAAACTGAGAGATGCTATAGGTTGCAGGCAAAGGATGCTGAAGTATGAAGATGCCTATGACCAAGTAGGCTTCAGTGTTCCTCTTAGCTTGACTGAACTTTTGACAAGTTGCCTCCTATCTTTAGGTCCCTGACCTCCCACTGACCAAAAGCCTTACAGAGTCCAGATGACTTAACTACAGAGATCCCTCTCCTCTCTTTCCTTGAAGTATTTATTTAAATATCTTTAATTATAATTTTTCTCTGCCCCTTTTATATGTAAATATTTTCAAAGCCTCTGCCAGCTTTATAACCCAGGAATATGTTTTCTCAAGGACTCGAGAGGACCGTCTCTTAGAAATATAAACATTAGACAAGATACTGCTCCTATTTTTAATTTCTGTAGGAGGACAGGAGCCTAACTTTGGGGATTTCCATACAAATTCCAAACTACTTGAGTCATAAAGATATAAAAATCTATTTTCTATGGATAAAACTGATCACCTAACACAGATAGTCACCTTAACCCACTGAATTTAGGATAAACTATGTGTAACAAATGATGCTGTGAAGTCTTTTTACTTAAGAACTATTATAGCTATCATTCCTATTTAAATCATGTACATAATGGGTTTTATCTGCTTAGCTATATGGAAGGATACATTTCTCTCTGTCTTTATTATCTCTTAGTGGATTGCCTGTGATAGGAAACACATTCTGTTTTAATGCTCATTGCATAAAAAAAGAAAAATCTTTCTTATCTATATTTGTCAGGAATTTTCCTGAGTTGGGGGAAAATTTTGGTTTTGTCTATATTTCTGGTGATAGGGGACTAGATTTCTGGAAACCACTGAATTAATTGGATCAGCTAATCATACACAAAACAGTCAGAAAAGAGACCATGAATTAAATAAAGTCTCTCTTTAGTTCTCCATTATTTTTAAATAGTAGCTAAATGGACCCTCTTCTCTAAATTCAAAATCTTACTGTTGAATAATCTTGGGTAATATGGGCTCTAAAATTCCATATGGTTATAATATATGAGAAGTCAGAACTGGTGTCTGCAGATATTTCTCTGAAAGAGCTAATGACTCTCTGTCATATTTGGAATGGATTAATAGAATCAAGTTATTAATACTTAAGGATTGTTCCTATGATTTGGATAAATTAATACATTTTCTGGGGTTTTTAGACAGGAATTATCCCAAGTAAATGAATGACTGGTTCTAAGGGATGAAAATCACTCTATGGTGGCGGGGAGTAACCTATTAGATAGCTAGAGGAAAAGATGGAGCAAAATGAAAGAAGAAATTTAAGAGTTAAAGGCACATTCCCTTTCACAGAACTTTTCATCTTTCTCTGCAGTGCCCACTGCTTGCCCTGCATCTGTTTATCCCTCCCTCCCTCATGCTGACCCTAGGGAAGCATGGGGGTTGAGCTTTTACAAGAGTGTTCTCTTCATTAGTAGGTTTCCTTACAGAGGAGGATGAGGGCAGAGGTTCTTTAGCTGGTAATGATACATCTCCTTTTTGAGAACACAGGTTTGTGCACCTCATGGCCTAGCCCTCAATCCTCTTTACACCTTAGTAGAGATTCTACCTCTGAGAGTCTCTTCTCATCCCTACACCATGTAGCTGGGAAAGGAATTATGTCAAGGAAACCTACTTAGAGAACAACGGATAACTTGGATGGATGAACTTGCACCTATACAAGGGCAACAGGAAGGAGAGTTGCTCTGCTAGTCACTTGGGAAAGGGCAAACAAATAAAATGTTAAAACAATGACTGTTAAAATGAAAGGCCTCTTGATGAAAGTGAAAGAGGAGAGTGAAAATGTTGGCTTAAACTCGACATTCAGAAAACTAAGATCATGGCATCTGGGCCCATCACTTCGTGGCAAATAGGTGAGAAAATAATGGAAACAGTGACATATTTTATCTTTGGACTCCAAAATCACTGCAGATGGTGATTGCAGCCATGAAATTAAAGGTGCTTGCTCCTTGGAAAAAAATGTTATGACCAACCTATTGGTCATATTAAAAAACAGAGACATTACTTTGCCAACAAAGGTCCGTGTAGTCAAGGCTATTGCTTTTCCAGTAGTCAAGTATGGATGTGAGAGTTGGACTATAAAGAAAGCTGAGAGCCAAAGAATTGATGCATTTGAACTGTGGTGTTGGAGAAGAATCTTAAGAATCCCTTGGACTGCAAGGAGATCCAACCAGTCTATCCTAAAGGAAATCAGTCCTGAATGTTCATTGGAAGGACTAATCTTGAAGGTGAAACTCCAATTTTCACTTGTTGTGAAGAACTAACTCTTTGGAAAAGACTCTGATTCTGGGAAAGATTGAGGGCAGGAGAAGAAGGGGATGACAAAGGATGAGATGGCTGGATGGCATCACCGACTCAATGGACATGAACTTGGGTAAACTCTGAGAGTTGGTGATGAACAGGGAGGCCTGGCGTGCTGCAGTCCATGGGGTTGCAAAGAGTCAGACATGACTGAGTGACTGAATTGAACTGAAAATGAAGGGAGACCAACATGTCACATAACTTAAATTTTCTCATGTCAGTATGAGGAAAATTCTGTCTTCCTATTTGGATTGCCAGCAAAGCCAGTGCCATTGAGAAGCTACCCAGAACCATTGGTTGATTCAGTGCCATTCTCACGAGCTGTTCTCATTCAGTTCAAGGCTTCTTTGCCCGTACCACAAATATTTGCCCAAGTACACCATGTTTTAGTTTACAAAAGCACACCTGGGAATGTGCATTGACAACTGCCTTAGAATGCTGTGGAACTGTGAAACCCACAGACTTTGCTCCTTTGACAAAGCAAGCACATTGGAATCTAAGAGATCACCACAGTAAGGTATATAATAAAAGGGTATGGGAACGAAGGAGGCCAACCATCTGCCACTATCCCACAACTGTGACAGATATAATGGCATTAGGGAGATGTAAGAAGGGGTTGCTAACAGCTTTCCCTGAAGGCCTTGCACTAAAAGTAAACTGGGAGAGGTTATAGCATTGTAACCTCTTCAAAAATCTACTGATTTTGATTAAGAAAAATATCATTAACACCAACTAAAAAGAGTAGACAGGTAAAAAGAATTTAACCTTAGGGAGGTTTAAAGAAAAGCCTCAATGCTTTTCTAAGATATAGAAAAAAATGCATTTTCATTTTTCTTTATAACTTCTTACTACATGGAGAATAAATATTAATATCTTCATTTATTACCCACTCACAATTTCAACATTTTATAAGGGTGAACTTGAAGACTAAGATTTTATATAATATGTGAACATAGATGTGATACTTTTGAAAAGTAAGCTTCAATCTAGAGTCTATTTTACAAAGCCAAATAAGCATGCTACCTTAAAAATGTTATTTCCCTAATATTGTATTTAATATTCAAATTATTCATTAATAAAGCTATA
>SJXQ01005972.1:394495-405895 GCA_006408695.1 Aepyceros melampus | reverse complement strand
TGAAGGAATGATGCTAAAGCTGAAGCTCTAATACTTTGGCTACCTGATGTGAAGAGCTGACTCATTGGAAAAGACCCTGATGCTGGGGAAGATTGAGGGCAGGGGGAGAAGGAGATGACAGAGGATGACATGGTTGGATGGCATCACCGACTCCATGGCATGAGGTTGAGCAAGCTCTGAGAGTTGGTGATGGACAGGGAGGCCTGCATGCTGCAGTCCATGGGGTCGCAAAGTGTTGGACATGACTGAGCAACTGAACAGCAACAACATTTCTAATCAAGTTCACAATGCAGAGTAGGCACATGGTTACCATGATGGGATCGGAGCCCTGCAAACAAGTGAATGCAGGTCTGGGGTTCACTCCTCACTGGTCATATTCAATTATTGACCTTATTCAATTATTTAATCTCCATGAAACGTTTTACCGTCCATGGTGATGGTGATATCATACAGTTTTGTGTTCACTTGTTAAACAAGCATTTCTTGAACATTTATTGTGTGACAGGTTATAGGAAACAGCAATGAGCAGAGAAAAATGGTCCCTCCCCTGGTGAAGCTGGAGCCCGTCAGGGAGGATCAGATGTGGTCTTGGCCGGCAGCACCATCAGACAGAACATGAGCTATGTAATCACACCCTGCTTTTGGTATTCACATTAGGAAGAGTTTTTTAAAAAGTGACGTTAAACGTTAAGAATACGTTTTGTTTGACTGAGCCTGTCCCAGATAACCTATATAAAGTCATCCCCTTTTACTGCTGAGCTCTCCGAACCTGGCATGTGGTTCACACCTACAGCCCATCTCAGAACTGACCACAGGCAGGGTCCTGGCTTGTCACTCGGGGCTCATGGTGGCCCTACTGGGCAAAGCAGGTCCAGAGCTGGGGGTACTTAAGCTGAGGAGGGGGAGGAGGCAGCGTGAGGAGGGGGTGTCTTCTAGGCCTGGGAGGCACTGAAGCTCTGCAGAGGGTGGAGTTGCCTTGCTTGGTGACAGTCCTCACCAGTTGGGCAGTGCCGCTGGAGGAAGCCTGGTGTAGGTGTGATGAGGAGCTCTGGCCTGAATAGGGTCTCCCAGGGACCCTGGAGAGAGCTGTCCACAGCTGTGGGTGAGGTCTTCTAGGGCAAGGCTTAGAGAGAAACCAGCTCTGGGCAGGGGCAGCATCCGAGTCAGATGGGCAAGCAATGGTAGACGGGTAGGACAGAAGCAAGAACAGAATGTGTCCCAGGAAAAAGATACTGAGAAGTGTTTGTCTGGAGAGAAAAGACACATCTCCCTGCAGAAGACGAATACTTTGCTTGTTCAGCCACTAAGTTGTGTCCGACTCTGAGACCCTATGGGCTACAGCACGCCAGGTTCCTCTGTCCTTCACTGTCTCCTGGAGTTTACTCAGATTCATGTGCATTGAGTCGGTGATGTCATCCAGCCATCTCATCCTCTTTCACCCCCTTCTCTTGCCTTCATTTTTCCCAGCATAAAGGTCTTTTCCAGTGATTCGGCTCTTCACATCAGGTGGCCGAAGTACTGGAGCTTCAGCTTCAATATCAGTCCTTCCAGTGAATATTCAGGGTTGATTTCCTTTAGGATTGACTGGTTTAATCTCCTTGCAGTCCAAGGAGCTCTCGAGAGTCTTCTCCAGCACCCCAGTTGGAAAGCATCAATTCTTTAGCACTTTTCCTTCTTTCTCGTCCAACTCTCACATCCATACATGACTACTGGAAAAACCATAGCTTTGGCTATACATAGTTAATGTAAATATGAAATCTACTCAAAGCTCACCTGATGTCTCACACTCGATTGCCACGCCCCCCCACACACCCCAGTCCCATGCACACCAACAAACAGTTGCCCTGGGGGGTACAGTATCAGTGCTGGTGACTGGGTTTAGGGATCATTTGCTTGAATAAAGAGGCAGCCGCAGGTTTTTTTATTTCTTGTACAGAATTCCCCTTGCCATGTCTGTAACTAATATTTTCAGCAGTGCCCACCGTCTGTCGCAAGGAGGGGTTCCTCCACCCCTGGCCTCATGTCACCAGTCTGGACACTGGGGTGTCCTGGCTTCCAAGTCGAGAGACTGAATTCAGTGATTTTCTTTAGTGAAAAGAAAAAAAAACCCAAAACCTCACCTACTCAGAGCTAGCGGAGTCCATCTCCAGCCTGTGGTTTTGTTTGTGGTTCTCGCCTCCAGGGGTGGTCTGGGTGGGAGGAGGGCCCAGCCCAGGATGGAGCGTGGTGATGGAGCGGTCCTGCTCAATCATGCACCCGCGGGGCCCTGGACAGCGATCAGTGTCAAGAGGGGCGGCCGCAGAGGCGTCCCCTGGCTGAAGCTCTCATCACAGCTGCCGAAACACTGGTGCCAGATGGAGGCAGAGTGAGAGGGAAGGAAAACAAGCCGATCAAGAGAGAACGTTAACTGGAAAAATCAAGAAGGGTCTGTGTATCCTGGCGGGAATAGGTTTTTTCTTCCTTTCTTTTATTTCGATGTGAGAGTTGTTTTTGGTTCTTGTTTTAAATTATTCCAATATATAATAGGCTCGTTGTTGTTTTTCCTGCCTCTGTTAAAAGAATTCATTTGGTTCTTGCTGGGACTTCATATTCAGCCATAATTCACCTGAAGTACACATCTCTTCAGCATTCCTCAGGTCAATGTGGTTTTTAAAAAAGGGGGTTGAAAAAAACCCAACAAACTTTTTTCCCTTCTCTATCATTGTTCTCCATCTTGTTATTCAGTTAACACGGAATTAAATTGGATTCTGTGTCCATCATTATTAAAATGTGAAGTGTGTCGGTCACAAGGCATCCATTCCGGGGCAGTTGGCTGAATAATTCTTTTCTTTATTATCCCAAATTACTGCTGAGCTCTGGAGAGGGGAGCAGTTTAGCCAATTATTGCCATTTGAGCTGGATTTGTGGGTGATTAGCTCCTGGTCGAATCCAGTCCTGGCCGGCGCTTTGAAGCTGCGCCGTGTGATTTTCTCAGCGGTGAGGTAGGAATCGGCGCGGCTAATGACAGGAAGGTCGTGCGGGTGAGCTGACCCGCGCGTGGTGCAGGCTTGGGTTTCGCAAATAGGGCATCCACAATAACAAGTGTGTCACTAACCCCGCCGTGCATAATCGGGGCTTTATAGGATTGCCGGAGATGCTGACAGCTCAATTAAAGTGGAACCCTTTGTACCCTACAACCTGGCAGAATGACAGAAATATTACTAACCCAAAAGGGGAGGGCATCAGGGGTAGGGGGGAGCTGGTTAGAGATCCCCAATCCTCGCCTGGTCCCTTGGCCCCCTCCCCCACCTCCCTCCGCAGGCTGGAGCGGAGCCTCCCCCGTTTGTGGTTTAATAGAGCCTCTGGACGGGGCCCTTGGAGGCAGATACCACTATTCCAAAAAATGAGCTCAGTTAAGATGGGCTTCCTGCTGTTTCTATGGAAACACTCTAAACTGGCTGTAAAGTTAAAATGGAGGAGTCGGGGCAAAGCTCGCAGCTCCTGGTCAAGTCAGTCCATCTCGTTTTACCAACACTGACATCCAAGCCTCATGTGTATGAGTTTGCTAGAATCTTTTTGCATTTGAGGTGGCTCTGGGGAAGCCAGTTAATTGAAGTTATTTTCTTATGTACAATGAATGGTTGTTACTGATTTTTCTTCTTTTACTTAAGAGTATTTTCTACACCTAGAGCCATAGGCTGTTTTGATCCACGGTGTATGCAGTCTTATCATTTTTGTCGCACTTGCTTTTTCCTTGTTAAACCTCTCATGTGTGGGTCACTCATCCTGATTGGATTGGATGGCATTTTAATTGAGTGGTGGGGTTTTACACTCTCCCCACCTTTTTATTTTTGGTTTCGGGTTTTTCGATGGATTGCTTTGATATATGGAGACATTCTGGGTTTGGGGAGCTGTTTTATAAGTAGGAACATCTGTAAATTGGGGTGAGTATGTAGGGCTAGCCTGTGCAAACTCAGAGACCTTGTTCCCCAGCATTCCCAGTCTGTTGGGATATGCCGGATCTGAGGTGCCTCATAGACACCCAGGGAACACAGCCTGTTGGGAAAGTGAGCCTCCAGTGAGCTGGGATCTGAGAGGTGAAGATGCCGTCTGTTGTGGAGACCTGCAGGGCGCGCATGGTGACTCCAGGCTCTGCTCCTTATGTGCTGGTGCTGGAGGGCTAGACCATCTCTCTTCGCTACAGCAGCTCACAGCCTGTCTGCCTGCCGCTGAACCGCTCCTTCAAGGCTGCTGTGCCAAAGTGCTGTGCAGAACCAGACTTGGGTCTGCTTGCCCACAGTACAGCTACTCTGGACGCAGGGTTGTGGTGAAGGAAAGTAGGGTTTCTTGCAGGTGCCAAGCAAGAAGTCCAGGTAGCTAGTGCTCAGAAGACCCAAATTCACTGACGACCTTCAGGGACAGGCTTTTAAAGTCAGGGTCTAGGAGGAGGGTTGTGGGGTGTGTGATCGGCCCATGGACAGTCTTCTGATTGGTTGGTAATGAGGTAATCGGGACTCAGCGTCATTAGCCTTCTGGCTGCAACCGGTCTGTGGTCTCCATGCTTGTGGGCAGCGTCCAGTTAACTTCTCCCACCCGGTGGGGGTTTCAGTATCTGCCAAACCATTGAGAGGACGTAGTGCAGAATGCTGTTACCTGTGACCCCTGAGGAGGAGCTGACGCGCCTTGACTTTGATTAATGGCCAAAGTATTTGTTATTTTGTCTTGCTTGATTGTTTTCTTTCTGCATTGTTTTTCCCTTCTCTGATTAAATGTATTTAAAACTTTTATTAAGGTTTTTCTATGGACAGTGGGCAGGCAGAGGACATGTGGTTGGGGGGCAGTGCATGGGGCATCGTCCTGGGGAGGCCCCAATGGGTCCTGCTTGGTTCCAGTCCCATGGACTAGGGGGCTTAAAAAGTCATTCATTTTCTCACAGTCCTGAAGCCTGCAAATCCGAGGTCAAGGTGATGCCTTCCTTCCAAGGCCTCTCTCCCTGGTTTGTGGCTGGCCATCTTCTCCCCGTGTCTTCACAGCAGTTTCACTCTGTGTGTGTCTGTGTCTGAATCTCCTCCTGTGAGGGCACCAGTCACACGAGAGTAGAGCCCATCCTAAAGGCCTCATTAACCACAGTCTCCTTAAAGGCCCTGTCACCCAGAGCAGTCACGTTTGACGTACTGGGCTTAGGACTTCAGCATCAAAATCAGGGAGGCTGTAATTCACCCCAGGACAACCACTGTCTAAGGGACCAGGTGATGCTTATTTCAGTAGAGGTTATGGAAGCCCAGAGCCAGTTTCCCTAAATGTAACGGGGTCTTCCCCAGGAAGGGCAAGGAGTAAGGGGAAGATGCAAAATGGGAACTAAGTGGGGGAGATCAGGCTGTGTCAATTTTAAATTAAGTCAGTGGCTGCTGACGGCTTCTGTGTGGTTCCAGGGCCAGAGAGTGAGTGTTTTAGGCTTTGCAAGTCACATCGTCTTTCCTGCAACTCCTGAGCCGTACTGTGCCATGTAAAGCAGCCATATATAAGGACGGACATGACCACGTTCTGATGAAACTTTACTTACAGGAAAGAGGCAGAAGGTAGATTTGGCTCATGGGACAGACTTTGTCAGCTCCAGTCCTGCGGGAATCCCAGCGTGAACAGTCTCTGTAGGGTCCACTGGCCTTGAGATTCCTGTTGAAACAGGAATGAGCCCGAGGCTCAGGTTTTTACATCCAACTCTCCTGACAGGGAGTTCGCAGCATCAGCTCAGTCCAGTGTTTAAGTGATGGGGGGATGCGAGCAGAAAAGGGTACAGACGCCACCCCTGCAACAGACACTTCCGTGTGTGAATTTCCACTCCTTTGGGTCCAGGCATGTTCCTCTAAAGTGTGTATTTGTTACCTGCAAAGGACAGCTTGTTATAATAAGAGAGCAGGAGCAGGATGGATGAAGAGTGAAATTCTGTTCTGGAAAAGTAGGCTATTGGGGAGACAAGCAGAGAGTGACACCAGATTGGGGGGGGGGGGCGGCTTCTGCAGGAGCCCCTGTCCAGGCAGAAGAATGTCCCTGTCCCTCATATGATCATCTGATCCCTCTGCTTCCCCAGTTTCTAATAATGAAATGTATCTCTGAACCAAATGTGTTTTTCTGGTTAATTTTTAAGTCAGCCAAGCACAAGTAGTAGTTGTTGTTCAGTCGCTCAGTCATGTCCAACTGTTTGCAGCCCCATGGACTGCAGCACGCCAGGCTTCCCCATCCTCCATCATCTTCCGGAGCTTGCTCAAACCTGTGCCCATTGAGTTGCTAATGCCATCCAACCATCTCATCTTTGTCGTCCCCTTCACCTCCTGCCTTCAATCTTCCCCAGCATCAGGGTCTTTTCCAGTGAGTCAGCTCTGCACATCAGGTGGCCAAAGTATTGGAGCTTCAGCTTCAGCGTCACTTCTTCCAGTGGTTTCCTTTAGGATGGATTGGTCTGATCCCCTGCTGTCTAAGGCACAAATAGATGAGTTTAATGCATTTTATGGGGAAATCTTGATGAGAGCAAAAGTACTGAGCGCAGATGTGAGACTTAAGTGATTGGCGATCACACTCTTTGACTCTTGTAAAGATGCCAGCTTTCCTCTGTGATATTTTATAAATTCATAGAAACCTTGAACTGCTATCAGGAGAATCTACTCAAAAGTACTAAGAACGGGAATTGTCATGACACTGAGGCACCCTTAACAGGTGTCCCTTACAGAACTGAAGAAGGATGCAAACGGCACTTCTTTTTTTAGAAGCAGCAATATGAAACATTTTTCAACTTGTATGGATGGATTCAAACCCTGGAAAAACTACCATCTTTTTAAACTTGATAATTAGGGAGCTGTCACACCCCCTCCGGTGCAGCGGGATAATTCAATTTATATGACTGCTGAATCACACGCAGACTCTCCTTTGCTTTCAGTCAGATGCGTGTGTGGCCTCCAGTGGCTGTTAAAGCAGATGAGAAATGCTGCCTCTGAGCGAAGATTAGCGCTTCGTGGATGTGTCTGTTGATGGTCTGATCTTTCCGTGGCTCAGCCTGCGGCGGGCTGGTCCTCCCTTGCCTCTAGGACTCTGGCCATTAAATGTTCTCCTGGTGTCGTGATGCTCTCTGGGCTGGCGGGCGCCAAGGCCACCGGTCCCTGCGACTCAAAACAAAGACTGATTTGCCTGCTTAAGACCCCCAGCCTCAAACGCAGTCAGTAAATCTTTGTTGGTAAATAATTGCTATCGAGCAGAGTTTTAATATAAATTTATGAGTGGTGTTTTATCACAGCTTGGGGCTGCAACGGGCACTGAGTGATGGATTTCAGACGCCACTTACTTCATTACATTAACTTTGTAAGTTATTTAAAGCTTGTACACTTAACATTGCTTTTGGCTTTCAATGACCTCTTGGGACCAGGCAGAGACTACACATGGCTAATAAAGAGATTGCAGCTGGAAAGATAATTCTACTCTTTGCTCCACAGTAGAAAATGGTCCTTGAGCCAAGAAAGCAAGTATTGCCTGCCTGGAGTCTGAGGTTTTCGTTGTAGATCATTTTAAGAAAATCAGCCTTTCTGGGGCATCAAAGAACAAAATGGTAACAATTAGATCAGCATTTGCCATTTCCAAGTAAGAGAAGAGGAATATTTGAAATGGGACCAAGCCCGCACATTTCTTGCTGTGCAAACAGGCCAAAGATGTTAAAGCTTTGCAGTCGGTCTGGAGGGTGAAATGATTGACAGGGAGGTGGCCTTGCTTTCAGTTTTGAGGACAGACTGCTGCTCCTGGCTCCTGTGCTGCAACGGTTATCTACTGCCAGGGATTAACTCACATCAGAGCGGTTTAAAGCCAACAGCCGTTTTCTTATTGCTCATGACTCTGTGGGTCAGGAATCTGGAGCAGGGATGTTGGAGACAGCTCATCTCTGCCCACAAAATGCCTTCTAGGGCTGGGGTGTCCATGCTGATTCCCTCCCTCGTATCTGGTGTCCCAGCAGACGTGGCTTCTGTGGCAGGGGGTTGATGCCCACTGGTCAGCAGCGATTGCCCCATAGGTGAGACCCACATTCTCCCCTGTGTGGTTTCAGAGTCTCTGCCTCCTCACTGTCTCCCTAGCAGTATGGTCCAGTTTCTTTTAAGGATGCTAGGGCTCCCATGGGCATAAAAACAGGAGGTTGCTAGGCCTCCTTCAGGCTTTCGCCAGAATAATAGCATCACTTCTGGCACATTCTATTGGTTAAATTGAGTCTGGGGTCCTGGGATGACACAATGAGCTGGGTTTTTGAGGGTCATCTTTGGAGACTGACTACTTCAGTCTTCCCTCGCACCTGCAAAATACCCTCACCCTGATCCACAGAGTTCATTCCATATGGCATCAGGCTTCCATCCAAGACTGTCGTCCAGGTCAGGCGTGCACGTAGATGAAGCTCCTGGGATAGAATCCTTTCCCTCTGAAGACCGGGTACTCAAGAGAAAAGTTACGTTACACACATGCCCACTCACACAGCACTGACGCAGGGACGGGAGAACCATAGCTGATCCCTTACTCACAAAAGTAGGAGAGGGACGGGACACCTGAAGCTGTTTCTGGTCCCCTTCTGAGCCCAGCCGAGTCCCAGCTGAGTCCCCAATCTGCCCTGCTCTGGGCAAGGGGATGTTATGCTCCCAGGGGCATCCTCCTTGGTCCTCTTCTCTGTGTCTGAGTCGACTTTCCTCCTACATAACAAGTAGCCTGTGTTCATAGCTACATAGCTTCCTCAGCCTGCTTCCTGCCATACTTGGGTTGAAAGCCTTAGAAACGCTTTTCATTTTGAACCTTCTCTGTGCTTTTTAGTCCAAAGTGGTGTAATTCTTTAAAAAAAAAAAAAAAAAAAGCCTCATGGGTGTCTTTTGTATCAAATTACAAATTCCATCCATTAGACAAAGGCCAGTCTACACATCCCTGTCTCTAATCCACAGATCTTCTCTAACATGAAGGGCCTACCTTAAACCTTTCTGAGTTCTCAAGAAGGGGGTCTGAATGGCACACCCTGGTGGTATCTATGTTTTGAAATCACATCTCCTGGCATTCAGGGCTTCCCTGGTGGCTCAGATGCTAAACAATCTGCCTGCAATGCAGGAGACCCCAGTTCAATCCCTGGGTTAGAAGATCCGCTGGAGAAGGGAATGGCAACCCACTCCAGTATTCTCGCCTGGAGAATTCCATGGACAGAGGAACCTGGTGGGCTACAGTCCATGGGGTCACAAATAGTAGGACACGAATTAGCAAGTAACAATTTCACTTTTCACTCCTAGCATTCTCTGGATTTGGTCTTTGATCTGAGGCCAGTTCTTATTCTCAGAGGTTTCTACTGGAGAAGAAGCTGGGACTGAGAAACCATTTTCTCATGGTCTGGTCCAGCAAGGTTTTGAAATATTTTTTCTAAGTCTGCTTGAAAACTACCTTGAGTCCCTGTCCCTCCTTTCAGACTCAGCTAAGCAGGCAGTGTGCCTGGCATTCTGCTGTCAGCCAGGTCCGTCCAGGGGTTCACAGGGATTCACTGCGCCTTCCCGCAGGGAGCAGGTCTGCTAACTGTCCATCCGGCCAGTGCACAAGCCAGCCCCCTTTCTCCAGCCCCAGGGAGCGTCTTCCTCACGGTCCTTCCAGCTGCTTCGTCCTATCAGCCTCCATCTGCTGCCTGGTTCCAGGCCAGTACTACGTGTTTTTGACTTTTGTTACTGAAGTGCCGGATGCTCCTTCTGTTTTTCTAATCTGTTTGTGCATAGGGCTTTCCTGGTGGCTCAGACAGTAAAGCACCTGCCTGCAATGTGGGAGACATGGGTTGGATCCCTGGGTTGGGAAGATCTCCTGGAGGAGGAAATGGCACCCCACTCCAGTGCTCTTGCCTGGAGAATCCCATGGACAGAGGAGCCTGGTGGGCTGCAGTCCACGGGGTCCCAAAGAGTCGCACACAACTGAGCAGCTCCACTTCTTCATGTGCATGGTACTCTCCTCCAGAACTTGTGGCTGTTAGTCGCTCACTCATGTCCAACTCTTTGTGACCCCATGGACTGTAACCCACCAGGCTCTTCTATCCATGGAATTCTCCAGGTAAGGATGCTGGAGTGGGTAGCCATTTCCTCCCCCAGGGGATCTTCTCCAACCCAGGGACCAAACCCAGGTCTCCTACACCGCAGGCAGATTCCTTACCATGTGAGCCACAAAGGAAGCCCAAAACTTAATGATTTGGGGAAAAAAAAAACAAACTGTCATTGTTTTTCATAATTCTGTGGCTCAGGACTATGGACAGAGCACAGCGTGGCTTCTTGGTCAGAGCTCCCCAAAGCAGAAGCTGTCAGAATTCCTTTCAATTTAAAACCAATGTAGGGGGCATCACTTCAGCTGCTACTGGGTAAAGTGAATCCAGGCATCCCCCAGTCAGTGTGGGATGATTTACACAGGGGCAGGAATAACACGAAGCCTGGTGCAAACGAGTTATCTTGAGATCAGCTACCAAGGTGGCTGTGTGCCTTGGGTAACCTACATACCCTCTCTGTGCCTCAGTGGCCTCATCTGTAAAATGGGGATAATCAGAGTAATTACCAGCAGGTGGTAATAAGCTTTTGGGGGTGGGAGGAGATAATTCTTGTGAGGCTCTTAAAGCAGCATCTGGCTCACAATGAGCCCAATATTGTTTCAAAATAAAATTTTTTTTAAAACAGACACATAAGCCAAACAGGAGTCAAATAAAACATTAACCGTAATTGACGTCTACACTGGGGTAGATGGTCAGTGAGAAACAGTCTGAAGCAGGAAATTGTTTTTACATGTACAAAAGTGGCATCTGAAAGATAGACCGAGGATACATTTTGACATTCCGCCATGCGGTTTTGCCCTGGGTCACACAGGATCAAAGGGACTTAGGATCAGCAGGACCATCTACCTCGCCAAGGGGGGGCTGCCCGCCTGCGTGTCTCCGGCAGAACGCCTTCCGGCCTCTGTCATCTTCTAGCTGGTGGGATCACGGCTTCACGTCCTTCAGAAGTTTAAAATGAACTATTTATAGGGTTTTCCGTTTCCTTGGCGCTTAGAGTAGAAAGTGTGTGAGTTCGGGAAGGCAGAAGTACAGGGGAATCCAATCTAGGGGCTCAGCCAGATGCAGTGAAGGGCCTCCTGGCGTGTTTGAGCATCGTGGTTCACTGGTAGAAGTTTGTCCTAAAAGGAGGCTGGGTTCTCCTCCTTTGGCACTTTGGGGGGATTCTACTGTGTTCAGAGGAGAGACACAGCACATCAGAGCACTGGAACCTTTTGCTTCCAGAGGAGTTGGGGGCTCAGACCAGGCTTGGCTATGTCGCTGTGTGATATCTTACTGGACCTTGGTAGCAACTAGCCTTGGTCCCTGGAAGTCAGGGTATGCTGGGACAGCCTCCGCTCCAGACTTACAGA
>SJXQ01005972.1:308404-394337 GCA_006408695.1 Aepyceros melampus | reverse complement strand
ACAGACCAACCCCCACCCCCAGCCCCCGCCCCTCCGCGCCGTCTCTGCTCAGCCATGGACTCCTGCTTGGGCAGCTCTAGGGATCTAGACCCATGGGCTTGCTGTCCACAGGGTTGCTCAAGCAGGGTGGGCCCAGGCGGGATCCTGCACAAAAGCTGTCTAGCAGATTCAGGACTGAATGGTTCAACTTTCATAGCCCCTTGAGATTCTGCTATTCTGTGATTCCCACTTGATACAAATTACTCTTTAAAGAAATCAGTGTTCGGAAATAATTTAAGGAAAAAAAAAATAGAAGCAACAGGAAACACGTCTTGAATCCACTGAAGCTGTTTCCTGAGTCTCCTCATTTGAAGTCCAATTGAACCTCTGATTACACAAGTTCGTCCTGCCTGCTGCCACTGAAGCCCTAGTTTCTTACTGTAGTTCATCAAAGAGCTCGCCTCCCATCATCTTTTTCAGGATGGGGCTCTCTTTATTGTTTATGGAGAGACCCCCGAGCATGCTGATTTCTCCTGGTGTCGTGGCCGACCTTTTCTAAAGGCTCACCTGTATATGTGCGCAAGTGGATTCTGACGTCCAGAGTTATGGGCATTGACCCAGGACTCCCCTTCCAGGAAGTGAAAGGCCGTGGATGGCCGTCGTCTGGGTGATGGGATGGAGGTCCCACGTGGCCCACTGTAAGTCCAGTGCCTTAGTCCAGACTCCGCTACTGCCTCCTACTGACTCTTGGCGTGAGGTCACAAACACAGAGGTGCCTGCCTCTGACCTGCCCGTGTGTTGGGTTTGGCCTGAGTTATGTGCAGATGGTGTATAATTCATTGCCAACATTCTAAAATAAGGAGCTGTCCCTAAAGCTCCAGTTTTTCTTTTTCTCTTGACTCATCAGGAGATCTGGAAACGTAGACACAAACTTTGAGTTCCCTGCACAGTTCAGGGAGGCCGCTTCTGGAAGCGTGGCCTCACCAGGCGTCACTGAACCTCCGTCAGGAGATCTGACCTTCTCCACTCGCAACCACCCTGACCACCCCTTCCTGGAATCTTTGAGTAGCCTTGAGATGTGCTTCCATAAATTCCTTATTGTGGTCTCCCCTCTCTCAAGGACACTCAGCATTTAGGACATTCTCAGGGTACTCAAGATTCAGCAAACAGAAACCCCTTCCCTGGGTCCACGTGCAGTAGATTTTAGGGGGCACATTTGAATCTGTTCCTGTTAGAAGGGTGCTTGTCATTTCTTTCACTGTATGACTATGAAATACCAGTACCGATCAGCCACCACCCCTCAGGAGAGGAATCAGACCTGAATGGCTGCCAGGATCCTGGATGACCCACCTCTCTCGGGCTGGGGATTTGTGCCAGGAGAGAAGGAGCTGGTACTTTGGGACTGCAGGCTTTGGGCTGAGCCATGGCAGGGACACTGGTAGGCTTGACCATGGTGGTCATTTCCAGGTCTGAACTTAGCAGCCCACGATGCTAATGGCAGGAGTGGAGAGGGCAGGGTGGCTGGTCCTGTCACTTTCTATCAGCTAACGAGTGCCCTCACCTCCATAGTCAGAGTTCATGTCCAAACCATGGGAGCCATAACAGCAGCTGCCCCTGTCCTGCTGCTGATGGGCGATACTTAGAAACACGTCGGCACATGCTCAGACCGCTTAAAGAAACGTGTGCCTTACCTGGCCTACCTCTGCCCAGACTGGCATCCGGGTGGCCCCGATGTGTGCACGTGTGATGTGTGGAGCCAGTTCAGTCCCCGCCTGGTGTCTGACGGGGGGATGATAAACCCAGGTGGGGCCAAGGCTGAAGCACAGAAATAAGGCTCCAAGCATGCCAGGGTGGTCTTCAGTCCCCGCCGAATTCTGTAGTGTTTGAATAGTGCAGGTAATCAGAGATGATCCTCCGAGGTGAATCATGGGATTTATTTAAGATTGTAAAGATTTGGATTTTGTACTTTTTTTTTTTTTTTTTTAGTAAGACATTGTTTGCCTACCACCTAACAAATTGCCTGATTTAAGTCCCCAGAAAACTATGATGTCCCCTCTTCACTTGGCCTCCTGGTAAATTTTCCTTTTATTCCCTCAAGAAAGGAGTCTTTATTCCCCTCACCAGGCAGTGCAGGACTTTATCCTGAAAGTGCCCTGAAGATGGCTTCTGTGTGTCCCTCTTCACGGAGCCTGCTTTGATTTGAGAAGAAAGGAGAAGCTTCCTGAGGAGGCCCTCCCTGGTGGCCCAGTGGCTAAGACTCTGCACTCCCAATGTGGGGGCCGCAGGTTCAACCCCTGGTCAGGGAACTAGAGCCCACGTGCTGCAGCTGAGCCCCGGCACAGCCAAGTAAATAAATGAATAAAAATGGTAAAATATCTTTAAAAAAAAAAGACTTTCTGAAACCCAGGGCATCTCTTAGCCAATGATGATACACAGTAAGCCCAGCCCCTGGTGGTGTTGCTGGAATTCCATCTGAAATGGAGGGTGGGAAAAGGTGAGCCTACGGGAGAACTTGTTCATATTATATATATACTTTTATTTTAAAATATATATAAATTTGTTTATTTATTTGGCTGTGGTGGGGCTTTGTCGCTCCTCACGGGCTTTCTCTGTTTGCAGTGGGCAGGCTCCGCGTGGAGGCAGTGGTTTCTCTCTGGTTTCAGATCATGGGTTACTCTAGGGCACACAGGCTTCCAGAGCTGTGGTGCGTGGTGTCTAGAGCGTGGGCTCAGTAGCTCCTGGCGCACAGGCTTAGCTGCCTGGTGGCGTGTGGGGTCTTCCCCGACCAGGGGTCGGACCTGTGTCCCCTGCATTGGCAGGTGGGTTCATAACCACTGCACCACCAGGGAGGTCCCTGTGTCAGATTGTGTTATGCTAAGTTTTAAAATCTTAGAAATCCCACTGGGGAAGGACAGTTAATGTTAAGGGGTTGCTTTTTCATCGCCACTAATTCACTGTCACTAATCAAGTCCCCCCACACACACACCAGTTCTTACTGTGCCCTGAAACCTGTATCCCCTCCGATGGGAGCTAACATTTTTCTCTGGAGCTGGTTCCCTTTGTGGTCTCAATGCCGTGTTAGGTTTATATCAGTTTAGATTCCAAGAAATCGAGGTCTGCAGCTTTATATCACGTGCTTCTTTAAATAAGAACTTGCAAAGAAATGATCTTCCAAAGGTTTACTTGTTAGTTGCCTCAAACTGAAATATTTTCCCTCAGAAACAAAAACATTGTGGCCAGAGTTCCCAGGTGGCTCATAATCCACTGTATTTGTAAAATCTGTCCATAAAAACGCAATGTCATAATATTGGGAAACTAACTCAATGGACATGAGTTTGAGCGAACTCCGGGAGATAGTGAAGGACAAGGAAGCCTGGCATGCTGCAGTCCATGGGGGTCACAAATGCAATAGGCTTTTTCAGTCCATGCAAAAGAAAAATGCCTTCTTGGTTGTTTCTCGTACTTTGGTTCCTGGTTGATAGAATTAGGAGGTGGGTGGGGGCTGGTAAAAATTCTCAAAGGGACTCGGGAGGCCGCACCTTCCTAAGGTATCAGATTCTGTTTCAAACTGACCATTTTCTTTCCGCCTCCATCTGGGTGAATTAACGTGCGTTGTCTTAGGCTTTCCCAGCCATGCTCATGATCACCGACTTCTCCTTGTCTTGGCTGTGCTGGCTCTCATCGCGGCACACGGGCAGACTTCTCTTGCTGTGGGGCACAGGCTCTAGAGCCTGCAGGCCCAGCAGCTCCAACGTGCTGGCTCCTCCGGTTGTGGTGCGCACGGGCTCAGTTGCTCCAGGGCGTGTGGAATCTTACTTCCCCGACCAGGGATCAAACCCACGTCCCTGGTTTGGAAGGCGGGTTCTTAACCACTGGACCCCAGGGAAGTCCTGATCACACTAACATGTGAGCAGCAAGAGGAAGAACAAGGAGGGAGGTTCTCCTGCTCCCCTTCGTTTCTGTGGACGGGAGCTGGACGAATCCAGATGTGAAAGCTCAAGTTAAAACTGACTGACTAGGAGGGCGTGGGGCTTCCCTGGTGGCTCAGATGGTAAAGAATCTGCCTGCAATTCAGGAGACCTGGGTTCATTTCCTGGGTCATGAAGATCCCCTGGAGAAGGGAATAGCAACCCACTCCTGTACTCTTGCCTAAAGAATCCCATAGCCTTGCAGGCTACAGTCCATGGGGTCACACACAGTTGGACAGGACTCAAGCGGCTTAGAAAACACTTATGCAAGCAGGGGGCCTGAAGCCCCAACAGGGAAAGAGAAAGTACAGACTCAAGGTGCTGGGCCTGGCAGAGCTCAGGCTGCCTCCGGTTTTCTTCACTCAAGAAAGCCTAGATATGAGACAGAAGGTTTGCTGGGAATTGGTAGTGAAAACAAGAGCAAATTCTCATCAGTCATCTAAGGAAGACTGGATTAAATATACTTGTGTGTCAGTTTCAAGTGTTGAATGGTTTTTAAGAAGCTTTAATATGATTTCATTAAAAATGGATTAAAGTAAATTATACACAGTTCATCTATTAAATGCCATTGCTAAGTTTGCAAATGGAATTTCATTTTTAATAAATTAAGATCTGAAGTGAAAAACTGTAAAATAAAATGTTCTTATTTGTAAATATCATAAAGGAAGGATATGGTTAGTGTCTTATTTTTAGAAAAGGAAATTTACATTCCTTTTCTAATACCTTTAGGAGCTCATGTGCTTACAGCTTAGTTATGGGAAAAGGTATGATATATCCCATCACAATGCTTTATATTATATTGGTTGAACCAATGGCACATATTAACCCTTGTTAATGTCACAATATAAGTTCTGCACTCACATACACAAAAGGGAATTTTGTGTTGATTGTATATATATTTTATAAAAAGAAGGGGGAAACTGCATGACCAAGCCAGAAATGTGTCATTTCCATTTTAAGATGGCAAAGAGAAGATGGAAGTTTAACAATTTAAAAGTTAACCTGTGTGCCTACTCTTTTAAAAAATGTACGCAGGCCTTTATGATTTATACTAATTTCTGCCTGGCTTCTTTCTCACTTATAGGGCATGCTGCTGAAGCGCAGTGGCAAATCGTTGAACAAGGAGTGGAAGAAGAAGTACGTCACCCTGTGTGACAACGGTGTGCTGACCTACCACCCGAGTCTGCACGTGAGTGTTGCTCCCTTGGAGAAGTTAGCAGGTACTGGGCTCCGGGGACGCAGAGGGGGTCCATGCAGTCAAGCCTTTCAGCTCTGTGGAAGGTTAAAGTAGTATTTTATTTATTTTAAATTACTCCTTTTTTTAATTGGTAAAATTTACTTTTAAACCAAAATGCATATTTTATAATATTATGAATTTTGCATCTTATTATAATACTAACAGAAAGTTACTTTCTTAATAGAGCATTCCTTTAATAGTATGTAGTCTTCCTCTTTTCCAAATTAAGGATTTTGTGTTAAATTCTATTTTGATAATATATCTCAGTGTTCTTTTAGCTATTTTTTTTTTTTTTTACAGAATAACCCTTTATTTTAAGTCTATCTAGTGTTCTTATAGTTCTTTTTTGGTTTGTTTTTCTTTTTTTTTTAAGTAAAGTAATATTTTAAATGAGAGTAAAAAGACGGGAGCAAGTAGTCAAAGAGAATGGAGAAAAAAATCTAGACTAAAAGGAACTATAGCAAGTCTACACACAAACAAGCTCCATTCCGAGAGTGCATTCGAAAGTCCAGGTTGTTAGGGAGTCCAACAGAGTTGGCTCAGATACCCCACTGACACGGTCGGCCTCACAGTACTGTACTCTAATAGTTTATGGGCTTCCCAGGTGGCTCTGGTGGTAAAGAACCTGCCTGCCGGTGCAGGAGACACAGCAGGTGCTTGTTCAGTTTGGGTTGGGAAGACCCCATGGAATAGGAAATGGCAACCCACTCCAGTATCCTTGCCTGGGAAATCCCATGGGCAGAGGAGCCTGGCGGGCTGCAGTCCATGGGGTCACAAAGAGTCGGACACGACTGAGCACCATAGGTTCATAATACTTTTCTCCAAAAAATACATAAAAAACACAAACTAATAAGGAAAGCATTTTTAATCTTACAGTACAGTACCTTGGAAAGCACAGTAATGCAGTACAACCGCTGGTACTTCTCAGCAGCACCAGCTGCGTCAAGCTGCTTCCACGCTTGCTTCCAGACACCCTGGGCTTAAGATAAAGATGTGGCACTGCTGTCCTCTCTACAGCAGCGCTCAGTGAAGTACACAAGACCACAAGCACTCGCAGAGGACGCACGCGTGTGGCAACGCACACCAACATGGGAACAAGTCACGTGACTGGACATGTGAACACACGGTTGCATCTTAGAAAGTCTGCAACTTGACAGTTCGTTTGTAGGGAACTCACTGTGCATCGAAACCCAGGGCCAGCTTGAGAGCTGAGAACAACAAAACCAAGAGTTGAATGCAGCTCACGAGTCAGAGTCCGTTTTTACCGTCCACTAAGAACGCATGCCAGTTTGTAAGGCAGGTTTGTTTTCTCTGTGTAATGTCTCTTATCCTGGTGATTTATATAAGATAGAGGAAAAGACACGTAATCATTGGGAGAAATGTAGACATTCTACCCATGGGGAGCTCTTTAGGAAAGCGTTGGTAAAACCTGAAGACGGTTGTAATGGTTCTTCTGGCACAACACATTCCGCGAACCCTGCGCGATGCTTATCTGCCTTCACACAGGTGTATGTGTGAATATATCGTATTAGCTGGTTGTTTGACTATATCACAGTGTTAAGCACGACAACATTAAGCTTTTAATTTTTAAGTACTTCTTGAAAATGGCACTGTGATTAATGAGAAGTTAAAGATAAACATGTTGAAGAAAATGTACTTCTCCCAGATAGCCCCTAAGAAACGTGGCTGCTCACATTTTGTGGTGTATCCTCCTAGCCATGTCCACAGTCTACACCTTTGCCTCCGCTGGCCTGCAGCCCCCTTGGGTACACGGCATGCTCCCTGCTCTCCTAGACGACGCCAGATCTCAGGCACCTGCCCGTGCCAACAAACACTCCTCTGTGCCACCATCTTAATAGTTACATAACATCCATCCTGCACATGTGCCCCAATGGACTAAACCGACAATTGGCGAGCCGACTTCCTTTCTCCTTGATTTTTACCAATGTGAGTCACTCTGATCGGCGTCCTCCTTTGACACCTCTGTGCCCACATCCATGTCCTGCAGACACATTCCCAACCATAGCCTTCCTGAGTTGAAGAGGGTGTGCTCCTGTGGGCTCTGGGTATGGACTGCCAAATTCCAGGAAAGACTGTAGCAGTTCATCCCTCTCTCTTTTTCCCCCTCTGTACTGTCAGGAACATTTCCCGTGTGTTTTTTGTTTGTTTGTTTGTTTAAACTTTTCAGTAGGATAGGTAACAAATGGTATCCTCGCCGTGTGACTTGTTGTCTGGAGTGAATTTGCTTCCAACGCTTCCCTGGTGGCTCAGCTGGTAAAGAATCCACCCACAATGCAGGAGAGCTGTTCGATCCCTGGGTTGGGAAGATCCCCTGGACATTTCCGTGGACTGTATAGTCCATGGGGTCACAAACATTCGGACACGACTGAGTGACTTCCTCTTTGGCGTTCCTAGTCCCTTACAGGTACTTGGAGTGGCTGTGTTCTAGTCTTAAGTTGTCGGGAGCTGCTGACCCCCAGCGGCTGAGTTAGCCCTACATTCTTTGGTTCCAAACAGGAAGAGCAATTACCTTTTCGGTAGCCTTTGCAGTAGGACCAGGAACAGATGGTATCCTCGCCATGTCCTTTGCTGGCTGGGGTGAACTGTCCTTTTCCCTCTGGTCTTCCAGCAGCAGCTTCCCCTCTCTGAACTGGGCTCAAAAGCAAACATGTATTTAGGCCCCTCTGCTTGCTCCTCCTGCTGGTGGGGAGTCTTTCTGCGCTTTACCAGGAGGTAGGCTTTTGAGATAAACACACTTCTTGGACTGAGGAGACTACCTGTGCTTGATTTATTGGGGTTATTTGGGACATAGAGTCAGGCTGCTTCCCCAGTGGCCTAAACCAGAGACTTAACACTGTCCCGTGAGGCCCGCCTGTGACTGTCATGTCTCCATCTGGGTCTTTGGAGTTCTTTCTCCAAAGCTGCTCCATCAACAGGGAGGTGCCCTTTCCCGGGCATAGTTCTTCCTAAAAACCCCATCAGAGAACAGAACCTAATGATGGACCCGTTTGCTTTGTTCCTTGGAGGGAGATGTGCAGTCACAGTCTCCTCGCCGGCCTCACCGACCTGAAGAAAGTGAGATCTCATGGGTGATGCCTTTCCGGTCACATTCCAGTCTCCTGCTGAGCCCTCAGAGGGGCATTGACTGCTTCTTGCCAAGGGGGAAGGATGGTGGCAACAGGAGATGGTTCTGGAACATTCCTGCTGGAGGGCCTGTGCTTCCTTACTTTTCCTCTCTACCTCTTGATGATACGGGCACCATCCATTCTTCAAAAGTTCTCCCGCACAGGCTGCTTCTCGTGACGGTCCTCAGTGCCATCTTTCCTTTTTTTTTTTCCTATGTATGCATGGACATTATTGGAATATAGTGAAGGAACAGAGTGGGGCTTTATAATTGTATGACAGGCGAGAGCCATCGTCATTTTAAAAAGTGCGATTCGGTTAATGCGGGTCACCCGGGAGCCGCAGTTATTGATGCAGGTAGACAGTTCCCTAAGGAAGTGGCTTAATCTAGTGGTGAGTTTGAATTACTAGACCACAGAGAGATGTCATGACTTTCGTTGTAATCCTTTGTGGATTCTTGTTTTCACAACCAAGCTTTGGGTGGACATTTAGAGGGCTGTGAGTTTCAGGTACATTTCTTGGCAGGTACCTGGAATGTTCTGGTCTAAGGTGTTCAGAACCACAGATGCCCAGTGTGACTTCCCCGGCGGCTCAGAAGCAAAGAATCTGCCTGCAGTGCAGGAGATGCAGGAAACGCAGGTTCCATCCCTGATTCAGGAGGATCCTCCAGAGGAGGGCCTGGCAGCCACTCCAGTATGCCCGCCTGGAGAATCCCGTGGACAGAGGAGCCGGGGGGCTGCAGCCCATGGGTCACACAGAGTCAGACACGACTGAGCGACTGCACCCACATAACAGAGGCCCAGTGGTTGAGTTCGTCCTGTGTGTTCTGTGGTCCCAGACAGGAAGAGGTATCAGGGGGATGTCCAAGGGCAGAATCCTGACTTCCCGTAATAAGAAATTTGGGAGCATTCAGATATGGTGCTAATTTAGGCCCCAAAGGTCTACATCATGGAGAATGGCCCAATTATTTGAGTCTGGAAAATTTCAAAAGGGGATGGAAATGAACGATCTCAGATACCAGTCACACTGAACACTGGCTTCCAAGGTAAGGGAAATTACGGGAGAAAGACCACTAAGATCACTGGTCGCTTGTGCTGAAGACCTAAGTGGTCCAGTACTGGGGAACTCTTGTCCAGGTTGGTAGCTTCCGATTTCCACACTGTCCATCATCCACCTCTTACTGGTCATAGAGCAGGGGACCTAACATCGGTCTCAAATAGCAGATCCTACAACCCATGACTCTGCTGGGAGTCACAGGAAGTAACCTGTGACTAAACAGGTTGACTAACTAAACAGCCTGACATTTTCAGACAGAGTTTTCAACAGAGGTTCTGGTTGTCCTTGGTGGACTATCTGTACCAGCTACCCTGTACCCTCCTAACTTTTGATGATGAGATGGTTTATATATCAAAAAGGAAGCGGGCATGCTTTTATGAGGGCAGAATTTTAATCAGGTAATTAATACTCTGATAGTAGGGAGGTTCTGGGTCAAGAGCAATAAGGTTAAGATGCATCAAACGTAGGATTCAAACAGATGTTAGGTGGGCCTGCAGCAGCCCCAGCAGCCCCTTCAAAACCAGCATTTTCCTGTTGCCCTGGGGCTCCCTTCCTGCTGGGACATTTCATTTCCTGTAAGGGGCTCCATCAGCCTGGACTCTGACTCCACCACTGGTCACCTCAGACATGACACCCAGTTAAACCCACGAATCTGGGGCCTTTTGCATACGAGGAAGATGAGAACAAAGAGTAAAGGACCGAATCTAGAAATATGGAAAACGGCCAATGTGCTGGACTGTCATACTGCAGTCAAACGCATCGCCTGCAGGGTGTGGCCTGCCTCAGAGAGCGTGGTCTGCACAGCTGGACGCCCCCTGATCTGATCTGAGCTGATCTAGGCTGCTCCTGTGTCAGCCAGTTTAAAGTTACAGTGCTCCAAAGCAAGAGATGTCACTTCAGCGAGAAGCCTGGGCACCACAGCTAGAGAGTAGTCTCTGCTCGCCTCAACTGGAGAGAGCCTGATCAGAGCAGCAAAGACCCAGGACAACCAAAAAAAGAAATAAATAAAAATTTTTAAAAAAGGAAGCCCCAGATGACCAGTGCTGCTGGACAGGGCCATCCCACACACCTCTCCTGCCCTCGCCTTGCTGTACTGCACCCCACCTTGGCTCCCCGCGCTGCCAGCAACGGTGGTTTGCTCAGGCGTCTGCTTGGACAAGATGCTCCGGCAGCACTGGGTTCTGTCTTTAGCTCATTTTGGGTGCTCTGGAAGCAGGAAGCTGACCATTTCCTAAACTTGCTAAGGAAAAAAAAAAAAAAAACCACACAGCTCTTGTATTTTTTAAATGTCTTCATTGGATGCCCTTAAAAAAAAAAAAATCTCCCAGAAGAGGTCATTTGTATCCTTGAGGGAAACAGATATGGTTCCCTTATTTCACAGGTGTCCATGGAAGTGTTTACGTAAAGATCATCCTTTGGACAAGTTTCAGTCCCAGCAGGTGTCTCACACAGGCTCATTGTTGCTGTTGTTCAGTCGTGTCTGACTCTTTGTGACCCCATGGACTGCAGCACACCAGGCTTCCCTGTCCGTCACCATCTCCCGGGGTTTGCTCAAACTCATGTCCATTGAGTCGGTGATGCCATCCAACCATCTTACCCTCTGCTGCCCCCTTTTGCCCTCAGTCTTTCCCAGCATCAGGGTCTTATCTAATGAGTCAGTTCTTTGCATCAGGTGGCCAAAGTATTGGAGCAGCAGCTTCAGCATCAGATCTTGCAATGAATATTCAGGGTTAATTTCCAAACGGACTGGTTTGATCTCCTTGCTGTCCAAGGGACTCTCACAAGTTGGTGGGGTAGAAAACAAACCCAGCCTTTGGGCCAAGCAAGCAGTGGGTGCCTGACGCCAACTGTGCACTGCTTGTGGAATCCTAGCAGTGCAACATGCTCTTGGAAACCGTGGCTTCAGAAACAGGCCACCAGCTGTGAAACCGGGGATCCTCAGCTTTGCAGCAGGCAGTGGGTTTGGGGTGAGGCCAACCAGCCTACCAAGTGCTCGGGGTGGGTCAGCTGCCAGGGAGCTCCTGCCGATGGCCTCCCTGGATGGCCAGGCCCCATCATAACGTGCCCGAGATGAATAGCTCAGGGCCTCGGGTGGTGGCCCCGTGACATCGCTTCCAACTGGTCACCGTGGCGTCAGTTTCCCCTTCCTCCATCATATCCTTTCCTAACCACGTCTTCTTCCCAAGCCCTCAGAGTCTGCCCAGACGTGTCTTTCTGTGTTTCACCCCGAGACGCATCCTACAACAGATTATTTAAGAGCCCCAAATCCTTGGTCCCTCTGACACACAGCTCGGCCTCATTCTGGAACTTATTCAACACAGGCATCCCTGAACCTTCCCTGACCACAGCTAGATGTCATTGAAGGAAGCCTTTTTACCTCAGGCATGTTTCCTGTTGTTGAAAACCCAAAACAGTCCTCTTAGGGGGAAGAGACCCTCTCGGAGCAGTGAAATAGAATCACCAGCATGTGGCCAGATCATAGGCATGACGGTCTGGGAATTAGAATACTGACCAAACATGGATCCTACCCGGATGGAGACCATTCCCTACAAGTTGATACCAGCGATACCTCCAGACCCCAGATTTGCTCTCTGCGCTCCTGGGAGTCTTAACCCCACCCTTCACCGACTGCGACACCCCCTGGCCTGTTCTGCCCTTCCTCAGAGACTCGGGAGCTGTCAGCAGTGGCTGGCTTGGCCTGCCGGGCTCCGCCTCCCTCTGCAGCATAGGTAGAGACGGGGAGATGTGAGCACAGGCGGGAGAGGGAATGGTGGATTTCAGCCTAGGGGCTTCCTAAAGATCGGTGGTTCTTGCACTTCAGGATGATTGCTTCGGGGTGCGGGGGCAGGGGCATGCTCATGGCGTTGCCTCCGTAACTGAGTTTGCTTGCCCCTGGCCTATGGCGGAACTTGTCGTGAAGCATCAGCTCCTGCGTCCTTTCCGTCCTGCATGGGGTCCGGCCCTGCTGCTTCTTGGCGTGCCTTTTAAGGTAGACCCTGAGAAACTGGCCAGATGACATCTGCTCGGGAAACCCAGAGAAGTCTGTTCGCTCCAGGGGATGTATGGTGGTATTGTCTTCTTAAGATCACTTGAGACTCTTTAGAGTGTGTGGTCCAAAAATGCCACCAAGAACTCTTAGCAAATGCAGGCTCCTGGAGCCAGTTGGGCCCCCACCCCCACACCCCACCCCAAGATTGGTGCTCTGGGTGGGATGAGTCTCATGGTGAAACAAAAAACTGGGTTCAGGAAAAAAAAAAAAAAACAGTTGATTTGATTCACCTTTCTTTCTCAAGATGCTGTTATTAAGTAGAACCTAGAATGAAGCTGTTATTAAATGGAACCTAGAACACAGTTTAGATAGCATGTGGGGAACTCAACCAAGGTAACGAAGCTGCTTTGGCTTTGTAGGCACTCTGACTAGAGCATCCGACTGCCCTGGTTTTTCCTAAGATGCGGGACATTCAGTGCCAAAAACTCAGGAAGCCCCAGGCAACTGGGACAAGTTGGTCACCTGCCCTTCAGGACTGACCAGCTTCACTGCTCCTTCATCTCCACGTGGCATTTTGCACAGACAACCCTAAATACGTAAATAAGACTGAAACGGTAAAAAGCAAGCTGTTGACGTCTGCTGTGGCCCTGTGGTCTATATATATATATATATATATTTTTTTTTTTTTTTTTTTTTTTCTCGGAAGACCTATACAACTATAAGATCTTTAAAAAGCCCTAAGTGCTTGACCTTCTTGGAAGAGACACATCTGAACGTCCCAAGGTTTCCTGACACTTGGCTGGTTCATGGTCTGGGTGGGTGAAGGGCTGCCGGTTCTGAGAGCCTTGGATTCGCTCTCTGTGGACTTGAACATGAGCCCTTAGGCAGCACCTTGATGGAAAAGGGGAGGGGATAATGAGAAAGAACTTGGACCCTCGGGGCAGCACAGTTCACCACCGCCACCCATTCATCTTCCGTGTCGAGGGGGCTGCCATCCAGGGCGCGGCTGAAATGACTGCTGACAGGCTGTGTGCGGGACATTCCTAAGCGGACCCGTAAGAGCTCACTCGGGCCGCAGGTTGAGCCAAGGACTCAACGGTGCCCTGACCGGGAAGCTTCCCCGGCTTCCTCCTGAGCACGAGTGGCTGGCTGACACAGCTGACCGATGTGTACTCGAGGTGCTCACCGTTTTGAAATCTTCCTTCCTGGATTTCTTTCTCATTCCATGTGCTGCCCAAGTGAGAAGCCACTGGGCAGCGGTCACTTGCCCCTGCCCTGCAGAACCGGACGCTTCCTTCTCACAGGACCTAATCAAGTGGCTTAGACGTTCCATTTCCACAGTCTTTGCTTCTGTATGCCGTTGGACATTTCTTTGTTTTTTCCCCCCACGAACTCAGACTCTGAATTATCATCAGAATGCTGATTTCAACAAGTTTCTAGTTTCAAAATCATGGGAGGGGGAAGGGAATCAACTTTTTTTTTTTTTTTAACGAATGCCAAAATAACAAAAAGATGTGAGATGCTTTCCAGAGCAGGCATTCTTCTCAAAAGAAATATTTCAAGGTAAAAAGAAAGATAACCTTTTGTTGTAAGAAAAGCAACTCTCACCCATAACCACTGCTGGTAACTGTCATTTAAAATAACACAATCCTTGGAATTCTCTGGCAGTCCAGTGGTTAGGACTTTGCACTTCCACTGCCGAGGACCCGGGTTCAATCCCTAGTTGGGGAACAAAGATCTACAAGCCCCATGACATGGCCAAAAGTAAAATAAATAAAATGATTCATCTTTGCATAAAATCAGGACATTTAACTGGATGATTGAGGATTCACAGAGAACCCCTCTGGCCAGCTGCACGCCCATGAAGATGCACCCCCATCTCTTGAGGTGGTGAATTGAGTTACACTTGGAAGAACTCTGCCTTGGTCTCCCCAGAATGTTGCAGAAGCCAGACTGCAAGGCTGGACAGATCCGAATCCAAGCCCAGATTTCCAGATGTGGAAACTCTGAGTCATGGAAGACTGCTCACCCTGGGAAGACGATGTTGGCGTGTCCTGGCCGTGTCGCACTGCAGCAGTCCGCCTGCTTCATCCTCGATGGACAGTTACTGGGTCCTGCTGCCCCTGAACAAGCCGTGGTGCCGGAAGCAGTCCTCAGTCTGTACCCTCCTCTCCTGTCTGGCTTCATTCCAGTCTGATGTCCATCGTGCAGGTGGAACTTTCTGTCCAGCCAGGGAGGTGCTCCCTGGCTCCTCCTGAGGACTGTGCCCTGTGCCCCATCTGCCCAGGGCTCGTGTGGGCTTAGCGCACAGGCCACCACCGCAGAGGGGCCTCGTGGCCAAGCGCAGGGCCACACTGGGGCTTCGTGTCGAGCCTTGCCCCTAGACAGCCTGGGTTCCAAACCTATGCTTGGTAATCCTGGCTCTGCCTTAAAAATCCTGGTGAGATTGGAACGGAGGAAACCACCGACATTACACAGTTTAGACCCCCCTCCCCCGACAAGGGTAGGTTAGCTTTATGTCAGGGTCAGGAGAGAACCCACACACAGGAGCATGATACAGATACCACAGAATCTTAGCCTAGTGCTGGAACACCCAGGTGGCCCTAGTGGGAAAGAACCCTCTTGCCAGTGCAGGAGATGCAAGAGACTCAGGTTTGATCCCTGGGTCAGGAAGATCCTTGGGAGGAAAGCATGGCAACCCACTCCAGTATTCTTGCTTGGAGAATCCCATGGACAGAGGAGCCTGGTGGGCTACAGTCCATGGGGCCACAAAGAGTTGGACATAACTGAGTGACTAACTTTCATTTCACTTACACACGTAACATAAAATTTAGCTTCTTTGCCCTTTCTAAGCATATAGTTCAGGACTAAGAAGGCTGTTCATCATGTTGTACAACCGTCACCTCCATCCGTCTCTAGGATGTTTTCATCTTGCAATAGTGAAACTCTGCCCCTATTAAACACTAACTCTGAATTCCCTCTCCCCCCACCCCTTGCAGCTGCCTTCTACTTTTTTGATTCGATGAATTTGACTATCCTGAGTACCTCGTATCAGTAGAATCATGTAGTATTTGTCTTTTTGTGGCTGGGCTTTCACTTAGCCTCCTGCCTTCAAGTTCATCCATGTGGTAGCATTTCTCTCCTTTTTAAGGCTGAGTAATAATCTACTGTATATACATACAATACCATTGGGTATGTACATCCCACAACTCAACCAACTGCAGATCAGTAGTTTTGTGGGGCTGGGGGGGTGAGATCCAGTATTCCAAAAAGCAAAAACTTGAATTTCTCACACGCTAGCAACTATTTACATAGCATTTTTATCATATTAGGTATTAGAAATAATCTAGAGATGATTTACAGGAAGATAAAGGTTACAGGGTCTTCCCTTGTGGCTCAGATGATAAAGAATCCACCTGCAATGCAGGAGACCTGGGTTTGATCCCTGGCTTGGCCCGATCCCCCAGAAGAGGGCATGGCAACCCACTCCAGTATTCTTGCCTGGAGAATCCCATGGACAGAAGAGCCTGACAGCTACAGTCCCTGGGGTCACAAAGAATTGGACACGACAGGGTGACTAAGCACAGCAATGTGTGTAAGTTATATGCAAATACTCTGCCATTTTATATAAGGGCCTTGAGCATCTGTGGATTTTGTTGTCATTGGGGGTCCTGGAACCAGTCCCCAATGTGTACACTACATTCTGTGTGTCCATTCATTTGTGGGTCGGCACTTGGCTTCTTTCTTTCCTTGGCTACTGTGAATGTTGTTGTTGCTCAGTTGCTGGGTCCTGTCTGGCTCTTTGTGACCCCCAAGGGCTGCAGGGACACCAGGCTTCCCTGTCATTCACTGTCTTCTGGCAGTTTGCTCAAACACATGTCCACTGAGTCTGTGATGCTATCTAACCATCTCATCTTCTGCCACTGCTTCCTGCTTTCGCCTTCAGTCTTTCCCAGCATCAGGGTCTTCTCCAGTGAGTCCGCTCTTCACATCAGGTAGCCAAAGTATTGGAGTTTCACAGATGTGCAGATACCTCTTTGGAGCTTGAAGTTTTAATGTTAAAAACTACAAAGCAGGAGAGCTGTTGAGAATAGCTGAATTTAAAGATGCCTGACATTAACCAAGGCCCTGGTTGAGAATACCAGAGAGAAACTGGCTGGGCTCTTCATGATCAAAGGGGGTTCTGGAGGCCTAATAACCTCCATGAGGGTCTAGAACCCACGTGGTGTCAAAACGCCCACCCAGCCCTGCCCACGTGGGCTCTCTGTGTTTGCTGAGTGCCCTGCGAAGCTGAGGGAGGCTGTCCCTCTCTGTTCTCTGGGTAGCCTGGGAAATACTTCTGGCATTCATTCGAGTTTCAAATAGTATGAGAAATCACTTTTGTGTATCAAGGCTTTCAGGCCCATGGAATGACACCACCACAATAGAATAAATATTTTCAGGGAATATCTACAACTGTTGTTGGCAGGAGGGACCACTGAAAAATTCACACCTTTTACACATACACAGAAATGTTAGATTCTTTATCAAAGTCTGCTCTAAGGAATTCCTCATTTATTTGTATAGCCCTTGGGGTCTGAAAGTGTTTAGATTTACAAGGGGAAAAAATGGCCAAAATGCTGGCTCGCCATGGTACACTTTGTCTTGATGTTGAGAATAGAGTGACTGTAAGTAGCCCCAGATCAGAGAAAGTCTTCCTGTCTCTATAGAAATTAAGCTATCAGATAGAGTAGACTGTGTCTAACTTACTTATTTTCTACATCGAAAAACTCTCCTGCCTTCTTGCCTTATAAAAAAAAAGTATATATATGTTTTTATAATAGCTTGTGAGTTTGAGTAAAGCTTCTAGAGGAAGCCATGGGACGTTGCCTTATCAGTACACAGCATATTTCATCCTTGTATCCAATCTGCAGGGCTTCCCAGGTGATGCACTGGTAAAGAATCTGCCTGCTAATGCAGGAGATGCGGGTTTAATCCCGGGTGGGGAAGATCCCCTGGAGGAGGAAACGGCAACCCACTCCAGTATTCCTGCCTGGAGAATCCCATGGACAGAGGAGCCTGACAGGCTACAGTCAGCGGGCTTGCAAAAGAGCTGGACGCATCTTAGCAAGAGAAACAACAACAGCAACGACTCACTCTGCATCACCGTGTTTTCCGCCGGGCCCTGTGAGAGTTGTTACTTGTGGCTAGAAATCCTTCCCAAAGGTAGCTAAGTCAAATCCATCCATTTTCTTCACTGGCGGCAAGTCGCTGTGGAGAATTCTCAGTGGGAGAGCTCGGACGTGGGGGACCGCGTGGGAATGTTCTTTCCCTGCTGCCAAGAGATGGGGTTTCATCATTAGACTTTAGAAATGTGTGCTGCTCTGGTTCTAACCCAGTTGCTGGCCGGTTGCTAAGGTGTTGGGAGGAAGGGAGCGATGCAGACTCAGGGGATGGCTTCTTCTCAGGTGTGCCCGTGGCCCCAAATGGAAACCAATCAAGGTGCGATTTATGTTCATTAAGTGCTTGTCAAAACTGAAAAATTTTCTAATCAACAGCAATCTAGCGGCGTCCCCGTCGATGGCTGGGAGTGCCGCCTCTGCCGCAGCGGCTATTTGCCTGTTACAACTCTAGGCTAAGAATCCGCTGATGATTACATTAGGCTAAGCTGCGAAGTAAATGAACCATATCTTATTTAGGTGCCACAAGCTTCAGTGTAGTCCTGCCCCGCAGGGCACTTGATAGCGTTTTATGGCTTTAAAATTAGTGTAGCTTCCCATTGGCTGCAGGGCGCTTGCCTGTTATGCCTTTGAACTCAATAAGCAAAGGGAAGGGGGCCTTTTGTTTTTCTCCTGTATTTTTCTCCCTTGCATTTTTAGCAATTTTGTTTTGCATCTTTTCCAGACGGCGTTTCGCAATAAAAATGTCTGACTACCCTCTATATGCCTACCCCATCCCACCCCCCCCACAAAGAAAAGAAAGAAAAGAAAAAAGGAGAAAGGGAAGAAAGAGAAGAAGAAAAAGTAGAAAATGTCATGTATTTGCAGAGGACTGTTTCTTTCCCCTATCCTGCTAAGTGAAAAATAGCATTGCAAGTCACCCCCAATGGCTTATCAAGTTGGAATGGCTACCTCCAGTGGGGACAACACCTATGCTTCAGGAAATGCCCACGTGAAATCACAGGGCAAATATTTCAGTATATTATTAGACATGAGCAGTAAGAGCCAACATGCATTGAGGGCTTTGGGATTCTTTCAAGTTCTTTATGTATTATCTCAGTTAATCATGACAACAATTGCTTGACCAAAGAATTATCATCATCCTTATTTTTAAAGATGAGAAATCAGAACCCGGGATGATGAAACAGTCCACAGCCCCTAACAGACAAAGCCTCCCGGGCACTCTTACTCTGAGGCCATCCTCTGGCCTGGAGAAGCTCTGTCTTCTGCAGATCATCTTAATTTAGAAAACCAAAGAACTATGGTAGTCAGTGAATTGACCACTCTCCATTTGAAATGAATCTGATTATATTACTGGAAACCACCTTGGTGGGCAGTAAATAGCATTAGGAAAACAGAGTCACTCCCAAAACAATGCATCAGGGAGGCAAAAAAGCTTTTTTTTTTTTTTTTTCTAGACAGGCCTAGTCAAAGTTCTTAAATTAGAAGAAATTCTGTGATGGGCAAAAACTGAAGTGGGAATTTTTCTGTCCATGTTGGGTTAAAACAGTAGAAGAAGATAGTGACCATTAATGTCCTTGGAAGAGGACTTTGTGTGCGTTTCTGTCTTTAAAAAATCTATTTCTTTAAGTGCTTCACGTTCTAGCAAATGCATCCCGAGGAATCTGGAGTTTTAAAAAGGTTCAGATAGATCTAATTATCATTACGGTGAATATTCCTACATAACTCAGACTTTGTCAGATCTAAGTACTGGTCCAGTTGTTTCAAGCCATATTTAATTATAAAAATACTCGTAGAGCCAGGAATGGTGCTGGCTCCTTGAAGTTCACTACAGTGAACTTTCACTCATGCTTGCCTCTGGAAGAGACCTGCATTTGCAACACATTCATTTTGTAAGGCTAGGTTTGAGCATGCATGGGTTACAACTGGGTAATATTCAATTTAGCTTAAAATGAGAAAAATCTGCCTTGCAGTGTAAAGCTCAGTATACAAGGTCAATCAAGACAGAGACAATCAAGAAGCACAAAGATTATATTCATAATTCATGTGGAAATTTTCTATTTTGATTTAGTATATTATATTAACCTATGCTTCCCAGGTGGCTCAGTGGTAAAGAATCCACCTGCCAGTACAGGAGACATGGGTTCAATCCCTGGGTCAGCAAGATCCCCTGGAGAAGGAAGTGGCAGCCACTCCAGTATTCTTGGCTGGGAAATACTATGGACAGAGAAGCCTGGCAGGCTACAGTCCATGGGGTCACAAAGAGTCAGACACAGCTGAGCAACTGAGCATGCGTGCATGTTAACCTGTGACTGAGCTTATGTTGGACTTGAGCCCAGCATGGACTTCAATGCTGAGAGCATGTGCACTGGAGAGGTTTACCTGGGTGTTGAGCTCCCCTTGATGCGTGAGGGGTGCCGCGCTTGCGTGACCTTTCACCAGCCTTGTCTCCTGATGTGTCTTAGGTTAATTCCCCGGGCGCAGTAAAGCCTTTGTTCAGAATCAGGTGTCCTCAGCTCTGCCTTTGCCTCGTCGCTGTTAGCCATCCATTTTGCTGGCTGCCTTCTTCCCTGCAGTGGCCACAGGTCACGCGGATGCACGCCAGTCAAGTGGTCGTCCCGAAGCAGCTCGAGAAGTGAGACTCTGGGATTCTCTTGGCCGTCTTGGGAAACCAAACTGATTCTCCCAAGGCTTTTCTCTCTGAAGCGGCCTCCTACCTTGCTATTGTAACTGTGGTCCTGTGGAGACAAGGAGAAACTGTCCTCTTTGAGGTATGTGATCTGAGTGGATGTGGCCGGAAGATTGCTCGTAGTATTACAATATCTTCCTGGTATCTTTAGGGTGTCGCTCTGCTCTGTGCCGGTGACTATATATGAGGCTATTGTTTATTATTCATACGTGTCGGACTTGAGCATTCGCTGGTCTCTTTGAAGGGATGGTATTATGTATGTCTTTATAGAGGAATTTCCTTTGAAAATGGTATTAAGCAGACTTTGGGAATGGCACAGCATCTGACAATGGCTTCTCTTACGTACTTTTATTTTTTTGAGCCCAGAAGTAAAGGTTTTAAAAATAGGATTTATACAGACTTCTGTTCTTCTTGAAACTGGACATACGTGAAGTGTAGTGAAAACGGGGAAGACTGAGTTATTCCTCTCCTCCAAAAGAAGACAGACAGGGTGCTGACTGTGTCCAGTACCTGCGCTTCCCCCAGTTGTGTGCATAAAATCACACACAGCCAGCCCGTGGCTGGTTTGTGACCATTAAGCTGGACTCATGGTTCTAGGGCCCGTATACTTTCTTAAAAATCGAGGAATCTGAATGCATCTTTGTTTCTGTGGATTATATCTATTGATGTTTGTCATGGGAGAAATTAGAACAGAAAAAAATTTTATATTCTAGAATTCATTTAAAATAATAATAACCCACCCATTACATACTGTCCCACAAACACTGTTTATGAAAAAGATATTTTCCAAAGCAAAAGGAAATTGTGAGCAGAGTAGCATTGTTTTCCTTTTTTCAAAGCACTTTTAAAGTATGTAAGAAAAACTCTCATGAAGATATTTGGCTGGAAGAGGGAGGAGCAACTGAGCATACATGCATGTTAACCTGTGACCGAGCTTATGCTGGACTTGAGCCCGACATTGGACTTGAATTCTGAGAGCATGTGCACTGGAGTTGTTTTTTTTTAAATGTGGTGTGCTTTTAAAATTTTCTGTTTTCAAAGCGTAGCTGCTTCACAATTGCATGTTAATTTCTCCTCTGCAGCACAGTGGTCCAGCGATTCGCGTGCATTCTTTTTCCTATTCTTTCCCATTATGGTTTAGTATATGATATTGAATATAAGGCCCTGTGCTGTGGTAGCATCTTGCTGCTTATCCCTCCTATATATAATACTTTGAATCTGCTAACCCCAAACTCCCAGTCCCTCCTTCTCCCACTCCCATCCCACCCAGGCAACTTCAAGTCTGCTCTCTATGACTGTGAGCCTGTTTCCTAGATAAGTTCATTTCTGTCATATTTTGGATTTCTGTATATAAATGCCATCATATGACATTCGTCTTTCTCTGTCTGGCTTACTTCACTACCATGGTAATCTCTGCATTCATCCGTGTTGCTGCAAGTGGCATTATTTCACTTTTTTTTTAAACGGCCAAGTAAGTCTTTTGTATGTGTGTACTGCTTCTTTGGGGGCTTCTCTGGTGGCTCAGAGGTTAAAGCGTCTGCCTCCAATGCGGGAGACCCGGGTTCGATCACTGGGTCGAGAAGATTCCCTGGAGAAAGAAATGGTAACCCACTCCAGTACTCTTACCTGGAGAATCCCATGGATGGAGAAGCCTGGTAGGCTACAGTCCACAGGGTCGCAAAGAGTCAGCCACGACTGAGCGACCTCACTTCACTTGCACCTCTTCTTTACCCGCTCATCTGTCAGTGGCCTTTTGAGTTGTCTCCATGTCCTGGCTGTTGTCAATAGTGTGCAGTGAACGCTGGGGTGCCTGTGTCTTTTTGAATTATAATTTTGTCTGGATATTTGGGCTTCCCTGGGGGCGCAGTCGTAAAGAATCTGCCTGCCAGTGGAGACACAAGAGATGGGGGTTTGATCCTTGGGCCAGGAAGATCCCCTGGAGTAGGAAACGGCAGCCCACTTCACTATTCTTGCCTGGGAAATTCCACGGACAGAGGAGCCTCTCGGGCTACAGTCCATGGGATCACAAAGACTCAGACGTGACTGAGCAACTAGGAGTGGGATTGTCGGATCACATGGCAGCTCTAGCTTCTGAGGAGCCTCTGTACTGTTTGCCATACTGCTGCAGCAATTTATATTCCCACCAAGAGTGAAGGAGGGCTGAGGGGGAGCACTTTAGTAGCCATTTCAGACTGTGGGTCTTCTCGGGTACTGCGCCAAAACCCGACATGTGACAGTTTCTTAAAGCTGAGGAATTCAATGAATTTTTTCTTCCTTGCTGATTTAAAATTCAATGACCTGTCTTGCACTTTGAATGAACTTGTATCCATGCATGTGACATTCAGTGTCAGTCGTTTCAGAAAGCTTGTTTAACTGAGGTATGCAGATTTCCAAATCTGCACTTTTCATCAAGTTGTTGTTAGTTGCTAAGTCATGTCCAAATCTTTACAACCCCATGAACACCAGGCTTCCCTGTCCTTCACTATCTCTCAGAGTTTGCGCAAACTCATGTCTGCTGAATCAGTGATGCCATCCGGCCATCTCATCCTCTGTCACCACCTTCTCCTTCCCTCAATCTTTCCCAGCATCAGGGTCTTTTCCAGTGAATTGGCTCTTCGCATCAGGTGGCCAAAGGGTTAGAGTTTCAGCTTCAGCATCAGTCCTTCCAATGAATATTCAGGATTGACTGGTTTGATCTCTTTGTGGTCCAAGGGACTCTCAAGAGTCTTTTCCAGCACTGCTACAGCTCGAAATTATCAATTCTTCAGCACTCAGCCTTCTTTATGGTCCAACTCTCACATCTGTACATGACTACTGGAAAAACTATAGCTTTGACTATGCAGACCTTTGCCAGCAAAATGATGTCTGTGCCTTTTAATACACTGTCTAGGTTTGTCCTAGCTTTTCTTCCAAGGAGCAAGCATCTTTTAAATCGACTACTGTTTCCATTTCTCCCCATCTACTTGCCTTGAAGTGATGGGACTGGATGCCATGAACTTAGTTTTTTGAGTACTGAGTTTTAAGCCAGCTTTTTCACTCTCTTCTTTCACCTTCTTAAAGGGCTCTTTAGTTCCTCTTCACTTTCTGCCATGAGGGTGGTGTCATCTGCATATCTGAGATTGTTGATCTTTCTCCAGGCAATCTTGATTCCAGCTTGTGATACATCTACCCTGGCACCTCTCATGATGTGCTCTGCATGTAAGTCAAATAAGCAGGGTGACAATATGTAGCCTTGACATGCTCCTTTTCCAGTTTTGAACCAGTCTGTTGTTTTATGTCCAGTTCTAACTGTTGCTTCTTGACCTGCATACAGGTTTCTCAGGAGGCAGGTCAGGTGGTCTTGTCTTTCCATCTGTTTAATAATTTTTTACAGTTTCTTGTGATTCATGCAGTCAAAGGCTTTAATGTAGCCAGTGGATCAGAAGCAAATGTTTTTCTGGAGCTTCTTGCTTTTTCGATGATCCAATGAATGTTGGCAATTTGGTCTCTAGTCCCTCTGCCTTTTCTAAATCAAGGTCTTTGAATAACCCCCAAATCACATTCATTAATATCACCACCAGTATTGTCAGGAAAAAGTCTCTGGGTATTTGGAAGGTATCAATCTCATGGTGAGAGTTACAAGTTTTCAAACTTCACATCATCACTAGAAAGCTCAAATTCTATCACTGGCCACAAATACTGTCAGCTGCTTTCCTTACAGTACTAACTTTGTTCATTTTCAAGAAAACATCTGCCAAGCACCCAAGACTGAATCACCACAGTTAGTGTCTGACATAGTCCTTCTTTCAAGTAGAAGTGTTGCCTCAGCAAACAAGTGACAAATTCAGCTTGTGAATGAAGCGCTTCAGGAAGAGCTTTCCTGCTTTCAAAGTGCAGCAGAAACCCTGAAGTGTGCTTGCCGTGGCATCACCTGGGAAATTTAAAGGCTCAGAGGTTACAGTTGTTTGTAATTGGTAGGTTTTGGTTTATTAGGAAGATCCTTGGGTGAAGCTGCATTTTGTTTGCACTTCGAGAGCATAGGCATCAGTAAGATAAAGACGGTGTGCAGAGCACAGCCTGGTTGCCATGGTCTCGCTCCGTGCTGAGACACCATCAGTATTTATCATTCACACCGCTTCTGTACCATCAAAGCAAATTTCAACACAGGGAAAAAGCAAGCGATGTCTTGGGGTTGTTTTGAAAATAGTGTTGAACTTGTGAATCCTCTGATAGGGTGTTGAAGACCACACTTTGAGGATTGCTGAACTTAGACTATGCAAAGAGAAAATGCGTGATCAGATTAGCCGTGACACACAGACCAAAGCAAAGCATTTGGTCTGTCCTAACAGTTATCTCACTTAGACAGAACGTTAGATAGCAATAGAAAAGTGGGAATTTCTCAACATTTTATGGACCGTTAGGAACCAGAACTTACTGAGAAAACCTAATTGGAACACAGACTCCAATAATTTTTTCCAATGTGTAATATGGAAACGAATAGTCTTAATACCTTTAAAAAGTATATGTGAAATTGGAGTGGTGTTGATTGCATTTCAGAGCCGTGTGTTTTATCCTGATGATCTAACTTTGAGATGCCAATCACATCATGGATGCATTTGGGCTTCTCTCTAAGATCTTGTTAAACTGCTTTTTGGTACCCTAGGAACACGAGGCAAATCATCTTTCACCAGACAGCCAAAGGTAACAAAGGGATGGGAAGCAGTGAGAATCAATATAGTGAGAGTATTTTTAGGGACTATTGATGGATTGCTGTATTTTGAGCTTAACTTCAAGGGCCAAATGCCCTCAAGCTGACTAAGATGAACTCACCATTTACTGAGAACTGTAGGGCGTCAGGCACACAGAGGGCTCTGGGATGGCTGAGACGACACCCACACATTGTTCCCTTGGCTGTCTGGGGAGAGCTCCTGGACGGTTTTTTTTTTAGGAGCCTCATGCAGTATTTTGATAGGGACTTGACGCGTCTCCTGGCTAGAACTCGGTGCTTCTTCAGTGATGACCTTCCGGTCCTGGTAAGTCATAACCATGAGATTTTAGGACAAAACCGTTACCGCAGCGCATTTATTAATGTGCCAATCAGGAGGGATCTGGTACACCCACCAAGGTGCCCAGGGCTCCGCGCCGTCTCCAGAGGCGGCCCGAGGAAGGTGGGAGCCACGTGGAGCCGCGCTGCCGTCAGCAAGCTGGAAGCTGCGGGTCCCTGACACGCTCTCAGTTGCTAGCAGGTTCCCTCACTGTACCTCATTTGCATCTGGGACATCAATTAGCATGTTTGTTGAGGCTAATTGAATGAAACTCAATCATAGCTCTTAATTGCTTGACTATGTGAAAAGAAATCACATTAATGCAGCTAATTAAGTGTACGGCAATAGATGCAACATAATTAGGAGGAAAATGTAAAAACCAAGGGATGGCAAAGGTGCGGGAGCCGGGTGGCAGGGGGGCGCCAGGCGTGGTTACCGAGCTCCATCCACCCGGTCCAGGACGGTCCCTCCGCTCTGGCGCCTGCTTGCAAAAAATAATCCAGGCGACGAGCACGGACAACTTGAGAAGAAAAATGCAAATAGGTTTGCAATTACTACTTTTTCAAGCTGTTGAGGGGCAGGAGATGGCACCTCTGGGGGGCCGGGCTCTTGAGTGGGCCCAAGGGACTTGTTAAGTGCTGTTTAAAAGTACTTGGCTTTGAATTACCCTCATGTCTTGTTAAAGGGTTTTTTCCCCTTTTATCCTCGATCAGCATTTTTCTACCAGGAACACGGGGAAGGGATGTATCTGGAACATTTGCATATCAAAATCAAGCTCGCCAGCTTTATTTCACCCTGCGAGGTCCCTACTTTGGACCACTGGGCCCCACGTCCCACTTCTAAAGAGGCGACATTATTTAGAGGTTGTAGCTTCAATTCCTCAAGTCCCAAGCTGGGGCCAGATGAAAAGGGTAATTCTTTCAAAACCAGAAAACTCCTTTGCCATTTCTCTTGGGAGAAGCTAGAAGCCACTGATTCAGGTATCCACCTGTTTGTGAAAACACCAAGCTGAAAGACTTGTGTGGACTAGGAAATGCATCTTGTAAAGGTTTTGGCAGTGTTAGAGGCTTGAAATTTAGGAATTGCCAAACTTACACTCTGAATTTCTTAAGAACTAATTCTTCTGTGCTTTGAAACGCCTAACTCAAAGCAGGAAAAACAGATCCCTCAGCCCGTGCTGAGCCAAAGATAAATGGGTCCCTTCGCCTCATTCAGATCTGGAGAGCTGGCGCTTGATACATTTTTATAATAATTTTAAATAAAATATCCTGGTTATTGTATGTTAAAACATGCCTATTAAAAAGGAGGCCATGCTGAGGCTTAGTCACTCTCTGATTAGGCTCATTTCAGAGCCCATAAGCCATAAATGCTCAATTACACTCCTATTATTGTATTTTAATTTGTTAAGAATTGGCATTAAAGAAGAAAGTTATAGCAAGTTGATATTTTTAAAGGAGTAACTATGCAAGAAGGAATTCATTATTTAAAGTCTTAACTTTGGTTTTGAAACTTGAGGTTTGCCCTTTTTCAGTAGATATCAACGGAAGTAAATGAAAACTGCTTGAGAACAACCTTTGTTTCACAATGACCTTGACCTTTGGCCTTGTGCTGACTAAAGGTCACTTCTTCCATGTGTTTTTTGTTCGCCATCCTCTTGATGAGCTGCATCATGAGACCTCAGTGTTTCCTCCCGTCTGCCTTATCCTTCAGCGTAATTTGAGGATAAGGACTTTCTTTCTATCCTTTGTCCTCATCCTTTTGAAATCACAATTTTTTTCATAGTAAATAGTATTTGTGGTAGGAGTCTGGGGGCGCAGTTTCTAAGCATCTTAACTTTCAAGTGGAGTCTTTAGTCTGTTCCCAGTTGGACACAGCACTTCCCTTCCCGAAACCCGCTTGGACACAGCACCTCCCTTCCTGAAACACACGATAACTCTCCTTCCAACATGCCTATGGCCAACCCTGGCAGATGTCCACCCCCAAGAGATGGGAGATGACATGCTCGGCTGGTCTAGCCCTGGGTATATCAGCACCTATGCCCCTGGCTTCCCCGACTGACGGCATATGAGCCGGTGCAGGCGCTTCCGTCTGGGTGGTTTTTCATCGCTGAGGAAAGCCCAGCCTCACCCCTCCCTGGAGGAGCTGGTCTGAGTTCGCCCCCACTGTGGTGCACCCCCTGACCCTTCCTCTATCCGTCCACAGTCCCACGTTCCTCCTGAGTCTAGCTGCGGCTTTTTGAGCTTTTGTTCTGTGCTAAGAATTGGCCGTCTGAGGTCTGTCCTTGGGCGGTTGCCTGTGACCCCATTGCATCTTCTCTTGCTGGGCTGGGGCTCGGCGAACCTTCTGGGGTTCTGTATTCTCCATCACAGGCTCCCCTCACATGATGGAGTTTCTCTTCCAGCACTTCCTCCTCCTCTGCTGAGAATTCCCCCAGCCCCTTTCCTGAGTCTGGAGTGGCCCCCACGTGGCCACAACTCTCAGCTGCTTAGGTTCCACAGGAAAGTGTGAGCTCAGCCGGTCCTCCCCCCAGCATATGGCTCTGTCTGTCCTGACAACTCAGTTTGGGCTCTTGCCCTGGGTTGGAATCGTGGACTTTGGATTCCTTCTTGGGCCATAATTTCTATTGGAAAAATTCCTGCTTCTGGATAGATCAGTCCCTGCTTCTCAGCTGCTTCACCTCCTAAAATATTGACCTTGTCTTGCAATTAAAAGAAGCCAGTGGGGTCCTTCTCCTGGCTTCCCCGGTGCCTTGTGTCTCCTCTAGAGCATCCATCACACGCCTTGACCGACTTTCCTGGCCCCTCTGACTGTGCAGTTTGCTGCTGGACCATTGCCTCCTTCTCTCCCTGCGTCTACTGGCCCCGTTGACGGGCAGCTATAAGGAAATGGCTCGCTGCTCCCGTCTCCCTGGGTCCCTTGCAGCCCGCACACTGGCTCCTTCGGTAGTTCTTCTAAAACTAGACCGACTTGAACTCGATTGCTTATACGAAATGCACATGTACTGGTTTTTCTTTGATATCGTAAAACAAATCCCCCCAGGATTCTGCCACGCTTCCCAGCTGCACTAGTGGTAAAGAACCCGCCTGCCAATGCGGGAAACGTAAGAGACATGGGTTCAATCCCTGGGTCAGGAAGATCCCTTGGAAGAGGAAGCTGCAACCCCACTCCAGCAGTCTTGCCTGGGGAATCCCACGGACAGAGGAGCCTGGTGGGCTACAGTCCTGGGGTCAAAAAGAGTCGGACACGACTGAAGCGACTTAGCAAACACGCACGAAGAGTTCTGCCGAGGAAGGAATCTGTATTTCCTTCCCTGGTTTGTCTTAAAACACTTGAAATATTATTTACCCAACAGTGATTTAGATAGACTGCATCATTTCTCAGTGTGCGACATTGGTTTAATGATATGTCTGCAGAGACAAGGGGGCTTATTGCCCATAAAAGCGCGTGAAAAGATCTATAACTCCTAATGCACCAAGAGACCCCTCACCCTGGCTCTCAGCTGCTGTCTCCTCTCTGCCGATCCATCAGCTACTCCTAAGTATTGTTTTCCTCCATGTGGAATTGGATGACGGCCCACTGTGTACCTAGACTTCTTAGTTCCATGATAACTGCTAGTCATTCACCTCCAAAACACAGACAACAGCAAGACACTGTTTCTTAGTACAGTGAATCCCTTGAAGAAACCTCACATTGAATATAAATAATGTGCTTTCTACTTGAACATCCAGCTCTTGTCCATCCATCAGGGAACTCTATGTTTTTTCAGCACCCTACCACTGACCCCTCAGACATCTTCCTGAACAAAATGCTTGGCCTCTGAGTTAGAGTGTTTACCTGAGTTCCCAGCAGACAACTTCAGTCTTAGCTAGACATTCAAGGGTATCGCCATCAGAGACAAAAAGGTTATTACAAAATAGTTCTACTCCATGGAATTTTCCCTGCAACTCACAGGAAGAGCCCAGGCTCCTCATGTGCCATCTGATAAGTATCAACTCACAGAGTAGGATTTCCTGTCCATATTTATTTTCTTTATCTTCCTGCATAGAAGCATCTGCTGCGTCTCCTGTATCTCCAGAGCCTGGGCTAGTTCAGGACATAGGCAGAGCTGATTTCAGTATAATGATGACGCCATCAGGCCAAGACAGATCAAAGCCTCCTTATTTTTTAAAGCGCTCACCACCGTGGAAGGGTCATAGGATGACACCTCATGATGTCTCATAGATCCTCTTGTCCTAGATTGTAGAAGGTCTCCCTTTTAATCTCTCTTGGGTGTTTTAACGTTTTGAACAGGATTACATGCAGAATGTTCACGGTAAAGAGATTGATCTTCTGAGAACCACTGTGAAAGTCCCAGGAAAGAGGCCCCCCCGAGCCACGTCGGCCTGCGCACCCATCTCCAGCCCGAAAACCAATGGCCTGTCCAAGGACATGAGCAGCTTGCACATTTCACCGAATTCAGGTAAGCTCACAGCCGACCTGCCAAAGAGATCCAGCCCAACTCCAGCGATGGGTGGCCCCGATGTGGGAGACAGTGCTGAGCTTCTCGGCTTCATGGAGGCTTTGCCCATTAGACTGCAGGCTAAGGGACACACTCTCATGTCTTCCGTGGGCACTTGTTCATGCTACACCTTGGGTCCCAGGACTGCCCACAAGCACACTGTGGCACTTTGAGTCACAGCTTCATGGACCGCTAGGCTTTTCCAGGGCTGGGCGGTTGAAAGTTGCATCTTACACGTGATGGAGGATTTAAAGGCCCTCTGAAAAACATCAATTCATTGTGAAAGTGTCAAGGATTAGTCCTAATTTGTCACAAATGTGCATAGAAAAATGGAAACGCCAGTTTGGAGCAAGATTTAAAGCAAACCATTGGACCTGCACAAAATTTCAGACTCTGTCGGTTTTGTATTGTAACTGTTATGTCTTCTTTGACACAGCTTTGGTTTTCTGCATTCTCTTTTAAAGGAGGATTTGTCTTTCATTCAGCATCAGAGAAAATCAGTGTTTCTCAAAATAGATGTGCTGAGAAATTCCCAGCCTCAGTGTACAACGCAAGCCCTCCAGGGTATTGTGGTTCATTGTTGTATAAGAGTCTTGGCAAGCCATGCTGTGGCTTTTGCCTCCCGTGATTTCTTATCAGAGGAAAGATGGTGAGGACTTAAAGTCTTCCCACCAACAAACTCAGACTCCTCCAACAAATGGAATCCCTTACCAGATTTCAGTTGTTTCCTTTCTCGTCTCCAGCTTACTTCTGATTTTCTCAAAATAGATTTCTGCGCTACAGTCATTCCTAGCATGTGTCCCTGCCTCTTAAACACGCTGCCTTTTTTCCTTTCTGAAATGCTAAATGCTTTTAAAGAGGAATGATGCTGACCCCATCGTTCCACGGTGTGAATGACATTGTTGGTCAAAGGAGGCTAATAAAAAGGATATGGAATTTGGCGTCCGCCAGCCTGTGCCCTGCTGCCGGGGGCTGCGAGGTGTTGGGTAGGTAACTGGCCCCACTTCCCATGAGGCTGATCTGGCCCCGCCTGCCTCCATCACAGAGGTGTGATGGCAGGTGCTGTGGAAACTCATAACACAACACAAACGTCAGCTGTTGTTACTAATCAAAGTAAAACTGGGCTTTCTCATAACAGAGACATTAGTTCATTCCAGGAAGCAGATAAGGTTACCCTATGGGGTCTCACGGCCTACTGACCTTCCTTCCAAGAGATACGTGAATTTTCTCTTTCAGGATGGTGTGCTAACTCTATGGGAAGAGAGAAAAGTGCCCAAGGGAAAAGGAATTTTTCTATAGTGAATAAAAAGCTGATGTCTTCATTTTAAACTTTTTTTGTTCAAAAAGTACTTACTGAGAATCTATTCCATGCCAGGGATTCTGCGTTGTGTGGATCCCAAGTTCCCGACCTCCAGAAGTTCCATGCAGGGCAGTCACCCTTGATGAAAAGTCACCAACTTTCCATTTCCCCTTCTAACCGACCGTCATGCCACATCTCTCCATTTATTTATTCAAATCAGCAAGCACATATGAAGTTTCTAATGTGTGCTGGTCACTGCCCTGCACTCCGGGGGAACAGAAATATGAGATGTTATCCCTGCCCTCCGGAATCTCAGCCTCTGGGTAGTGGGAGAGTGGGAGAGATGAGTTGATGAATCAGTGCAGCTGTCCATAGTCGGGGCAGGTAAGGGGGTGTGAAGGCCCAAGGCGATGTGCTTGGCTCCACCCCACGAGGTAGGACAAGGCTTCTGGGGGATACCCGTGTGGGTGGGAAGAAAGGGTGGGAACTTGCCAGCAAGTAGGACGAGGAAAGAGTCCTGACAATTTGAAGCCGTGTGGGCTATGTAAGATTTGGGGTTTGAACGTCATCTTGAGATTTGTGCTCTTTGGAGCTTAACCGCCACTTACTGTCATAGAAAACACACTGATGCCATATAAACCATATCACATCCCCAGGAGATGTTATGTCGTGGGCCTCAGCCTAGGGACTGAGTCCGCAATGTACAGTTGCCTTCTCTTTAAGAGTCATGCTGTTGGGTAAATGGGAGGCTTCGGGGCACAAACAAAATCCTTTTTCCACGGTCACACCCTCGGTTCGTGGGTAATCAACCTACACTGCATGCATTGCCATGCCGGGAGCCCGGTAGATTTTCATCCCCGTTGGATCACAGGGAAGGATGCGAGCAGTGCAAGTTCAGTGCCTGAAGCAGAGCACCCAGGGCCGGTGCTTGGGACAGCCCAGAGGGATAGGGCGGGGAGGTGGGGAGGAGGGGGATTCAGGATGGGGGGGACACATATATACCTGTGGTCGACTCATGTTGATATGTGGCAGAAACCGTCACAGCATTGGAATTATCCTCCAATTTAAATAAATTAATTAAAAAACAAAAAAGTAGGGACTCCGAAGTGGGAATATGACGTCCGCCGGAGCACAGCACCACTTAGGGGAAGGAAAGCCGCTCGTGGCCACAGGGCTCAGGGCTGTGGTGCCCTCTGCCAAGCCCTGGACAGTGTCATCAACTGATGTCCGGTAAGAGTGACGTCTACCCTACTTTTCATAGAACTGTCTCATAGGAAGAATTCCAGCCCGGCGAACTCAGTTCAAAGTAAATCATTGCTGCTTTTAAGTGATGGATATTTTTTTAGCTGAAAAATGGGTATTAGTTATTTTAGAGCTACTTGACAAAGGACTTACCACAGTACTTAACCTCATCTTTCACTGTCAACTCAGAATTCTGCCACTTTGGTTTGGAACTCTGGATGAACTGCTGTTTCTTTGTAGCTTTTTTGACTGCTTGTTTCTATTCATTTTCTGTCTCCACATTATTGAATCAGATCGATGTTGTGTGCCTTTCCTTCTACAACCTTTACATTCACGTTGACCTGACCTGATACACACTTATTCTGAAATCTTTGTGCATAACTTACTAATATCTTGGAATAAAAGTCTGGAGTTGAAGTGACTCAGTAAACAGATATAAACATTTATAAGATTCTTGTTACGCATTTCCAAATTCATTTCTAGAGAGGTTTTATATGAAATAAACTTCTGTGTATAAAGTGAGTGCTCATTTCACTTTTACACATTTTTAGAATCTATGTTAATCTCATGAGCAATAAAGCATTTGAGGCTTCACTTGTTTGGGTTCCTTCAGTTCGTGCTGACGGTGGACATCTCATATGGCTTTAGGTCGCCTGTGTTTCTTACGTTGTGTTCTTTAGATGTATCCTTTGCCCATTGCTGCACTAGGCACTTGTCTTTTGTTTATTAACATCTAAGAACTCTTTGTATATTAAGGGTATTAACACTTTGTAATATATTTTGCAGCTACTATTTGCTTTTTGATTTTATGGTCTTATTTACATATAGAGGTTCTCCTTCTTTGGTATATAATAAAATCATTAGACCTGTACTTCTATAGTTTCTATTTTAGGTATTTAGAAATCCTTTAATAATCCTGAAATAAGATCATAAATCATATATATTTATTTCAGAGTTTTATAGTTTTACTATTGGTCCCTTTCCCTTTTTTTATATTTAATCACTTCAGTCGTGTCCGACTCTGTGTGACCCCAGAGACGGCAGCCCACCAGGCTCCCCCGTCCCTGGGATTCTCCAAGCAAGAACACTGGAATGGGTTGCCATTTCCTTCTCCAGTGCATGAAAGTGAAAAGTGAAAGTGAAGTCGCTTAGTCGTGTCCGACTGTTAGCAACCCCAGGAACTGCAGCCCACCAGGCTCCTCCGTCCATGGGATTTTCCAGGCAAGAGTACTGGAGTGGGGTGCCAACTAGTCTACCTCTAATTTGTCTGGGTCTATTATATGGAATAGGAAACCTAGTTAAACTTTTTATTCAGATACATAACTAATTGTTCTTTCTCTGTTACTTCCTTTTCCTGTTGACTCTGTTTATCTCCTTTCTTGTGCAACTAACTCATTTAATCAAATTAGTCACGTTTCTGGGCTTAAAAATCTATTCCATTGACCTACTTTCTCCACACTGTGTGGATTTCCTCTGCTATCTAGATTCATGGCTCGATTTATACCTGGTAATATAACCTGTAACACAGTTTCCTATTACTCTTTGATTTTATAGTTTTTCCTGGTTATTGCCACTCATTTATTTTTTTTTCCAATAAACTCAGAATAACTTGAAACCTTCTCTTCCCCCTAAAAATAATCTCATTGCGACTCTAATTGTCATGCTGTTAATCTATGAATTAGTAGTAGAGGAACTGACATTTTAGCTATATTGAGTTTCTTATTCTAACACAGTTCTTTCCCATTTATTCAAACTTATTATATACCCCTCTGTATGTTATTTATTCTCTTACTGTTAGGATAGGTCAGATTACTGTTAATCTATTCTATTACTTTATAACTTTTGGTGAAATGTGAAAGTTATATTTTAGGGGGCGTGTCTATTATATCATCTAATTGGTAAGAAATAAGAAAGCCCTGACTGTATTTTTTATATCCAGCCATCTGAACTCTGTCTTAGTTGAAATAATTATCCAGATGTTTCTTTTGGTTTTCTAGTGTGCAGTCATGACGCATTCCATGTTTCAAGTCTCATGATGCCTAACTGTGTCAATGTTGACTTTTAGATGGTCTCAGCAAGTGTAATGATTTGGGTACTGTATTGCTCCACCTCTTGTACCATTCCCTTACCATCATTACTGAATCAATGCCTGCCGAGCCCTGATTAGTGCTCTGGAGTTCCAGGGGGTGAAACAAGACCCTCCCTCCCAGGGCTGTACACTCCAGGGGGGGCTGGAGGAGTCAGACGATAAACACACAAATAAGACCATTGAAGCTGGTGGGTCTAAAAGGGGCAATGGGATAGAAAAATTACTTGGGGGAAGGCTGAGTCTTAGCTATTCCTAGTACTGGGGAGTGGTTTGCCAGTATTGGAATGCTGACGTCTCAGACATTAAAATGCTGGAAATCTGATGTTATTAACATCACATTTTGCCAGGGGGTTGGGGAGGAGGAGGAAAAACACATTGTCATACCTGCATACTGCAGACCCAACCTGGGTCTCATTTTGGGACTTGCGAGTTAAGCAGAGCATAAGGGCTGCAGTGAAGATGGGGAGGCTCCCGGCTCTACTGTAAGAAGAAATTACAGCTACTATCAGGGCTTCCCAGGTAGCTCTGTGATGAGAATCTGCCTGCCAAGCAGGAGACACAGGTTCGATTCCTGGGTCAGGAACATGTACTGGAGAAGGAAATGGCAACCCACTTCAGTTATTCTTGCCTGGGAAGTCCCATGGACAGAGGAGCCTGGCAGGCTGCAGTTGCAAAATAGACACAACTGAGTGACTAAGCAACAACAATCACTATCATCAGAAAGATTTAAGAGGTTGGTTCTTGTATTCACAAAATGAAGCAAACAAAAGATTATATGAAAAACCTGAGGGGAGAGAGCTCTGAGGAGAAATTAAGGGGAAATTGCAAAAATAAAAATTTCAGTAAATGGATTACAAACTATAAAGAACATAGCTAAAGGTACTGCTGGCAATCAAAGATATAACAGAAGAAAGGATGCTGGAGATGACCAAGAAAATGCCAGCGTCTTCTCATTTGAAGAGTCAGGTATCAAACTGGATAGGAGAGCAAGCTCTGTAAACATGGACAAGTTCCCCAAAGCATCCAAGTTAAGGAACCACTGAGGTTAACCTGTCAAGGAAGAAAACTCTTAGAGACCTTGGCCTTCTCAAGAACAACACCTGTATTTGTTACATGGACAAATCATTTTGAATTTAGAAGCTTATGTAGAGCCAAGCTATTATCAATCAAGTGTGAAGGCAGAAAGAAAACATTTTTGGATAACATACGTGGACATAGAACATTTCCCTCTCAATGGGTTTTTGAAAAAAGTCGCTTCAGCATCTACCCCAGCAAGAAGGTGGGAAATCCAGAAGATGCTTGTCGATTCAGACCTGATTCAGTTCCCCTCCCCATCACACTCTCTTCCTCCAAGATCAGTTCTCAGGATGCCCAGGGCAGCATCTGCCTTTTCCATTCTTTCCATTCGTTTGTTTTCGGTTTTAGCTGTGCTGGGTCTTTGATGCTTTGGGCGGCTTTCTCTAGTTGCAGCGAGCGAGGGCCGCTCTTCTTGCAGTGCACAGGCTCTTCATGGCTGCAGCTTCTTGCTGTGAAGCAGAGGCTCCAGTCACGTGGGTTCAGTAGTTGCAGCTTATGGGCTTGGTAGTTGCAACTGGTGGGCTCTAGAGCTTTGGCTCAGTAACTGTGGTTCACCAGCATAGTTGTTCCACAGCACGTGGGATTTTCCTGGGCCAGGGCTCGAACCCGTGTCCCCTGCATTGGCACGTGGATTCCTATCCACCACACCACCAGGGAAGTCCTACATTGCCTAGTGGAAGTAGGGAACTCATCAAAAGTCACAGTTTAGAGAATCTACCCAACTGTCATTTCAGGGATGCTTCCAGAGATGGTGGAAGAACTTCCACTTCCCTGGTGGCTCAGACGGTAAAGAGTCTGCCTACAATGTGGGAGCCCAGGTTCCATCCCTGGGTCGGGAAGATCCTCTGGAGAAAGAAGTGGCAACCCTGTACTCTTGCCTGGAAAATCCCATAGACGGAGGAGCCTGGTAGGCTACAGTCCATGGGGTTACAAAGAGTTGGATGTGACTGAGCGACTAAACTTTCTAAAAAGAACTTTTCCAGAGAAGGTGGTCAAATGTCCAGAAATACTTTCTGACATGAGTTTTGGGCCAGGTTGGTAGAACTGTATCCACATGTGACAGAATAGAGTTATGTCAGCTCTGACAGTTATTTTGACGTTTCAGTAGAAAGCAGGAAACATAAGAGCCCACAGTGGGGGCTTTGGAGTCACAGACACTAAACCGAATCCCGCCTCCCCCATCCTGGGACCTTGTGCAGGTGTCTCTAAACCCCCAGCTTCCTCGTCTTGAAAACAGGAGAACAGTGCCTACCTCCATCCCTGTAAGGATAACACAAGCTGTGCCTTTCCAAAGCCTGACTCTTCAGCACTGTGTCAGGAATCCATCATGATAGTCCTGCTCATCACCAGTGAAGAAAAGGAAGAGGGTTGAGAAATCAAGTCTTTGAATTAATTTTGCAGGTGCCATGAAGTGTTTATTTAGCCGTTGGGTAGACTTAGTGGCTTAGACTTACGAAACCCATGCCTCCCACCCCCTAGCTCCCCCTACGATGGCAGCAGAGACGTCCCCATCAAGACGCCCCTGGATCTCCATGGGCACCCCACTCTGGTTCTGTGTGTCCATGCTCTCTTTATTCCTGTGTTCTCCTCAGCTCCTGATTGCAACATTTGATCTTGAGATGTCAGCTCTCTTGTGGTCCCCAAAGTGCGTCTTTTGTTGGGTATTTGTGGGTGTGTTTTCATCCTCACCAGACTGACACTGGGACCTCTGTGAACGGGGGGGGGAACCTCCCCCCCCACTTCTTCTCCACCTCCCCCCAGCACAGGCCCCCAGTGGTTTCGAAATAGGAAAGCCATCCCCAAGGGTCGAGCTGATTTTTTTTCTAGCTTGTGGGGGGAGGGCGAGGATCTCAACGTGTTTTGCGGACTGAACCGCCGTTGACATCGAAAGTCTCAACCATGCTGTTTTCCTCCACACTTCAGTAATCAGGACATCCAGCAAACCCATAAAAAACCAAACTAATAGCATGAATATTCAGTGACCTAGAATACTAATTATTGTCATGAATATTAATGTGATCGGACTTGCTTTTTCCTCTCCTCTTTCTCTCCCGTCCTCTTTCTCCCTCTCTCCCTCTCCTCTCTCTCTCTCTTTTTTTTTTTTTTCCACTTAGCCGGCTCTAAAGATGGGTCATAATGAGAGCATTTAAGAGGGAGCGCGCTCTCCGCCGTGACAGGGACTGGGGTAATAAGGAGAGCTTGATTAACGCGGAGCACTTGGGGGAGAGATGAGAGGCTTCACGTGGGCCTGATCGGGGGAGGCAATGAGACACCGGCGGCTCTGTTGCTGCTCCCGGAGATTAATGAGGCCTAAGAGTGCATTAGGAACAGTGACAAAGGTTTGATCTAATGGGCTCAGTCATTTTTCCTTTGAGTGACAGACGCACAGAAGTAATTGGCTGTGCAGAATGGCAGCTCATTGGCGGTACTTAAGGATACATTATCCCCGTTGTGTGGCCCGCAGAGGCTGTTTATCAAAACTGCTCACACTGCAGACGCCGAGTCGCTAAGCTGCTGCTACATGGTAATAGCTATTTAAAAAAAAAAAAAAAAAATCACGCAACATCAAAACTGGATCCGTGGTTGTCTCGTAGAAACAAAAGTTTTCCTTTGTTTAGTTTCAGATGGTCTAGAAGACATGGTAATAACTCCAGAGCCTGTTCCGTGAGCCGGAGGAGCGACCCCCTCCCCGTGGGTCGCGTCTCAGGCTTGTTAGGGCTTCAGAGCCTGGCTTCTCACCCCGTCCCTGCCTTGGCCACCTGATTATTGCCCACCCCCTGGGTTCTGTTTACAGCATGAACCCGCTGGTGCATCAATTGGACGCCTTGCCTAAACTCCTGTAACTTGGCGGAACACTTGCAGACGCTCGCCTTCTTGGCTGAGAATTAATTTGCTTGAGAACACTCCCCCAAATCAGCATCACATGGTGAGGTCTGCTGCCATAAACCAGGTTTCAGCGGGCTAGGTTTTGATGGCTAAGTAGTAATTCATTATTTTTAGGTTAAACATGTCTCATGGGGTTTCTCTGAGACTAGAATTTGAGAAAGTTGGTGACATCTGAAGTGAAATGACTGAAGCTATTATTTAATTCGGCCTCTTCTGCTCTTAGGAAAAATGCCTTCTTACTGTTGGTTTTCTCTGTTTACACGTTTTTCCCACTGAGGTTTAGGCAAATCTGTGCTATATTGTTTCCTGCATTAAATTATAAACTCTTTGAGATGTAGACCACTATTTCTCTTCCTTTGTTATCCTCTCCTAATGTCATGACCTGGCAATTATTTTTGCATGAAGTAAATATTCTTGAACATCACCTGTCATGTGAGATGTAAGTGATTAATATTGAGGGTAACTATGTTGGCTTTACGATAACGGTTCCTTCATTGCAGTATTCTGTGGTTGAGACCTTTGGGGTACAGTTCACATAGAAATCAAAGCCACACCTTCCAGTTTAAGGAAAACATCTTCAGTCGTTTAAACTCCAAATGGAGTGTTCCCTTCTGTAAGAACTGACAAAAGCAAGCTAATCCTTGATGATTTTCATTATAACATATGAGGGATGTTGGCAATACTAAGTTGTACATCTCTATGGGAACAGATATTCCAATAAGTAAATAAAAGTTGCTGTAGAGACTTTCTCCCCTCTCAAAAATGTGTGTGTTCAGTGGAGAGTAGGATTTCAGCTGTTGATACGATGCTTTCATGATCAGCAAAATAGTTAGCATGGAGGAGCTATAGGAAAAGGGCTGGGGAGGCGGAGCTCTGAGACAGACGTCAGTACGTGACCCACAGCCTTCAGGAAGGCCGGCCAGGGCCTTGGCTGGGACTGGGGCCTCAGGTCATAGCCTTTCTGTGCAAGTCAAGTCCATGGTTGGCCTACTTGCTACATAAGCATTCCCACATTGGCAGAGGAGAACCAAGTCCTGATGTTTCACCAGCTCTGAACCTGTGGCCCGGCACCTCAAGTAACCACACCTGCAGAGACCTTGCCTCTCTCTGGAATGTTCCTAGTGAGGAGTCAACCCCCCAAGTGTCCTGACTCACAAACAAGTAGCCCCCTTCACAGCCTCACAGTTGCAAACACGGAGTTGCCCAGTGCCCTCACTCCTTACAGACAGGGCCTCTATTCAGTCCTAAGAGATGATTCTGTGAGAGCTGGGGAGGAGAGGAGGAAGTCCAGGTAGACAGGCCTGGGCGTGGGGCCATTGTGTGGGCATCACGGCCACCTCCTTGGAAGGGCCCAGGAGATGCAGTGAGGGCCAGAGACGCCTGCCCTCAAAGCAGCGCGCGCTCAGTCACGGGGGACTTTGTGCAAAAACACGCACTGCATGTGACAGATGGGGGAGAAGGAATATGTTAAAGAACGGAGTGAGCAACTGAACTAACTTCTTGAGGGCACAGAGCCAAATAAGGAGCTAGAAGACAAGATACGAGCATCTTGGACTTTGTATTTTATAAAACTGTATTTTATTGAACTGAGTCATTGGAAAAGACCCTGATGCTGGGAAAGATTGAAGGCAGGAGGAGAAAGGCAGAGGATGAGACGGTTGGATGGCATCACTGACTCAAGGACATGAGTTTGAACAAGCTCTGGGAGTTGGTGATGGACAGGGAGGCCTGGCTGCAGTCCATGGGGGTCACAAAGAGTCGGACACGACTGAGCAACTGGACTGACTGCATGAGTGTTAAATTCATGTTTTATTACTTAAAAGAAAATCCTTAGTGTTAACCTCCTTTTGTGCAGTGTTGTCATACCTCATTATAACTACCGCATATAAACTTGTTTATATAACCTGTACCGAGAAATGGCTTGTGGCTAAGAAAGCATTGTATAAATAAGCACAGGTGGTGGTTGCTCTCTGTCAGCATCTTCAGAATGCGTGGTAGCCAAGTGTTCATCACTCTCATATAAACAGGCAGGATGAGAAGTGCAGGTGTCATTGGCAAGAATGAGTGCCACACCACACAGCTGGAAGATGCAGGCTTTGTCTTTGGAGTAAATATTTAAACCCATTTCCAGTTATTAGAACTTACCTTCTGATGGGCGTAAGGGTTTCTTCCTAAATTGTAGCAGACATCAAATTCTATCTGTCCCCAAGGTGGAGCGGCATCCCAGCGATGGGATGTAAGCTGGGATGGGCCTTGGATGCTCCAGCTCACCTCTCCTCACCGTGAGGTCCTCTCTTTCATCCTTTGCTTGCGTCAGCCCCGAGCACGTGATTTCTTCTCTTTCTGTCTTTCGTTTTATCTACTCTACTTCTGATGACTTCGGCATTACCTCTGGTGGGGAGACGAAGAGTGGGAACTGTGTCGTCAAGTTTTCCCAAGACTAAACACTGTACCGGTCTGTATGCAGGAACAGGGGATTCAAGAAGCATCATCCAGTGAATGAGCGCTTGGGCTCATGGAGGTGTTGACTAGAATAGCAAAACACAGATGCAAGGCAGACGGCCTGAGCAACTTACACACACCAGGACGCCGCCACAAGGGAGACAGGAGTAGGATGTCCAGACTTTTTAAAGTCAAACACAGAGTTAGCAGTGTCACCGTTTTTGCTGGAAAAAAAAATTAAACTGTAGAGAAAAGGAAAATCACCATTGGCAAAATTAATAACAACTAATATCTTCAGAAGCTTGGTAGTTGACAAAGTGCTTTGTCCTTGTATTAACCTCAAGGGGCTGTTACGATTATCTCATCATTATGTTCATCATCATTGTTACTGTTGTGTCCATTTCACAAATCATGACCTGACTTGTTTGCTCAGGTTCCATCTTTTAGCCCACTGGTCCATTAAGAAAATTAATTCATAGCATATATCATGAGTCAGAAAGATGTTAATGCTGTTTGACCCAATCAATAATAACTCTTCTAGGATATCAGCCTAAGGAACCGTCTAAAAGTAGAAGATGTCCCTTGCAACATTGTTGATGATACTGAGAAATTTCAAACAGCCAAAACCATGCAGAGGTAGGAAAATGGCAGGGTGAGTCATCTCCATTAAACCAGTAAGATGTTCTAGATCTAACATTATTGTGAAGGTTTTGGAACAATAAGGAGAAATGGATGGGAAGTTATATTAAAGAAGTGTAATAGAATATTACATCTTTTCTGTGGTCATAACTAAGAAAAATATGTACATGTCCAATAATGAGCTGATCTATTAGATGCATTTTGGTAGACTTCTAATTTACATTATCTGTGTATCCGTATAACCTTGCAAAATAAGTTTAAGTAATTTCTACAACAAAGCATACTCCCATATTTTTTTTCCCCTTGGCATCATCTTTAGAACAGGGAGAAATCAGAATAAAATGAGCTGTTTCCACATTTTAGGAAATAACCATGGACTGTCTTAATTCCAGGATTTTCAATTCTGGGCATGGCCACAATGTTTTATTTAGTAGTAATTAGATTTGTCATTACCCCTGAGTCTGGACTCTGTACATTCTTTTTTCTCCAGTCAGCATACTGCAGAAAATATATACCCCCAAAATAAACAAAATGCACAGCATTCTGAGAAACACAAGATTCCTGTCTCAGTGGTAAATGTGTTGAATTGTGCTCTTTTACAAAACAACTGTCACTTAGTGCTGAGTCCTGAACGCCTGCATCTTAAGAAAAGCTACTGAAGGTGTCCTTGGGAAAAAAAAAAAATCCTCTTAGCCTGAAATCCTGGTTGCCAAAAGGAGGGCAGATTTCCAATGCAAATAGTGAGGCGAATGGGCCCTCCTCACAGGCACTTAAATCATTTGTGTCTCACTTTTTATGGTAGTGTTGTGAATTATATTATTTTTGGGTTTATAATTAGAGGACGGAACAGATGGCGAAGGCCTAGTTTGAAGTGATGTAGCCGTTAGGACGGCCTCTGCTGTCCGGCCCTAATTCCAGCCAACCTGGTTTTCCCTCCTGTGCTCGGAGCGGGCTGGGGCGTAGCCATAGGTTTGCATGGTAACATTGAACTCTTGAGTTTTTTTAATAAGATTTGAAGCCACACAGGAATGAAAAAAAGGCCTCCAAGAGCAGTCTGTATTTCAAAGACCTCCAAGGGAAAGAGTGAGTGCCTATTAATCTGATTTTTCCTGTAATTATGATTTTTTTAAAAAAATTACAAAGTCCTACAATGGAAATAAAGGTCTGTTTCATACTCACACACTCGTAGAATCCTCTTTGGGTTTTTCTCCTCCACTCTCGGACTGCATGAAACTTCATTATCACCATCACCAAGAGTTTCTGCCCTTTTCCAGGCTGATTCACCAGTATGTCAAATCCCAAGTATTGTTTTCCCAGTTGAAGCATTGGTAGGAAGGATCAAATCTCGTTATTGAAGATAAACCAAAATCAGGACATGCAGTGAGCAGAATTCTGTATTAAAGAAAAAAGATTGTTGATGAATCTCCATTTAAATGCTATGAAAAGCCTTATTTCAGGGTATTTTTTTTTTTTAAATCAGGACAGGCTATTTTAATGTAATAAGCCTATAGCTTAAAAGAGGGATTCTGTCTTTGATGTCATTTGGCGAATGAAAACATTCTTGTTCAATAGAAAACCAGCATCTTTTTCATGCTTGTGTGAGATCAGGCAACATACTGATATTCATTCAGCTATAAATGCCATATTCACTTTGAAATGCAAATTTTTAAAGAAAAATAGCATATGGTGGAGGTAAGTACCTTTCAAATCAACTCTCACACTTTAGGGATGTAAGTAAAGCTAAAATTATTCTTGGGGAAGAATTTGGTGCTTTTGACACATGGAAGCTTGCACTAATCAGCCGGCCCAGTGGGTACACACATCTCCATATCAAGGGGCTGGCGTGAGGCTCCGTGGATTAGCATTGTAATGCAGCCGCCCCTGCCCATCAAGGCCAGCAACCAGATGATCCAGAGAAGGGGTCTTTGAGGGAACAGGCTTCTGAGTTCAGAACGGACCAGGAAGTCGACCATGTCTGCCATGATAATGCAGACCCTGGGGGGAAATACTGAGATGATACCAAAGCGGTCCTTCTGTGCCTTGCTTCCTCTGGACGCCAGCATCCCATACTTTGTAGGGCTGGACCACTCTTTGGGACTTTATGCTGGTGAAACTGCCTCCTTGCTCCTGGATAACTTTATCTCATGCTTCCTGATCTGACCTTTGCATTCACAAACCATTCAAATGAGTTTTGTTTTTTTTTTTAAGAGTTTTTTTTTGGGGGGGTGGTGCTACATTATATTAATTTAATATACAATGAACTTGTTCAGTCGTGTCCAACTCTTTGCAACGCCATGGACTGTAGCCTATCAGGCTCCCTCCATCCATGGAATTTTCCAGGCAAGAGTACTGGAATGGGTTGCCATTTCTTTCTCCAGAATATATACTTAGAAAGTGCAAAACCCTAAGTTCTTGCTAAGTGTATGGGGCTTCCCTTGTGGCTCAGCAGTAAAGAATCAATCCAGCTGCAGTGCAGGAGACACAGAGATGTGGGTTCCATCCCTGGGTTGGGAAGATCCCCTGGAGAAGGAACTGGTGAACGCACTCCAGTATTCTTGCCTGGGAAACCCAGTGAACAGAGGAGCCTGGTGGGCTACCGTCCTCGAGGGTTGCAGAGTCAGATGCAACTGAGCGACTAAACAACGACAACGTGGGTGAGGTCAACGTGGGTGACCTTCAGCGTGGAGTCAAGTCACAGCAGGTGGCCGGGCAGCCCAGGAAGCCCCCTGGGTCCCATCCCACCACTGCCCGAATCGCCCCTACTCATGCAGAGGGAGCCCCGTCTCATTTCCTGCTTTGCCGTGGGGTTTGCCCCGTGGTACGGCTGTGTGGGACCAGGACTAGTGGTGCCCTGGGCTTTGTCTTCTGTGGGTCCACACCCTGTCTGATGGCTGTCCCACATCAGACTCCACTCCATCTTACTGCTGCAGATCTCCCAGGAGGTGCCCGTGGTGGATGGACGGACATCTCAGCCATCTCTAGCGTGGAGCTATTCTGAACAGCTCTGCCATGTACCTTCTTACGCATGTTCTGGTGGGTTGTTGGCGCATGTCTGTATGATTTTTTTATCCTTTTAAATTTGTTTAAAACTTTTTACTGAAGTACAATATTATTATGGAAGTGACAGAATAGTGAGTCACAATTTTAACGGTTATACTCCATTTAGAGTTATAAAATAGCGGCTGTATTCCCCATGTTGTTCCAGCTTATTTTATACCTAAGAGTCTGTGCCCATACTCCTCATTGCCCCTCCCCTTCCTCTCCCCACTGTTGACACGTTGCCCACGTGTCTGCTTCTTTGTTATACTCACTTTGTCATGGTTTTTAGGTGTCACCTGTGCATGATATCATACCGTATTTGTCTTTCTCTGTCTGGCTTATTTTACTCAGCCTAATGCCCTCCAAGTCCAGCCATGCTGCTGCAAATAGCAGAATTTCATCCTTTCGTATGCCCATCACTTCAGTCGTGTCTGACTGTTTGTGACCCGACATGGACTGTAGCCTGCCAGGCTCCTCTGTCCATGGAATTGTCCAAGCAAGAATCCTGGAGTGGGTTGCCATTTCCTCCTCCAGGGGATCTTCCCGACTCAGGGATCAAACCTATATCTCTTGCATCTCCAACCTTGGCAGGCGGGTTCTTTACCACTAGTGCCTCCCAGGAGGATTTGCCCTGTGGTTCAGCTCCTCACGGGGCCCTAAGGAACCAAACGGACATTTCAGCCACTTCTCTGGAGTGAAGAAACTCCCAGATGGCACTAGTGATAAAGAACCCACCTCCTTTGCAGAAGATGCAGGTTTGATCCCCGGGTCAGGAACATCCCCTGGCGAAGGGAATGGCAACCCACTCCAGTATTCTTGCCTGGAGAATCCTGTGGACAGAGGAGCCTGGCAGACTACAACTCATGGGGTCACAAAGGGTCAGATGTCAGTGACTGAGGACACAGGAATAAGGAGATCCTCGCCAGCTGACAGGCCCTGAACGTGGGCTTGCCTAAGGATTCCACACAGCTGTTTTGGGTCTCATATGGATTCTGCAATCAGACACCAGGACCACGCAGCCTTGACGGGAGTTTCTTCACTCCAGAGACCCCAGTTTTGTTCCTTGGGGGCCCCCTCAGGAGCTGAACCCCTAAGCAGATTCACCAGCAGCATAATGTGCTAAAAATTTCATTCAACAAGCAGCTGGAAGTTGAAAAACCAGGTGTACGTCAGTGTCATCACATAGCTTTTCATTAGTGTGTACATTTGTAATGAATCCACCCCTTCGCTTTCCAATGGTAGATGTTTGACCTTAAGACAAAGAGCTTATCATCCTAAGATTGGCCCTTTGTTGGATGTCTCCATCTGAACATTTCCCGTGTCCCTGATCTGGAGTTGAGGTTGACCTCGGCGTCTGAGTGCGTGTGGACACATTCCTGGAGGCTGGCACCGAGTAGTCAGGGATAGACGCATTTAGATCATCCCATCCACCTTCTGATGGAAGCAAATGTGTCAGGAGGGTTTGAGGCTGGTTGTGCTCGGGGCCACACCCCAGACAGAATGAACAAAGGAAAAGGCACCTAATCAGTTCATCAGCCCAAAGACAGATTGACGGTGAACTTATTCTTGGCTTTTCAGGTGTTCTGGCCTTGTGTGCCTAAAGTGAAAGTGAAGTGAAGTGAAGTCGCTCAGTTGTGTCCGACTCTTTGCGACCCCGTGGACTGTAGCCCACCAGGCTCCTCCGTCCATGGGTCCTCCAGGCAAGAGTACTGGAGTGGGGTGCCATTTCCTTCTCCAGTGTGTGCCTGAAAGTAGTATGAAATGAGATTTTGTGGACAAATCCCACACTTGATGGGCTTCCCTGGTGTCTCACACAGTAATGAATCCACCTGCAATGCAGGAGACCTGCTTTTCATCCCTCGGTCTGGAAGATCCCCTGGAGAAGGAAATGGCAACCCACTCCAGTATTCTTGCCTGGAGAATTCCATGGACACAGGAGCTTGGCGGGCTACAGTCCATGGGGTCAGGAAGAGTTGGACATGACTGGTTGCACACATGCCCACACTTGATAAGGCTTTGTCAGAGGTACAGACGGGAGGATGGAGGCATCGCCTTGGCATTCTCACCAAACAGCAGGCATCCCTGTGGGTAGCATGGGCTTGAGGTGGGGGGTCCTGGCTCAGAGCTGGGGTCACAGCCCACATGCATCTTATTATCACTGTGCTTTCCCTCCTGTTTTCTTTCTTTTCCTTTCATCCACCATAAAAATGTTAGCATTTTTTTTCGTGGCCACACGCCCAGCATGTGGGAATTTTGGTTCCCCAACCAAGGAATCCAGCCTGCACCCCCCCTGGCATTGGAAGCTTGGAGTCTTCACCACTGGACCCCCCAGGGAAGTCCCAAAAATGTTAGCGTTTTTCTGAGTTCTGCTATTGAAAGCAGAAAGGGCCTCAGCGCCTCAGGAGGGGATGTGAGCCCCTCTTAAATGGTGGGTGCATGGGACCGGCATCCCTACAGGGAAGGGAAAGGCTGAGGACCACACCCTTCTGGTCAGAAGGGTTTCTTTACAGAGGGACAGAGGTGTGGGTGGACGGAAGCCAGGAGGTAGTGCAGGTGGCAGGGTGGCACCAGGACCACCCTGGACCCAAAGGGAAAAGAGGTGACCCCCAGTGGGCCTCCAGCACAGGGACCCCCGGGGCACTCGCTCCGGGAGGGCGCCCAGACATGCACGCCCCCACGTCACACTCCGGTATTCCTACCTGGCCCAGCCAAACCAGGACCAGAGGCACCTGAGCTGATGGATGCTGCCTGGTGGGTATCCTCCTCGAGAGGGCAGAAGGTGTGGACAGAAGGTGGTGGGAGACTCAGGTGTCAGCCCAGGAGAGACCCTGCCGAGCCGCCCGAGTGGAGCACCCACTCAGCTCCAGGGCTTGCTCGTCCTGCTGTTACACTGCCCCACTGTGCAGGGATCTGGCCAGAGTGTACCCAAGGACCGCTCCCTAAGTGATGGCAGGTGGAGTAGACCCCGAGGAGCGTGTGCAGTGGCCCTTCGCAACGCCTCACTGAGCCTGGGCGCCCCTGTCCTTGTGAGATCCTGGGCCCCTGCCACCCCGGGGGGCTGGCGTGAGGACTGGGCTGGAGCGGATGCCAGCGCTGGTTTTGACCCTGTCACTCAGGACATGAGACTTTCCACGTTCCTGGGGCTCGAGCAAGTCCTAGAATCAGAACATCCGAGCCGGGAGGGAGACGGGGAGCTAGCTGGCTGCAGTCCCCGAAGCCCGGCCGAGAAGCCAGGACAGGTGCACTGCTCAGGAGCATCTCTGATCCCAGTGTCCTTGCTGCGGAAGAGCTTCCACTGTAGTTTTTATTTCTCTTGCGATATTCAAGACGCACCCAGCTTCCACAGCGGCATAGAGTCGGCATCGTTTTTTAAGGTAGAAATATATTTTTAAGAGCAGTATCTTTCCACTTCATGCGATGACAGTGAGGGCCTTATTTGTGGCTGGGCCCTGGTTTCCACCTCTTCACTGCTCACTAGGACTGCCAAAGTCCTTCTGAGAAATGTGTGTTCCCTCAAGCTCTACCCGCCAGACCATTGGAATCAAAATTTGAATTTTTTTTGCAGCTGCTATTTTTAAAAAAGCTCCATGGGTAATTCTGGTAATTGGCCAGATTTGGGAACTACTAGTATGCTCTATGTATTTAAAATCGTGCACTATGAAAACCTTCTATGGAAACAATTTAGAACTTAATTGGTTCTAAACTTTAAAAAAAAAAAAAAAAAAGGAATGTTTAAAATCAAAAGAAACTGTTTAATACCTTCAAAGATCTCCTTACAGATGCAACAAACTCGCTAGCAGCAAGGTGTGACTGGCTGAGCTTTAGAGAAAGGCGCTTAATTATATTTTTGAGTTTGAAATCCTGGTGACCAGATAATAATTCACTCTGATGTTGAGCAACTGATTCAAATCATTAAGTGTACAATGGAACCATTTTTCCACCGCACTGCATGCTGTGAAGTTGCCAAGATTATTTTCCCTCTGTGTAGTCTCTTTTCAAGGCGAAGAGTAAACTTATCTGGTTTAAGAGCCTGACTCTGCCACCCGTGTCACATCTAGGAACTTTGATTTGCATTGATCTAAAGTATAGCTGTCCCACGAGAATAACTCTCTGGCACCAGACAGTGGAATCCCATTGGCGATAGTTTTCGCTTGCACCGATACGTTGACGCAGCAGGACTCCTCCAGGACCCGCCTTGTCTCGCTGGCCTGCTAGGAATATCGTTGTTAGTCGCTCAGCCATGTCCAACTCCTTGCGACCCCTTGGACTGTAGCCCGCCAGGCTCCTCTGCCCATGGAATTTTCCAGGCAAGAATACTGGACTGGATTCCTTCTCCCTGGGACCTTCCCGACTCAGGCATCGATCCGAGGCTAGTTCGTTGGCAGGTGGATTCTTGACCCTTGCGCCACCAGGGAGGCCCCACCGGGAGTAGCTCCCCCCCCAAAAAAGTGGGTCTCCTGTCTTCACCGCTGCTCCGTCTGGAGGTGGCGGTGCACGTCTTTGCCTTGGCTTGTGATGGTTGCAGCCTGCTGAAGCCTTGGGTTCCTTTGTTGAGCGCCGCAAGGCTTGCTTCGCCGTCTTCCTCTGGGACATTGTTGTTTTGCGGCCGCTCCTTTTCGTGAATCCGGACGCCAGGCGCTCGGCGTCAGGTCCACGGTGCGCAGGCGCGTAGCCCCTAGACTAACTCGTGCCGGCTTCGGGTGTGCAGTGCGCCTGGTGTTCACCTGACTTGTTTATTCCTAGGGAATGTCACTAGTGGCCTGGGTCTCAGATGGCGAGCGGCGTCAGCCTGGGCTCCTTCACCAGCCGAGCGGACGGCATGCAGCAGCGGTCCTACTCTGTCTCCAGTGCCGACCAGTGGAGCGAGGCTACGGTCATTGCAAACTCAGCCATCAGCAGTGGTAAGACAGAGGCACGGCCCCGCGGACCCGGGCCGCCGCGCGGTCCTCGGTTGTCAACCAGAGGCTGGAGGCGACGCTCTGCCGTGAGCGCGGCCGCCCTGCCGACGGTGGCACGCCGTCCCCCTGTGGAGCAGTTGCGTCCTCGATCGGCCGCCTCACCCACGTCGCCGCGTGTCCTGCTCCGGTGCAGGGACGCGGCGGAGCTTCGCCCCACTTGACAGATTGGGAGAGTGAGGCTTTGGGAGAGGCTGTGCCCCTGCTCACGCGGCCGGCCACATGGCCTTCATGTTCCATCCTGAGTGTGCACTGTTGGTGGTGAGGCTTCACCTTTTTTGGCATCAAATCAAAGCACATAATTCTTCCTCCTCATCCATTGTCCCAGGTTCTTTGGGAGAGTCTTCCCTCTTGCTTGTTTTTTTTTTTTTTCTCAAGTGTGGACATCTTCTTGGGAAACAAATGTGCCCCCGGGAAACCATCTTGACGTGTGTGAGCGCATGAATTATGCAGCATCGAGGCCCCGCTTACCGCAACATGCTTTGCCTGTGGCACTTCTGTCTATGGCCTGTTCACCGGTATTTAAAGGAATTCCCACTGTACTGTGCCATCTATCAGACAGGATTTTAGAGTAATTTTAGCATAATTTGTTCTAATTAAGAGATTCAGCATCAGGTCTTCCCTGTAGACCCGGCAGCTGCTGCCGCAGGACTGTACTTTGGGTAAACAGCATCCCTGTCTCCAGCCACCCCACGCTCCTCCGTCAGCGGCCGCCAAGCAGAGGCCTTAAGGAGAGGCATCTCCAGGCCCAGGAGGAGAAGCAGGGTGTGACCTCGCGGGCCTGGGGCGCACACACGGCCTCACCCAGAGCCCAGCACCCGCTCCCCCTCCTTCCTCAGACAAAACGAGATGCTTCTGTGGAGAGCAGACCTCTGCCTCCAGCCTGTTCAGGGGCTGGGCGTTTCACCTCTTGGCTGGTATCATGGCAGCACCTCCAGGAATTCAGTGACGGGGTTGAAGTCATCATACATTAGCCACCTGCAGTTTATTCCCTTGTAATGTGACACGTGTGTGTTCACAGTCATCGGGGCCCCAGAAGGCCCGGTGTCTCAGCAGACAGGGCTGTGTTTCAAGCACACCCCCTCCCCGCTCCCCCTGCCGACGGGACGGCCTTGGCAGGTGACCTCCGTGTTCTTATCTTCAAATAGGTGTGCTCTTCCCGCCCTTGTGTGGTCCATAGGTGTGCAGGGCACCATCCTCCTGTGGCTTCTGCCTGAGTATGTGCTGCTGTTGCCACGGGTACTTTTCTTTTTTTTGAGGGGCAAGTAGTCCACATACCCATTGTTTAATCACTAAGTTGTAGGCAAGAATACTGTAGTGGGTTGCCCTTTCCTTCTCCATCACATACTTAATTGCGTTGCCAGTTCTCTGCAGTATATCCATTTTTCAGTTAGCATCAGTCTTTGTCCTAGCGGGTTTATGCCGTCGCCCTCTTTCTGAGAAGGTGCGCTCGTGTTTGAGGTTAGGAGGAGCTGAGCTGGGCCTCCTCGGCCTGGTGCACACACCGCCCTGGCCCTGCCTTGCCCAGGAGCTGCCCCCGGCCAGGGCTCTCCTCGTCTGATACGAACTGTTGAGCCCCCAGCGAGCCTGATGAGGGCAGCAGCCTTTGGGCTTGGTTCTTCGTATGCCATAAGAGTTATGTTTGGGGAGTATAACTACGTAATAATATAGAAGAACAAGTTTCACCCCAAGTGTTGGCCTCCCACACGCTCAGAATATTTTTTCAGGAAAAACATTGGAAGCAGCATATGAACCTAAAATCCATTCTTTACAAATATTCCGTCTGCAGAGACTCACTAGGGGGCTTCCCTGGAGCTCCAGTGCTCAAGACGCTGCCTTTCCAACGCGGAGGCATGGGTTCGATCTCTGGTCAGGGAACTACGATCCCACATACTGCAAAGTGCAGCACTGCCCCCCTCCCCCAAAAAAAACACCTTACTAGCTAACTCTCCCTCTGCGCAGTAGCTCTTTGCCTCTGGTCACGGGTGTGAGCCAAAGCGCCCCCACACCCTGTCTCGCCAGAGACTCCCCTATTTCCAGACACTTGGTTTGAGTGGAAGCCTCTCCCCACAGAAGGTGATTGCCTCAGTCTGCACAGTTCAGTGCAGTGCAGTTGAGTCGCTCAGTCGTGTCCGACTCTTCGAGAACCCCTGGACCACAGCACTGCAGGCCTCCCTGTCCATCACCAGCTCCCGGAGTCTACTCAAACTCATCTCCATTGAGTTGGTGATGCCATCCAGCCATCTCATCATCTGTACAGGCATCTTTATAAAGTACCTGTACAACTGAGGTCGCCTCCAGATGAATGCTGTTTTTAAATGGTACCAAGCGATTTCTCACATGCTAACACCCAGGTGCCTGTTGTTCTTTCATGTAGCGTGTTTGTGAAAGACTAGTTAGGCCTTTTGCTGCCCCAGAGCATGAAGCCTGGACACAGGAGATGAGAAAGCAGTGTGAGCCTGCACTGGGGTGTGTGTGGAGAAAGCCCAGGCTGAAACTGCGCAGTTGGTTTAAGGATGAGAGAGTTAATCACAGAAAACTTCCCAAAGAGAATCAAACTTGAGCAACGTTTCAGGAACCAGATGGATTCCTTGTGTGTGCAAAACCACAGAAGGAGGTTCTAAACATGAAAGCTGTTTGGACCAAGACTTGGAAAGGAGGAAAGGGGAGCTTGGAACAACTAAGGGGCCACACGGAAGTGCAAACTTGAGCAGCGTTTCAAGAACCAGGTGTTAGTTGGAATGCAGCAAAATGAAGACAGGCAGGAAGAGCAGAGAGGAATGATCACCTCAATCACTCAGTTGTGTCTGACTCTTTGCTACCCTATGAACCACAGCACGCCAGGCCTCCCTGTACATCACCAAATCCCGAGCTTGCTCAAACTCATGTCTATTGAGTCAGTAATGCCATTCAACCATCTCATCCTCTGTCGTCCCCTTCTCCCGTTTTCAATCTTTCCCAGCATCAGGGTCTTTTCCAGTGAGTCAGTTCTTTGCGTCAGGTAACCAAAGTATTGGAGTTTCAGCTTTAGCATCAGTCCTTCCAGTGAATATTCAGGACTGATTTCCTTTAGGATGGATTGGTTGGATCTCCTGGCAGTCCAAGAGACTCTCAAGAGTCTCTCCAGCACCACAGTTCAAAAGCTTCAATTCTTCGGCGCTCAGCTTTCTTTATAGTCCACCTCTCACATCCATACATGACTACTGCAAAAACCACAGCCTTGACAAGACGGACCTTTGTAGGCAAAGTAACGTCTCTGCTTTTTAATATGCTGTCTAGGTTGGTCATAGCTTTTCTTCCAAGGAGCAAGCATCTTTTAATTTCACAGCTGCAGTCATTATCTGCCATGATTTTGGAGCCCCCCAAAAATAAAGTCTCTCACTGTTTCCATTGTTTCCCTGTCTATTTGAGATGAGTGATAAGGGGCCAAAATTGCAACGTTAGGACTTCCCTGGTTGTCCAGTGGTTAAGAATCCACCTGCCAATACCTGGGACTCTGGTTTCATCCCTGGTCTGGAAAGAGCCCACATGCCGCGGAGCAAGTAAGACGGTGAGCCCGAGCTTCTGAGCCTGTGCTAGAGTCCAGGAGCCGCAACAGCTGAAGCCCGTGTGCCTAGAGACTGAACTCCACAACTAAGAGGCACTGCAGCGAGAGCAGCCCCCTCACTGCAAGGAGACAAAGACCCAGCACAGCCAGATAAATAAATAATTTTTTAATTGCAGAGTTAATTAGCACCTCGTTTAAAACTTAGAGCTGACATGTTAAGTAGCAAAGGTCCAGAGAGACAACAGAATGTTTCACAGAAGTAAGGTTCCCGCAGTTTCACAGGGATTTTCCTTCACATCTGTATTTCCTGAGGACGGATGGCTGTGTCACACCCAAGATATGAAGAAAAGAGAAACAGTAGTCATGATAAAAAAAAAAAAGAGCTAATGATACTGAGGCCCTCGTGTGGATCGTCACGTTTGCTCCCCATGGAGTGGGCACTGCTCTTAGCTCCATTTCCGGCGGGGGAGACTGTGGTACAGAAAGGCTCAATATCGCTTGTGCAAAGTCACATCCTGGTGAAGCTGCTGTGTGAACCCAGGTGGCCTGATTCCAGGCCTCAGACTCTCGGCATCAGCACTTCTCAGGTATGCTGCCCAGGCCCGTGATGGCAACATCCCCTGGGAACTGGTTAGAAATAACAAATTCTTAAGTCCCATCCCAGTCCCGTGAGTGGGTGCTGAGTCACTTCAGTCGTGTCCGATTCTTTGAGACCCTATGAACTGCAGCCCACCAGGCTCCTCTGTCCATCGGATTCTCCAGGCAAGGATACTGAGTGGGGTTGCCATTTCTTCCTCCAGGGGATCTTCCCAGACCCACTGAATCTAAAACTCAGGGGTGACGCCCAGCAGCCTCTGTGCTGACAGATTCCCCATGGAATGATGCTGTAGGCTGAAGTCTGAGAACCGTCACTTGAAATCCTTGCTTCTCAAAGTGTGGTCCATGGACTAAGTGGTATCTGTCAGCCCCTGCAAGTTGGCTAGAATCGCAGAGTCCCAGGCTCCAGCTAGACTTCCTGGATCGGAGCACACGTTGTCGAGAACTCTAGGCGACTGGGACTCACTTGAATCCAGAGTACATCCCGGCTTCCCTCTCGATGACACCATCCTGCCATACCCCAAGCAATTAATAAAAACCAGGGCACAGGATCCAACGGCTGACTTCAAGAAAACACATTTATGTATGGATTTCAGGACCTCAACTTGGCATCTGCATTCCCTACCACACTTGGAAAATAACCACAAAGAAACAGTGATTAAGGGCTCTCTGTTGTTTTTTCCTAAGTCACAGTGAAATATGAACTCCACCTTTTTTTTTCTTAATTAATCATTTAATCTTTTTACGCCGTGTCTCTGGTTTTGATGTCGTTCAGTTCAGTCGCTCAGTCGTTTCCGACTCTTCCTGACCCCATGAACCACAGCATGCCAGGCCTCCCTGTCCATCACCAACTCCCAGAGTTTACCCAAACTCATGTCCATCAAGTCGGTGATGCCATCCAACCATCTCATCCTCTGTTGTCCCCTTCTCCTCCTGCCCTCAATCTTTCCCAGCATCGGGGTCTTTTCAGATGAGTCAGGTCTCCGCATCAGGTGGCCAAAGTATTGGAGCTTCAACTTCAGCATCAGTCCTTCCAATGAACACCCAGGACTGATTTCCTTTAGATGGACTGGTTTGATCTCCTTGCAGTCCAAGGGACTCTCAAGAGTCTTCTCCAACACCACACTTCAAAAGCATCAATTCTTCGGCTCTCAGCTTTCTTCACAGTCCAACTCTCACATCCATACATGACCACTGGAAAAACCATAGCCTTGACTAGATGGACCTTTGTTGGCAAAGTAATGTCTCTGCTTTTGAATATGCTATCTAGGTTGGTCATAACTTTTCTTCCAAGGAGTAAGCGTCTTTTAATTTCATGGCTGCAGTCACCATCTGCAGTGATTTTGGAGCCCAGAAAAATAAAGTCAGCCACTGTTTCCCCATCTATTTGTCATGAAGTAATGGGACCGGATGCCATGATCTTCGTTTTCTGAATGTTGAGCTTTAAGCCAACTTTTTCACTCTCTTCTTTCACTTTCATCAAGAGGCTTTTTAGTTCCTCTTCACTTTCTACCATAAGGGTGGTGTCATCTGCGTATCTGAGGTTATTGATATTTCTCCCAACAATCTTGATTCCAGCTTGTGTTTCTTCCAGCCCAGCGTTTCTCATGGTGTACTCTGCCTATAAGTTAAATAAGCTGGGTGACGGTATACAGCCTTGGCGTACTCTTTTCCTGTTTGGAACCAGTCTGTTGTTCCATGTCCAGTTCTAACTGTTGCTTCCTGGCCTGCATATAGATTTCTCAAGAGGCAGGTCAGGTGGTCTGGTATTCCCATCTCTCTCAGAATTTTCACAGTTTATTGTGATCCACACAGTCAAAGGCTTTGGCGTGGTCAGTAAAGCAGAGATAGATGTTTTTCTGGAACTCTCTTGCTTTTTCATTTGGTTTCGTTTCGTTTGGTTTGGATGTCAGGCATAGAAAAGCTTACCCAGCTGCAGGAATGGGGGCAGGGGGACGACAGCAGCTTTTGAATCAGAGTGCCCGTGTGTTGGTGAATATGCCTTCTTATTATCCCACGTTTTTATTGTACATAATAATACATAACGTGGGGGTTCCATTTTCCTCTACCCCATCGTCCACTCTAAATTAAGACTTTGGCTCCAGAGAACTTTGTCAAGTCTTCCCCTCTGGATGCACAGGTACCCTGGGGGTTTCTGCCTTTCAAGCAGCTGTGAGCAGACTCCTCATTAGCTAGATGATGTTGGGGTGTGCAGAACCACGAAACAGGGGGTCCTGGTTAGATTAAGCAAGGGGCAGGGGCGCGGGAGAGAGAAGCATCCATTCTGTGAGACGGAATGCCCCACTGCTTTATGACTATTACTGTGGTAAGACTTTACATTTAAGTACCTGAGGTTTAAAATTAAATGTCTAATATAATTTGGCGTTGCTAACGTGAGACCCACAGCTGCCCCGAGAGGAAATGCAGACAGCTTGGCTCAGGGTTTCAAATTGCTGTCTGCCGGCTCGCAGTCAGCGTGGAGGGTTGGGACCCACTCCCACTCAGCGCCGCATGCAGCTCCAAGTAATTTTTTAAATGCAGAAACATATTCATCTTGAGCTTCAGCGTTGAGAAAGGCTGCTCCAGTAGTACATGAAAAATTAATTTTTTTACATTTTTCCTCACTCTCCTAAGTGTTTGACAGAAGTAATTTTTGCAGCAAGAGAGAATAAAAAGTGGCGGCTGTAAATTCCTGTCCCAGAACCTGTTGTGCAGATTCTTTATGGACCCAGAATTGATCTACATGTCAGACCCTGTTGTGGTTTAAACTGTTTATCACCATAATGGCAGGAGTAAGCCCGTGAACACCAACTATAATCCTGGGTGAAAGAAATTGGTGCTTGCAGTCAATGAAGGGGCAGCTCGGCTTTATTGATAGATTCAGAACAATTATCTCTGCAACAACTATTGGCTGAGGAGTCTCTGGAATCTCGTTGGAAGGCTGTTTTCTTTTTTCTTTTTTTTTGATTAATCATTTTCTCTCATAGGTCATTTTCTCCAGAAGTGTTAGCCAAGAGTTAGCATGACTGTGGGTAGCCAGGGGCCCTCAGGGGGTTGTCTGTAGTATACTTGGTGGTCTTACCTTGCTCCAGGGCAAAATGTGTTTAGAGGTGTGTCCCACCTGTGCTGACGGCCCGAGCCAATGTCACGAGCCCCGTGCACCATCTGCGAGTGTCCCTGCGTGTCTCGTCAGCAAGCCTGCAGGCCTGCCAGCCTCTCCTGCCAGTGCCTGCCTGTCAGCATGGCAGCCAAAGTCCCTGTCCCTTCTCCTCCCTGCTGTCAGGTTGTTTCGATGGCTCCTCCCCATCCCTGATTGCTTCACTCCAGCAGTTAATCTTATGCCGCCCTGACTGGCCCGATATCGCCGGCAGTATTGCATTGCTTCAACTGCTGCTTGAACATTTCACTTCAGCCTGCCTGCACCAGGCCACTGTCCAACCTCATCAACCCCAAGTACAAAAGCCATACCCATCTTTCACGCTTCCACATGGAAGGTGTGTGTGTGCGTGCCTGCTCCCTCCACACCGTGTAACTACACATATTCCCATCTGAATCTGTGGTTATTGGACAACCAGTCCTGAATCTGAAGCAAAAATTCACATATTTGCAAACTTTCAAGTATTTTTTTTTTCATCATGGACATTTTTTTCACAGAACTTTAGGCTCCCCGGGTGGCACAGTTGATAAGGAGCCTGCCTGCTGATGCAGGAGACCCTAGAGATGTGGATTTGATGCCTAGGTGGGGAAGATCCCCTGGGGAAGGAAACGGCAACCCACTCCAGTATTCTTGCCTGGAAGCTTCCCATGGACAGAGGAGCCTTGCGGGCTACAGTCCTGGGGTCGCAGAGTCGGACACGACTGAGCGCACACGCACCACTGGAAACACACATTTCTGCTCTGGCCCACGCGTCCTGCACTTCCTTGTTTCTCCCTCCCCATTCGGCTCTGGCCCACGCGTCCTGCACTTCCTTGTTTCTCCCTCCCCATAGAGCCAGCTCCAGGAGGGACAGGCAGCCCTGAATTTGACATTACAGAGAGTATGCCATAAATGTGGGTTCTGGGGATGTTTTCTGTCAGTTCATTGATTTTAGTTTCCACAACTTGAGTGCTCTTTCTCTCTCTGTGGCTTCTGTGCTAGCAATTTTAGCATGTGACCAGCAGGTGGCGGTAGTGAGTGACAGTACCACTCTCCCCTGGGAGTTTTGTGGAAATACAGTTGGCTTCCCAGGTGGCTCAGCAGTAAAGAATCCATATGCCAGTGCGGGAGATGCGGGTGAGGCTGAGGGTACTGGGGTGGGGTTTCAATGCCTGGGTCGGAAAGATCCCCCTGGAGGAGGGCATGGCAACCCACTCCAGTACTCTTGCCTGGGGAATCCCATGGACAGAGGAGCCTGGCGGGCTACGGTCCATGGAATCATGGAATTGGATGACTTAACAGCTGAGCGCGGGCACAATAGTTGATTTACAATGTTGCGTTAGTTTCGGGTCTTTAGCACGGTTATACGTATATATCTATTCTTGTCCAGATTCCTTTCCATTATAGGTTATTACAGGCTAGTGACTATAGTTCCCTGGGCTATACAATAGTTCCTTTTTGTTTATTTTAGTAGTATGTATCTGTTAATCCCAAATTCCTATATTATACCCTTCCCTTTCCCCTTTATTAACCCTGAGTTTATTTTCTTCCTCTGTGAGCCTTTCTCTGTTTTGTAAATTAGTTCATTTGTTTTTTTTTTTCTGATTTCGCATGTAAGTGATATCCTGTGATATTTGTCTTTATCTGGCTTATTTCGCTTAGCTTGATAATCTCCAGATCCGTCCCTGTTGCTGCAAGTGGTATTACTTCATTCTCTCCACGCTGAGTAGTATTCCGTATACATACCACATCTTTGATCATCCGTCAGCCAGTGGACGTTAGGTTGCTTCCGTCTCTTGGCTATTGTGAATAGTGCTGCTATGAAAACTGTAGCGCATTTATCTTTTCAAATTAGTTTTCTCCAGATATATTCTCCTAGGAGTGGGATTGCAGAATCATATGTTAGCTGTATTCTTAATTTTTAAGGAACCTTCATACTATTCTTCATAGTGAAAGTGAAAGTCGCTCAGTCGTGTCCAACTCTTTGCGACCCCATGGACTGTACAGTCCATGGAATTCTCCAAGCCAGAATAGTGGAGTGAGTACCCTTTCCCTTCTCCAGAGGATCTTCCCAACCCAGGAATCAAACCCGGGGTATTCTGCAATGCAGGTGGATTCTTTACCAACTGAGCCATCGGGGAAGCCCCATTCTTCATAGTGACTATACCAGTTCACATGCCCCCAGCAGGGTAGGAGGGTTCCCTTATTTCAACACCCTCTCCAGCACTCATCCTGTAGCCTTTCTGGTGGCCATTCTGACCTGTGTCAAGGGATACACCATCGCAGGTTTGACTTGTGCTTCTCTAGCATCAGCAATGCTGAGCATCTCTCGTGTTCCTGTTGGCCGTTCTGCCTGGAGTCTGAGTTTCTACAGCTGCCCGTCTCTGTCCGGCGCCTGCCGTCTAATGCCCATTTCCTGAGAGTCATTATCCCTGTTTGATAAGTGAGGTTCAAAAAGGCTGAGAAACTTAAGACCGCACTCGTTTAATAGCCAGAATTCAAACCCAGGGCTTCCGATTCCAAAGCTTATGGTTTTCCCCTCTGCTATTTGGTTAAAGGAGAAATGAATTCTTGGTATTGAAACAACATATCATAAAAATTGTTTATCTTTTCATCGGGCTTGCTTTCTAAGGGAAGATACGCAGACGTTTTCCCTCTTTCACTGATCCTGAACTTTGCCTTTCTCATCATTTCTCCCAAATCTTGGCTGGCATTCAGAAGCCATCCCCTGGGGGTTGTCATCACCCTCAGCTCTGCTCAGTATTAAAGGGCCCACAGGCTCTCATCTCAGAGTTGGGCAGTCCCAGGCTCAGCCGCCACGGTCTATTCCCTCCACCAAGCTGGTCGGCCTAATTAAGGAATGACCCCAGTTTCCTTCTACAGGCAGAACCCGCTTCCCTTTCTCTGCATGGGACCGAGGAGAAAGCAGAAGCTTCCTAGGGTATCTGGCCACAGGGGGGAAAGGTGTATTTTTTTTTTTCCTCCCAATCAGAACATTGTTACTTTGTACTTCGCTTGCTCAGTTCTTCCCTAACAGCTATTTCTAGCAGCAGGTGCTGGCCCAGGGGAAACGCTGCCCCCAGTATCAGACACGGAGCAGAAGACTCCAAATCGGCAGGCCAGCAATTCTCGAGTTGCCTGGCAAACGTCTGGAAATCATTTTAAACAGACGGCCGAGAAGAATGCTCTTGCCAGTCGCCATGGTGCCTGGTCCCAATCTTTGGGGCCCTCTGGCCCTCGGTATCTTCATCTAGACCAGAGGTTCTCAACCAAGGGTGATTTTTGTGTGCCGTTTTTCTGGGGATATTTGGCAGTGTCTGGAGACAGTTTAGGTTGTCGTGGCTGATGGGGTTGGAGGGGTTTGCCGCTGGAATCTAGGGGGGTAGAAGGCAGAGAAGCTGGTGAACATGGGGCAGCTCCCCCAAGACAGAGGACCATCCTGTTCAAAGTCAGGAGTGCCGAGGGCAGAAAACCCTGGTCTTGACCACGGAGACTTGGGCTCCCTGGGCCCTGCCAGCCACAAGCTGATCCTTCCCAAAGGCAAGGGAGGCTGTTTCCTTTCTTGAGAGAATGACTGCAGCCAGCCCATGGCGGTGCCTTGTCCACAGCAACACTTTCAACTCCACTTCCCAGACGGCCCCTCGAGACAGAAGGCAGGGCACGTGGCTGGCCCCACGGTGGTCTTGCCACCACCACCAGTGATGCCATCATGTGGCGTCCGTCAAGTGCGCCCTGCCTGCCAGGCACAAGGACCCTGGCATGGAGCGGGGGCGGAGGGTTAGTGCCATCCCTACTTTGGTGAGAAAACAGAAGTAGCAGAAGGCTGGATCCATCTCAGGCTGCGTCTTAACTTCCACCCACTGTGCCTTTCTGCAAACCACCCGCCCCCGAGAACACTCCTGGAAGGAGACCCGGGATGGCCAGGGCTGTCTGTGGGCCTGTGTTAAGGACACATGGGAGGCAGACAGTGGCAGGCATCATCTCAGTGTCCTCCCTACTCAGAGGCCATGAAGCGGGTCAGGCTCACAAAGTGAAGCTGAGAGAAAGAGGTTCTGCATGCACGCTCAGCAAACCAGCTGTGCACACACTGAATGGGAACCCGACATCAATAGGCAGACCCAGGCATAGCCCATCTCCTGAGATGCTGAGACTTCCTCTGCTTCCCTGGTGGCGCAGTGGTAGAGAATCTGCCTGCAATGCAGGAGACGTGGGTTCAGTCCCTGTCAGAAAGATCCCCTGGAGAAGAGAATGGCAACCCACTCCAGTCTTCTTGCCTGGAGAATGCCTTGGACAGAGGAGCGTGGTGGGCTACAGTCCACGGGGTGGCAAAGAGTCGGACACAACCTAGCAATTAGCACTTTCACTTTCACTCTTCCCTAAGAGATGAGAGGCCTCTTTCATGGGGCCGTGTTCCTAGAAGGTCACTGGCAAATGGGGAAGTGTCCACAGCAGTGGATAGGAGTATTTCAAGAAGGCTCCAGAACCCCCATCAGAGAAAGAGGGATAGAGGGATTGGGAGGCAGGAGGGGCTCTGGGGCCAGGGGAGGGGTCCGTGGTCCTGCTCTGGAGGGTACTTTTCCAAAGCACTGCCTCTGGGACTGGCGAGGGGGGCTGATCTGAGCCTCAGTGCCCCCAGGCGGCTTCTCGGCTGCAGCTGGGGTTAAGACCCACTCCTCTGGAGCTGGAGGGTGGGGAAGTGAGCGGCACATGCAGAGAGCGGTCAAGGTGACAAGCAGGAGCCGCACGTCCAGAGGACCGAGCTCAGAGCAGCAGGCCAAGGGCACAGGACGGGTCAGGACCATTCTTTAAGTCTGTGTTGGAGTAGAGCTGGTCCACGAAGACGTGCTGCTTCAGGTGAGCAGCAGGGCCATTCAGCTATGCACGCAGACACACCCACTCAGCTCAGATTCTTTTCCTGTAGGGGCCCCTACAGGTATTGAAAAGACACACATTACTGCATGTGAAGTGGGGAACTGATAAGGACCTGCTGTGTAGCACAGGAATTGGGACAGTTTTGACACAGTTCAGTTCAGTTCAGTGGCTCAGTCACGTCTGACTCTTTGCGACCCCATGGCTGCAGCCCGCCAGGCCTGCGTGTCCATCGCCAACTCCTGGAGTTTCCCCAGACTCATGTCTGCTGAGCTGGTGATGCCATCCAACCATCTCATCCTCTGTCATCCCCTTCTCTTCCTGCCTTCAGTCTTTCCCAGCACTGGGGTCTTTTCAAATGAGTCAGCTCTCCGCGTCAGGTGGCCAAAGGATTGGAGTTTCAGCTTCAACATCAGTCCCTCCAATGAACACCCAGGACTGATCTCCTTTAGGATAGACTGGTTGGATCTCCTTGCAGTCTAAGGGACTCTCAAGAGTCTTCTCCAACACCACAGTTCAAAAGCATCAATTCTTCAGCGCTCAGCCTTCTTCACAGTCCAACTCTCACATCCATACATGACCACAGGAAAAACCATAGCCTTGACTAGACGGACCTTTGTTGACAAAGTAATGTCTCTGCTTTTAATATGCTGTCTAGGTTGGTCATAACTTTCCTTCCAAGGAGTAAGTGTCTTTTAATTTCATGGCTGCAGTCACCATCTGCAGTGATTTTGGAGCCCGAAAAAATAAAGTCTGACACTGTTTGCCCATCTATCTGCCATGAAGTGTTGGGACCGGATTCCATGATCTTCGTTTTCTGAATGTTGAGCTTTAAGCCAACTTTTTCACTCTCTTTCACTTTCATCAAGAGGCTTTTTAGCTCTTCTTCACTTTCTGCCATTGTTTTTTACACAGAGAGTAGCTGAGTTTCAGCTTCAACATCAGTCCCTCCAATGAACACCCAGGACTGATCTCCTTTAGGATAGACTGGTTGGATCTCCTTGCAGTCTAAGGGACTCTCAAGAGTCTTCTCCAACACCACAGTTCAAAAGCATCAATTCTTCAGCGCTCAGCCTTCTTCACAGTCCAACTCTCACATCCATACATGACCACAGGAAAAACCATAGCCTTGACTAGACGGACCTTTGTTGACAAAGTAATGTCTCTGCTTTTAATATGCTGTCTAGGTTGGTCATAACTTTCCTTCCAAGGAGTAAGTGTCTTTAATTTCATGGCTGCAGTCACCATCTGCAGTGATTTTGGAGCCCGAAAAAATAAAGTCTGACACTGTTTGCCCATCTATCTGCCATGAAGTGTTGGGACCGGATTCCATGATCTTCGTTTTCTGAATGTTGAGCTTTAAGCCAACTTTTTCACTCTCTTTCACTTTCATCAAGAGGCTTTTTAGCTCTTCTTCACTTTCTGCCATTGTTTTTGACACAGAGAGTAGCGTAAATAAGATAACGGTGTAATTTTTCGGCATACCATTTCAAACAGTGTGATCTCGAATCTTTCACTTTCGCCCTCCCCTACTGGCCCTCTTTAAGCTTCACCAACCCCACAGCCCCCCTGCAGCTGGAGCCACAGCCTTCACGGAGGACGGGGCGTCCCTTGTAAAGCATCACCTGCCCCCCCCCACCTTTGGACCCATCACCTCTCACTCCCAAAGGACTCTGCCCCTGTAGTTACCCCACCTGCTTCCTGTACCATCAGATCCTCTTGGGTGTTGGGTACTTCCATTCAGCAAACAGGCCCACTTGGGCGTCTCCTGTCCCGGTCCATGGCCCTCTGACCTTTCTACTCCTTCTCAGCACTCCTCCTCACACCCTTCCAGAACCCCTGTCTACACTCGCTGTCTCCGGTTACTCACTGAGTGCTTTCTCTCTGGCCCATCCCTGTCTCGCCGTCTCCCCGCATGGCTGGACCCCTGCTCTCTTCCAGTGTCCAGGCCACCCGCCCCATCCACCCCAGGTGCTCCACAGCTCCCTTTGCCATCTGCTTCTTGGGGGAGGCTGCTGCCAGCTCCGTCATGCTGGACACTCTCTCCTGTCTTGGCTCCTCTGACATTGCCTTCTCTGGGTTCTGCTGCCACGCCCAGAGGTCTGCGTCATCAGCCTCGGCATCGGTGATGCTGCTCAGGACTCGGCCTCTCTCCTCATCCCATGCCCTGCTCCAGTGGGCCCAGCCAGCTCTCTGAACAGGGAAGGCCACCCAGGTCACAGCCAGCCTGACGCCCCCTCCTCCACGCACACACGTGACCAGTGATCTTGCACAGCTGTTGACTGGTTCACTCCAGTTCATTAAATTCAGAGCAAAACCAGGCGTCCTTCTAGAAACCGTGTTCACACCAACCTTCCCACCTCATTTTCCCAGTGGCTCAAGTCGCAGACACAGGGCCAGTCACGCGCGAGTCTTCCTTTAGCCTGACCCTGAAGGACCAGTTCCTTTGGTGAGTTCTAGGGACTTGACTTCTTGGGGCACGTGCCGGCCACTCACACCTGATCTCCCTCCCTTGTGTCCACCACTCATCCTGCAGCCCTGCCTCATCTCCTGCCTTTTTTTCTTGTTTCCCTAAAGTCTTCCAAACTCATCTTTAAAAGAAAATAAACACGAGCTCCCATTGCCACCGCCTGCACGTGGCGCCCCGCGTCCCCCGCCGCCCATAGCACCACGCGTCTCCCGCTGCACGTGGTGTGTCTTCCTGGTTTTGTTTCTGGCGCCCAGGCCAGCTGGTCTGGGCCCTGCTGTCTCTCTGTCAGGTCTCCCACCGCCCGCCTGACTCCCTCTCCAGGGCTCAGATGTGCTCTGCTCGGGTCCGGGCGAGTCACCGTCGCCACTGAGGACTCGGTGTCCACGTGGCCGCGGTGGCCCGGCTGCTTTCCCCCAGATGTCGCTTCTCCTGAGCTTGACTGGGACCTGGCTGCCACTGCACCACTTGCCTGTTCGTCTCCTGCCTGTTGCGGCACGTCCCTGCCCCTTCCCGTCCCGTGACCGTGTCCAGCTGCCTGGTGCGGCACGTCCCTGCCCCTTCCCGTCCCGTGACCATGTCCAGAGTCATCCCATCTGGCTTTCTCGCTTGTCTCCTCCCCGAGCCTCTTGTCTCACCAGACCCCTGAAACCACAGCCCGCACGTCCTCACAGCATCTTCCTCACTCACCAAATGCGCGGACCTCACTCCCGACTCCACTTGGATCATCACTAGGTTGTCCCCAAAGACGGGCGGACCCCGTGGTGACAGGTGGTGTGATGGGCTTGCAAAGTGAGCTCCGGGCCTTTCTGCCAATCTCCTGTGATAAAAATCCTCTGAGTTTTTAAGATTTAAAACGCACTTTGCCTGCTCCTATAGAAACTGTTTCCTAGCAAAGCCACTGCCCCTTACGTGGAACAGAGAGGGTGGAGGGAATGTTTCGGTTTCTGGCTAAGACCTTCCTGGTGGACTGTGCGAGCACCTTGGGCAGGTCTTTTACTATGTCTTTGTTTGTCTGGCTCCGTCAGGTCTTAGCTGCAGCAGGCAGGATCTCCGTTAGGTCATGCAGTATTTTTCGTTTCAGCGTGCGGACTCTCTGGTTGTTTCCGTGGGCTTCAGTCATTGCAGCGCATGGGATTAGTTGCGCCACAGCCTGTGGGATCTTAGTTCCCCAACCAGGGATTGAACTTGCATCCCTGCATTGCAAGGTGGATTTTTAACCACTGGACCACCAGGGAAGTCCCTTGTGCAAATTTTTAAATCAGTTGGTGGTCAGAGATTAAAACTGAGTTTCCTTCCTTCCTTTGGTGATCTCAACCCATTTTAGAATCATAAGTAAGATCAATGCTCAAGTAAGTAGGGATAATCGAGATTACGTTGTCAAAATGCATTTCATGGCATTTAATTAATTTTATATTTGACCTCAGTTATTCCACAAATATTTATTGACCACTTGTGGTGTGTCAGCCACTGCCCTGAGCCTGGCAGTGGAGCCAGGGATCAAGAAGGAATTCCGGGGTCTCTGGAAGAGAAAAGAGAAAAAGATAATCAATAAACAGACTGAAATGTACTTGGTCAAGTGGTGAGAAGTAAAGTGAGGTTAGTAAGGGGTAGCTGTGATATACATGTTTGTGTTCAGAAATGGGGTTCTGAGTGAATATGTGAATTACTAAGCCTTCTTCCCACTGAGACTGTAAAAGTGCTTTATCCGCTCATTCATTCATTCAGCAAACATCGTGCAGTTTACCACGCGTGATGGGTCCCCACGGTGTGTTTGGAAATGGCCCTGGAGAAGACAGATGTGTTACCCAGCCTGAAATGCTGTAGGAGGGCATGTGAGCCTACCAGGTGGAGGGAAGGGTGTGTGTCCCAGGCTGGGAAAGGCATGGTATGTGGGGAGCTTTGTGGGGTGAATGATGAAGGGACTTAGCTGGAGGGGAGACCCCCAGGTAGGAAGGACGATTAGAAAAAGCATCTCCAAAAGGTTTGGGCTTGAATCTGGGCAGTCAAGTGACCTCAGATCCTCAGGGAGGAGTAATTGCCTTTACAAGCTAACTCCTGAGTCCACGTGGGTGATCGTCAGTGTAGAAAGACAAGGGGGAGGTGGGTTAGTGGGGAGTCAGGGAGTCCAGGCCCCTCAACCTCTTATTCCCCTGGTAGTCTAGAAGTTTGACAGACAGTTTTACAGTTTTAGTTTTACTGTAAAAACTAAATTTTACAGTTAGTTTCTTGTGTTTGTTAGTTTGGTCCCAGCAGTTTTAGTTGCAAACTTTCAATTTTAGGGTAATTTTTAAAAAAGAGAGAAAGAGAAAGCATCACCTACCACCCCCCCCCCAACATCCAGTGAGATATAGGTAGAGTAGGAGAAGGCAATGGCACCCCACTCTAGTACTCTTGCCTGGAGAATCCCATGGGCAGAGGAGCCTGGTAGACTGCAGTCCATGGGGTGGCTAAGAGTCAAGACACGACTGAGCGACTTCACTTTCTCTTTTCACCTTCATGCACTGGAGAGGGAAATGGCAACCCACTCCAGTGTTCTTGCATGGGGAGTCCCAGGGACATATATATGTGCCCATTCTCCAAGAAGTGAAATAAAACTTCCAATGAGGTTTTTGTAACATTAAAACATCTGATTTTATAACATTGTATATTTTTAAGGAATATAGGACATTTTCTCATGGCATTACACCACTCTGGGGACAGAAAAATACTCATTCTATATTGCTTTACTTTGCTCAGGTTCTCAACCTAAGAATCAAGTTGCTTAGTTCAGTTCAGTTCAGTCGCGCAGTCGTGTCCGACTCTTTGTGACCCCATGAATCGCAGCACGCTAGGCCTCCCTGTCCATCACCAACCCCCGGAGTTCACTCAGACTCACGTCCATTGAGTCCATGATGCCATCCAGCCATCTTATCCTCGGTCGTCCCTTTCTCCTCCTGCCCCCAATCCCTCCCAGCATCAGGGTCTTTTCCAATGAGTCAGCTCTTCGCATAAGGTGGCCAAAGTACTGGAGCTTCAGTTTTAGCATCATTCCTTCCAAAGAAATCCCAGGGTTGATCTCCTTCAGAATGGACTGGTTGGATCTCCTTGCAGTCCAAGGGACTCTCAAGAATCTTCTCCAACACCACACTTCAAAAGCATCAATTCTTCCGCACTCAGCCTTCTTCACAGTCCAACTCTCACATCCATACATGACCACAGGAAAAACCATAGCCTTGACTAGACAGACCTTAGTCGGCAAAGTAATGTCTCTGCTTTTGAATATGCTTTCTAGGTTGGTCATAACTTTTCTTCCAAGGAGTAAGCGCCTTTTAATTTCATGGCTGCAGTCACCATCTGCAGTGATTTTGGAGCCCAAAAAAAGTCTGACACTGTTTCTACTGTTTCCCCATCTATTTCCCATGAAGTGATGGGGCCAGATGCCATGATCTTCGTTTTCTGAATGTTGAGCTTTAAGCCAACTTTTCCACTCTCCTCTTTCACTTTCAACAAGAGGCTTTTTAGCTCCTCCTCACTTTCTGCCATAAGGGTGGTGTCATCTGCATATCTGAGGTTATTGATATTTCTCCCAGCAATCTTGATTCCAGCTTGTGTTTCTTCCAGTCCAGCATTTCTCATGATGTACTCTGCATATAAGTTAAATAAGCAGGGTGACAATATACAGCCTTGACGTACTCCTTTTCCTATTTGGAACCAGTCTGTTGTTCCATGTCCAGTTCTAACTGTTGCTTCCTGACCTGCATACAGATTTCTCAAGAGGCAGGTCAGGTGGTCTGGTATTCCCATCTCTTTCAGAATTTTCCACAGTTTACTGTGATCCACACAGTCAAAGGCTTTGGCATAGTCAATAAAGCAGAAATAGATGTTTTTCTGGAACTCTCTTGCTTTTTCCATGATCCAGCGGATGTTGGCAATTTGATCTCTGGTTCCTCTGCCTTTTCTAAAACTAGCTTGAACATCAGGGAGTTCACGGTTCACATATTGCTGAAGTCTGGCTTGGAGAATTTTGAGCATTACTTTACTAGCATGTGAGATGAGTGCAATTGTGCGGTAGTTTGAGCATTCTTTGGCATTGCCTTTCTTTGGAATTGGGATGAAAACTGACCTTTTCCAGTCCTGTGGCCACTGCTGAGTTTTCCAAATTAAGGAACTTTAATTATACTGTCTCCCTGGCGACCTTTTCACTTCTTAGAATAAAATTTGATCAGATCTTTTTCCAGCCCTCCCTTGCTTCATATTGTAGAATTTACAAATACATGCTTTGAGGGCTTAAAATGTTTGTAACCATTAGAAAGACAGGAGTGAGAGTGGTGGTAGAGAGGAGTGATTGTAAAAATACAAGTAGTTGTAAGATGGTTAAAAGGAGATAGGTAGGTAGGTAGGTAGGTAGGTGGAGGAGGAAATGGCATCCCACTCCAGTGTTCTTGCCTGGAGAATCCCAGGGACAGAGGAGCCTGGTGGGCTGCCATCTATGGGGTTGCACAGAGTCGGGCACGACTGAAGCGACTTAGCAGCAGCAACAGCAGGTAGGTAGGTAGGTAGGTAGGTAGATGATAGATGGCAATAGAGAGATAAATTGGGAATGGGCGAGGGGGATGGATGGACCGAGGGGCAGATGAGATTAGGTAGGTAGGTAGGGTGGTTGATAGACCGTTAAGCAGAGGTAGACAGGTTGGGGTGGCTGGCTGGCTCGCTGGCTAAATGAGATAGGTAGGTAGGTGGGTGGGTAGGTAGAGTGATGGGTGATAGATTGATAGACAGCTGATAGACTGTCGAGAGAGAGCTGTGTGCAGATCAGGCTTATCCTCAAGCTCTCTGTGTGTTTACTCCTTTAGTATTTGTACATTACGTTGGTTTTGCATTCTTGAACTTCTTTCAATGAATATATCTTCCCTTACATCTTTGCTTTACTCTCTGACAGATAAGGTTATTAACAGAAAGCGATATTAATATTAATTACACAAGGATACTAAAAATTTTATATCACAAGGAAACAGATGGTTATTTTAAATGGCTTAAAATTTTGCTCTTTTATAGGAAGAAACATTTTAAACATATTTAGTTATAAATGCTATTTTAATTGCTACATATTTCTGCAGTGGGATTTTTAAAATCTTATTACATTAGCAAGGGAATGTTTCTCTATATATTTCAGAGTCTCTTAAAATGTGTTCTTATTTACAAGAAAATTATTATAATTACATTTAAAATACAGTATCCAAGAGATCGATCTTCTTGATAAATGCATTATACAACTCCCTGGCCACAGTTCAGGATTTCAGCTCCAATAGGAAATTCTCTCTCTGTAGCATTTAGCCATGATCGCAACTGCGCCAGTTACCTTTTTACATGGGCTCTCTATTTTTCATGGTGTTTACAAATATGCAGTCCTTATCTGGTCTCTGAAGTTATGACTGAGGGAAGCATGCTCCTTTAGAAATGCTTCAATGTATCATATAATTACAAGACAGAAAAATGTACTGCAAAACTTTCAACTTAATTTCACAAGATCCGGAAACTCAGCTTGCAGCCAGCTGTTGGCTTCTTGGTTCCTTTCGTCTCAGGCTTTGCAGCGATACGGAAGGTGAAATAACCATCTCTACTGCCCAAAACAGCCATCAGAAATCTCCTGTCTGAGTGCTGTTTTCCTTTGACATCAAAATGTCCCAGGAAGCCGGTGTCCAGGAGCACCATCCTGCCGTCTCCAGGAGAGACACCTTTATGGTGGGGTGCGAAGGGAAATTGAAGGCTGGGGGCACGTCAGGCTGCCATCAATCAGAAGGCAGAGCAGAGCCAGCAAGACACATGGGTCAGGCCCCCAGATGAGATTCGTAAGCCGGCAGCATGCATCCGGGCCACCCATTCTGGAAAAATTATCATCCTGTGATACCATCTAAAGCAGTCAAGGTTGGGGTTATTGCCTGAACCAGCCCCTGGTTTTTATACACATCTGTCTTCCAGGGCACTGGCAAAACTATAAACCAAAGTGTTAGCCATCAAATCACATGAATACAAATTCCTGGGCAGTTAATGTTTTTTTTTAAAGAAATTATTTGTCCTTTCAAACCATATTCACTTTTTTCCCATAGTGTTCATTGTGCTATCTTTCATTTTTTAATTCCTTGATTTCTGAAGCCTTAATAATAGAAATGCTGGTGTGAACGTGTCAGCAGTGCATATGACATCTGTGTATCATGTGGCTAGAACACAGTGTCACATGGGTGTCAGCCGTGCATGTTTCAGCCTGCTCTGGGAAGTCTGCCGTCTTCCTTCCAGCAAGTGTGTTAACTCACCTATCCTTTCATTAATTTTTGTGATAGTAACTTTCTATTTTCCCTAATTATTTATAAAGCATTACATTTTAGAAAAATTTAAAATGCAAAGAAGCTTTTTGCTCTAAAAACAAACAAAAAAAAACTCCTGCAGTAAACGTTTAGTCTGGGGGATGTGTGCCTTCCAGGGCCTGTGGTCCTGGTCCCGCGTATTTCCGAAAGCTGGCTTATGGCGTGACTGGCTGTCATCATAGACGTTACGTTTCTGACTCTCTGTGGTAGCAAGAGAGGAGTGGCTAAGTAAGTTACAGTGCAGCCCTTAGTGGCCTGCCACGTCGCCCTGTTAACGCTGCTCTCCGTGTAATGGCCCGGGAACGTGTTACAGACGCTGTAGGCACCCTCAAGCTATGAACCGACGTCAGCATGACGCGTGTGGTCCCACCACTCCCCGGCCTTGCCCCGTGCTAAGCTGGGGAACCTCTTCCCACACCCATGTGACCTCCCCACCCCTGTGCCCCATGAGATACCACCTTGTCTAGGAGGCCCTCAGCTCCCTTCTCTGCTCTTTTCCCTCCATACCACGTCCCGCCTTCCAACCTTTGTGACTCACCCATTGATTTTATTATCTGTCGTCTTCTCCACTAGAACTGAAACATCTTAAGGTGGAACACTGGGTGGCTCAGGTGGTAAAGAATCCACCTGCCAATGCGGGAGACTCGGGTTTGATCTCTGGTCTGGGACGATCTCCTGGAGAAAAGGAAATGGCAACCCACTCCAGTATTCTTGCCTGGGAGATCCCATGGACGGAGGAGCCTGGCGGGCCCTAGGGTCACAAAAAGTCGGACACAACCTAGTGACTAACCTACAACAACACAGAAGGGCGAGGATTCCGTCTAGTTCACCTCTCTGTCCCAAGGCCCAGAACAAGCTGTGTCTCCATCAGGCTCAGCCCGGGGAGCCTCCCCGCAGGCTTCCATAAGGGAGTGGAGTCATCCACCCTGCACAGGACGGGCTGTGTCTCCATCAGGCTCGGCCCGGGCAGCCTCCCCACAGGCTTCCATAAGGGAGCGGAGTCATCCGCCCTGAGCAGCCCTGCATTCAGTGCTTTCGACACACTGCCCACTGAGTCTATTGCAGCTCTGAGTCTTCAGTTCAGTCACTCAGTCGTGTCCGACTCTTTGCGACCCCATGAATCGCAGCACGCCAGGACTCCCTATCCATCACCAACTCCAGGAGTTCACTCAGACTCACGTCCATCAGGTCAGTGATGCCATCCAGCCATCTCATCCTCTGTCATCCCCTTCTCCTCCTGCCCCCAATCCCTCCCACCATCAGTCTTTTCCAATGAGTCAGCTTTTCGCATGAGGTGGCCAAAGTACTGGAGTTTAAGCTTTAGCATCATTCCTTCCAAAGAAATCCCAGGGCTGATCTCCTTCAGAATGGACTGGTTGGATCTCCTTGCAGTCCAAGGGACTCTCAAGAGTCTTCTCCAACACCACACTTCAAAAGCATCAATTCTTCCGCACTCAACCGTCTTCACAGTCCAACTCTCACATCCATACATGACCACAGGAAAATCCATAGCCTTGACTAGACGGACCTTAGTCGGCAAAGTAATATCTCTGCTTTTGAATATGTTGTCTAGGTTGGTCATAACTTTTCTTCCAAGGAGTAAGCGTCTTTTAATTTCATGGCTGCAGTCACTATCTGCAGTGATTTTTGAGCCCCTAAAAATAAAGTCTGACACTGTTTCTACTGTTTCCCCATCTATTTTTCATGAAGTAATGGGACCAGATGCCATGATCTTCGTTTTCTGAATGTTGAGCTTTAAGCCAACTTTTTCACTCTCCCCTTTCACTTTCATCAAGAGGCTCTTTAGTTCCTCTTCACTTTCTGCCATAAGGGTGGTGTCATCTGCATATCTGAGGTTGTTGATATTTCTCCCGGCAATCTTGATTCCAGCTTGGGCTTCTTCCAGCCCAGCGTTTCCCATGATGTACTCTGCATAGAAGTTAAATAAGCAGGGTGACAATATACAGCCTTGATGTACTCCTTTTCCTATTTGGAACCAGTCTGTTGTTCCATTTCCAGTTCCAACTGTTGCTTCCTGACCTGCATGTAGGTTTCTCAAGAGGCAGGTCAGGTGGTCTGGTATTCCCATCTCTTTCAGAATTTTTCACAGTTTATTGTGATCCACACAGTCAAAAGCTTTGGCATAGTCAATAAAGCAGAAATAGATGTTTTTCTGGAACTCTCTTGGTTTTTTCGATGATCCAGCGGATGTTGGCAATTTGATCTCTGGTTCCTCTGCCTTTTCTAAAACCAGCTTGAACATCAGGAAGTTCATGGTTCATGTATTGCTGAAGTCTGGCTTGGAGAATTTTGAGCATTAATTTACTAGCATGTGAGATGAGTGCAATTGTGCGGTAGTTTGCGCATTCTTTGGCATTGCCTTTCTTTGGAATTGGAATAAAAACTGACCTTTTCCAGTCCTGTGGCCACTACTTAGTTTTCCAGATTTGCTGGCATATTGAGTGCAGCACTTTCACAGCATCATCTTTGAGGATTTGAAACAGCTCAACTGGAATTCCATCACCTCCACTAGCTTTGTTCGTAGTGATGCTTTCTAAGGCCCACTTGACTTCACATTCCAGGATGTCTGGCTCTAGGTGAGTGATCACACCATCGTGATTATCTGGGTCTTTAGAGAGTCTGAATAACTGGCCAGGGTCACACAGCTGGCAGGATCTTGTGTGTGTAGGTGGGCTGGGTGTGTGTGCGCCTGAGTGGAAGGCGTTGTGGGGTAGGGGATTCATCTAAGATCCAACTGTTCCCCCTTGTTCTCACTTCAGCATTCAGAACTGAATACCTACTACTTATATAAAATGTTTTACATAACGTTATCCCAAATATTTTACATAAAATACTTTACAAATATTTTATGTAAAATATCCCAAATATCCTGACTTGGAAGGACTTTTCCTGAAGCTGAAGCTCCAATACTTTGGCCACCTGATGCAAAGAGCCAACTCACTGGCAAAAGACCCTGATGCTGGGAAAGATGGAGGGCAGGAGGAGAAGGGGATGACAGAGGATGAGATGGTTGGATGGCATCACTGACTCGATTGACATGAGTTTGAGTAAGCTCTGGGAGATGGTGATGGACAGGGAAGCCTGGCATGTTGCAGTCCCTGGAGTCATAAGAGTCAGATACAACTGAGCAATTGAACTGAACTAAAAAAAAAGAAAGAAAGTGAAGTCACTCAGTTGTGTCCGACTCTTTGTGACCCCATGGACTATAGCCTGCCAGGCTCCTCCATCCGTGGGATTTTCCAGGCGAGAGCACTGGAGTGGGTTGCCATTTCCTTCTCCAGAGAATCTTCCCCACCCAGGGATCTCCCACATTGCAGGCAGACTCTTCACTGTCTAAGAACTGAACTGATCCCAAATATGAATTCTGTAGTCAGGAAAAACACAAGTGAAGAGGTGAACATTTGAGAATTTCCACTTGCACTTCGTTAGGAGCTGTGTTCAGCTTGCAACCTGAAGCGGTCAGGAAAGTGTGGTCCTTGACTGGTGTTGGTAGAGCCAGGAGGAGCAGAGCAAGGCAGTGGGGGATAAGGGTGGGGATTTGAAGCTTTGAGGCGGGGCTAGGGGTGGGCAGTAGGGGACCTGGGACCTGGTGGGCAAACAGAGACCAGAGTCAGGACACCACCAGGCTCCCTGCCCCCATTCTGCCCATTGCCACACAGGGCAGAACGTGACCAAGACTGCCGGACACCCGATTCAGCTCATATCAGCCGGGTCAAGTCATGGGGAAGCCACAGAGCCTGTCCTGCCTCCTGGAGAGCAGACATCACCCCAGTAGGGACTGGAGTTACTCACACACCTGAAGTGTCCACAGTAGGATGAACCATAGCTTAAGAGTCTCATGGCATTGAGCAAATTGCAACATTCAGTAGTCAGAGCACGTTCTCATCGGCCGGAACCCAGAACAAGGCTCTGGATCCTGTTCTTGCCTGCCCCTTCTCCTTGCCCACATGAGCACAGCTTGAGCAAACAGGCTCCCTCCAGAGACTCCCAACGAGGAGTTAGATGCTTAGAGATACTATTTTGTTACTGATTTTTTTCATGTATTAAAGTTGTATTTGTGGGAATTCCCTGGAAGTCGAGTGTTTAGCACTCTGCAGTTCCATTGTAAGGGGCACAGATTTGATCCCCCGTCAGAACTAAGGTCCTGCCAGCCTCGCAGCATGGCCAAAAAAATAATAATATGTTAAATTTGTAAGAATAGTGGCTGTAGTGCCTCATGAGAGAGTGGTGTTAGGCTGTGCTTTTCCTGAGAGCTAGAAAATACTGTGCAATTGCAAATTATCCCTCAGCTCAGCCTGTTTCTCTGCACTTTGTCTCCGTATCATCGTTTTGATCTCTTTCTTCACAACTGAACGGATCTGGTTAAATTCCCGAGTAGCCGAGGTGGCGTAGATTCGCCGCTTTGAGTGCCTGCTGAATCCCATTCTTGTGCCCATTTTGCATATTAAGCTTGTAAGTCCCTAGCTCTCTTCACAAATATCAATATCTTCTCTTTTTTTTCCATTTTCCACTCACCCTCAAGAAATAAGGGCAGAAATCCATTGAGTTGCCCCAGCTACATAAACACCCGGGCAGACAAGGAAGCCCAGGCATGCTTCGCTGCCCCCCTACCCCCGATAGAACTCAGTCACCTGTCATTCCAAAGGTCAGTCTCTGAAAAGGGCAGAAGAGACACCTTCACCTGGGATCCAGAATAAGAAAGTGAACTTGGATTTCATGGAAGAAGGAAGAAAACACATACCCTGATTTCTTCCTTTTCTGAGCCAGAGCCAGGAGCCAGAAAGAGCACTAAAAATAGCAGCTGCTCCCAAGAGCCCTTGGCTGCCGGGAAATGGAGGGTCTGAGCCTGTGGAAGTGGGGTGACTGTGGGCGTCTAACCTGGTTCTAGCCCCCGAGGACCTGGAGGAACCTGGGGTGGGAAACCTTTTGGGAAACCCTAAAAGCGTTCCCACCTTGGGACCCAGAGTCTCCTCTGTCCCCCCCAAAGTGGCAGAACCCCAGTGATGAGCAGGAGACAGCTGGCCGGTTCCAGCCGCCCCTGTGCTGTAGGACAGGGGTCCCCAGTGGTCCAGGGACTGTTAGGAGGTGCACTGCACAGCAAGAGGTGAGCGCCTGGCCCGGCGAGTGGGGGAAGCTTCGCCTGTGTCTCCCCATGCTGGCATTCCCACCGGAGCTCCGCCCTCTGTCAGCTCAGCAGTGGCATCGGATTCACATCGGGGCATGAACCCTAACCTTCAAGTCAAGGCAGCATATCCTGAGATTGCCACAAAGGAGAAATAACGGCACAATAGTTGTAATGCACTTGGATCATCCAGAAACCACCCCCCCACCCCGCCCCCATCCGTGGAAAAACTGTCTTCCACGAAACTGATCTCTGCTGCCAGAAAGTGCTGGGGACTGCTGCTTGGACATCACAGAGAGTGTGGGCAGGGACAGTTGGCGAGAGTGCATTTCAGAGAGCATTGTGGATGGCCAGAACCTTCTGCAGGGAGGAGGGGTGGGAAGAAGAGGGGAAGACTCGTCTTCCTGAGGCCTGGGGGCTGGCAGAGGCGAGGAGGTCGCATCCTGCTTGGGGGGCTGTGGGGACTCGCTTCTTTTAACCTCACCCCCGGGGATCGGAGGCGGCATGGGGAGAATGGGAATGAGCGATCCCCGAGTGAGTAACGGGCGGCAGATTCTGCTTCCCGGCCGGGGCTACCGCGTCCTTCACTGACCCTCCGTCAGCCACGCGGGGCTGGGCTCCTGCTCAAGGAAAAAAGAGAAAAATGTCAGTTATTATGTTTGGGAGCACAATCTTATCTTTCATTTTATTTTACAGCAATTTCCCCAAAGATCCGCCATAGTATCTGATGGAACCATATTGACAAAATTTTAGCCGTGATAAAGAAAATGCTTTGAACTCCCCGCAAATCCAAGTCAAGATCTCCAAACACTTTCTTCCTCATTGTGTTCTATTGCATTTTATTTTACTTTTGCCCGGACAAAGCCCAAACTCCAAGGCCGTGCTGAGAGTGAAATGATGAAACTAGAGTAGTATGAAGGAAGTCCGTTCTTTTTTTTATTTTTTTTAAGAATTTTCTGGTCTGAAGGCTGAATTATTAACTGCCTTTTTGTCAGAATTAATTTAATATTAGTTTTTAAACACCACCATTAATTTTAGATGTTACACTCTGATTCTCATTTTTGTGGAAAAGACAAAATAAGAGCTGCTCATCTGGCTGATATTATTAAACCACTGAAGAAGGCTGTACTTTAAACAGCACTTCAGAAATGAAATGGTTTTTGGTCTGCAGTTTTGAATGGAGATATTATTCATGGTGTCTTCATCCACGGGGTTACTGGGAGAGGCAGCTATCCTAAATATAGTCTTTGACAGATTTTCAGGCAAGTTAAAATTATGCGTCACGTTACAAACTTTATACGTCCCAGACGTGCTTTTCGATTTGAGATTGACATGAAATGGTCATGAGATTCAGTAGCACAGAACACAGAAATTTAGGGCAGGTTTTCAGACGGGCTTTTCAGCCTTCGTGAAACCTCTTACTTGCCCGAAGCTTAATAGTCATAATTATTAGATTTCCTTTTAGCTTTGTTCTTTTTGTCATTTTCAGAAATGATGGCAGAATGAGATTAAGGTTGTGGCGACCATGTGTTACTAATTATGCTGCAAAACAGACATAGCCTGGGATTGTTCCAGAAAAAGCAGGGCGACTGTCACCCTAGTCAGGCTGGCTCATCCGAACACCCTTTTGCTGTTGTTCAGTCCCTCAGTCGTGTCCGACTCTGCGACCCCGTGGACCGCAGCACACCAAGCCTCCCTGTCCATCACCAACTCCCGGAGCTTGCTCAAACTCATGTCCATTGAGTCGGTGATGCCATCCAACCATCTCATCCTCTGTCGTCTCCTTCTGCTTCTGTCTTCAATCTTTCCCAGCATCAGGGTCTTTTCCATTGAGTTAGATCTTCGCATCAGGTGGCCAAAGTATTGGAGCTTCAGCTTCAGCATCAGCCCTTCCAGTGAACACTCAGGGTTGATTTCCTCTAGGGTGGACTGGTCTGTGCCCTTTGGTGCAGCCTTTGTTCCTCGTGGGCACAGTCCGTGGGAGTTACTCATTTTATTCCCGCCCAGAGTCAGTGGTATGCTTGTGTCCTAAGTGGTCAGAATCTTGGGCTTCAGACATATTGTACCACGCCAGCCGCCAGTTTTCCCGTGTGCTGGGCAGTTTTTGCATCATTGGAACGTAAGGCTTGCCAAATGTAGAAAGCTACGAGGCTCCTTCCAAAGAAGAAATCTTAGCTACCAGATTTGGGTAGAGACAAAACAGCCCACTCTGATGTACTCATTTGCCATCTGGTTTGGGGAAGTTTCTTTTATTCTACTTGCTAAGTGCTAAGTCACTTCAGTCATGCCTGACTCTTTGCAACCCTATGGACGGTAGCCCACCAGGCTCCCCTCCATGGGATTCTCCAGGCAAGAATACTGAAACGAGTTGCCATGCCCTCCTCCAGGGGATCTTCCCAACCCAGGGATCACACCTGTGTCTCTTACATCTCCTGCCCTCTGCTTCCCTACCTAATACGTATTAATATTTGTGACCTGGTCAATGTTATTAGCCTCATCTTCTTCTTAATACAGCACCAGACTGATTCCCAAATTCAAAGTGCAGACGACCTGAATGTCTCAAGTTCTTTCTTCAAATGAATGCAGTGCCAGCCCTCACCTGCCTCTGGTTAGAGACATGAGTGAGTTGATAGCGTCTAGTGTTGAGGCAGAGGAAGTTAGAGGTTAACCCCAGCCTTGGAATCTACATAAAATATGTATGTAGCACAGTCATTAGTCTTTAGCAGCAGGTTAGCAAAATTCTGAAACAGCGGGAAAGAGAAATATTCTCTTTTCAGTGGCAGTTACAGAAGTCATCTTACACTTTTCAAAAAAAATTCATAAGACAAATCCTCACACTAAGTATAGAGTTGATCCATATTTTTATCAAAAATGTTTATTTGTTGAAAGGGTGTACAGGTATGAAACAGGTCCCCACAGCAGCCCATGATGCAGTTTTAAATAAATGTATTCCGAGCACCTCTTGCCTCCGCAAGTCCAGTATCAAATCACGTTTGAATTGGTCTGTTTGGTTTTGAGCTAATTGTATCTGTTTTTTTTAAACACATGGGCTTCCTGGGTGGCGCTAGTGGTAAAGAGCTGACCTGCCGATTTGAGAGCTTGGGTTCAGTCCTGGGTGGGGAAGATCTCCTGGAGGAGGGCATGGCAACCCACACCAGTATTCTTGCCTGGAGAATCCCATGGACAGAGGAGCCTGGCAGGCTACTGTCCTTAGGTTCACAAAAAAGTCAGACATGACTGAAGCGACTTAGCACACATGTGTGCAGACACATAGCGTCTTTCTGCTGTTTCCCCAGCGCCTAAAACTGTGCTTCTCCCAGAGCAGGTCCTGGGTAGCTGCCTGCAGGCTGGTGTCTTGTGCACAGGTGTACTGAGATCATACTCATCTGAGGGGGCTTTGTCACCTGTGGTCCCCGTGATCGCCGCTTGCCCTTCTCCAGCTCCAGGGCTTTCTGTGCGAAACCACTGAGGAGAGATTACCAGTGGAGCCCGCCCCTTAAACCACCCCTGTGCCCTGTCAGACATGACTGAAGCGACTTAGCACACATGTGTGCAGACACATAGCGTCTTTCTGCTGTTTCCCCAGCGCCTAAAACTGTGCTTCTCCCAGAGCAGGTCCTGGGTAGCTGCCTGCAGGCTGGTGTCTTGTGCACAGGTGTACTGAGATCATACTCATCTGAGGGGGCTTTGTCACCTGTGGTCCCCGTGATCGCCGCTTGCCCTTCTCCAGCTCCAGGGCTTTCTGTGCGAAACCACTGAGGAGAGATTACCAGCGGAGCCCGCCCCTTAAACCACCCCTGTGCCCTTCCTCCTGGGGGCTGAGTGGCTCAGGGCAGGAGGGGTCCTGCTCACGATCCTTCAATCCCTTGACTGGGGCGATTGTTAGGGCCCAGGTGTGCGGAGAGGAATGGAGTTTCTGAGACGTTCGGGGCCTCCCTTTCAAGCGGCCAGACGTTTGAAGCACCTGATACCATCACTTACTGGCCTGCCACCCACCATCAACAAAGGCTTGGGAACCACAATCAAGCCTCCTGTCCCACGGCTTTGGAGACAGTAGGGAGATGGTATAGAACAAGAAGTTCTTCAAGTATCATTTTAAATGTTGAGAAGATATTATTTCTGTGACTTTGCAAATTATCATTTGATTTCATCCAAAAAAAAGCCACCGTTGAGTTCAAACATAATGTTACATGTGATGACGCCCAGGGGAAGTTAAGATCTTTTTTAAAAGAAGGTACAATTTATCATCTTCATAGAGTAATCATTTATTTTCCAAAGGGCTCAAAACTGAAAGGATATTTAATACAGATTTTTCAGCCGGTATTTAAATAATATTTAAATCCTCTAGGTCATAAATATACAATGATAGAGATACTGGATTTTTTGTTCCTTCCGGCACTCAGAGACTTTCCTTAAATATGTAGGGGTTTTTGTGCTATAGTGTGTGTCTTGAACATTTTTTTTTTTTTTTGGAAGACTTTTTACTGAGCACCTATATTTGGTGTTTGGTGCCTCCTGGCTGCTAGACACACATAAAGAAGTTAAAGCTCAGGGGGACACCACCACAAAAGGGACACATCCCCCAGAATCAGATCACAGCACTTCAAAGGTGGTGGAAGGGGTGCAGTGTTGTGTGGGAGCTGGGAAGAGAAGCAGGGAAGATGTCACGGAAAGGGTCATTTGGCCCTGGGCTCCCAGCCCCTCTCTAATAGTTATCAGAACTTTGCTTCCTAAATTTATAATCTTCTTTCAGTTCAGTTCAGTCATTCAGTCATGTCTGATTCTTCGCAACTCGATGAACTGCAGCACACCAGGCCTCCCTGTCCATTGCCAACTCCCAGAGTTTACTCAAACTCATGTCCATTGATTTGGTGACGCCATCCAAATAATCTTCTTTGGGGATCAGCTTCCCTGGTGGCTCAGACGGTACAGCATCTGCCTGCAATGCAGAAGACCCGGGTTCAATCCCTGGTTGGGGAAGATCCCCTAGAGAAGGAAATGGCAACCCACTCCAGTACTCTTGCCTGGAAAATCCCATGGACAGAGGAGCCTGGTAGGCTACAGTCCATGGGGTCACAAGGAGTCGAACACGACTGAGCGACCTCACTTCACTTCTTCTTCACCTCTAATGTGTGCTTTTGGTGTTGCAGTTCTGTGTTAAGAGTCCTCGGTTTCAACTTATTGGGGGATGATTTTTTTTCTTTAATCGAGGCATAGTTGATGTCCAGTATTAAGCATTCGATTTAGGCATACGATGTAGTGATGCCCAGTTTTTGAAGGTTATATTCCATGTATATTTTTATAAACTGTTGGCTGTATCCCCCGCGCCGCACAGGAGGTCCTTGTCGTTTATTCTACGCACAGTGGTTTGTGCCTCTTACTGGCCCCCTGTCTTGCAGCCTCCCCTCTCCCCTCTCCCCGCTGGTACCCACTAGTTTGTTCTTCGTATCCGTGAGTTGGTTTCTTTTCTTCATTAGATTCACTAGTTAGTTTTTTAGATTCCACATATTCGTGACCCCAGTGTTTGTTTTTCTCTGACTTGTTTCACGAAGTACCCTCCAGGTCCCTCCGTGTTGTGGCAGGTGGCACCTTTTCATTCTTTTATCTGGCTGAGTGGCATTCTGTTGTACGTGTCTATAGCTGTCTAGCTAGTTAGCTCAGTAGATAAGTAGATATCTCGCATCTTCTTTACCCATTCAGCTGTTGATGGACACTCTGGTTGCTCCTGTATCTTGACAACTGCAAATGCTGCTGCTGTGAACATTGGGAAGCATGTATCTTTTCAAATTAGTGGGGGTTTTTTTGTTTGTTTGTTTGTTTGTTTCAAATAAATACCTAGGAATAGAATTGCTGGCTCATATGGTAGTTCTGTTTTTATTTTTTTGAGACACCTCCATACTGTTCTCTATAGTGACTGCACCAATTTACATTCCCACCAACAGTGAACGAGATTCCCTTTTCTCCACATCCCCGCCAACTCTTGGTATTTGTGAATGATTACTGTTAAAAAAAAAAAAAAAACTTGCTTGCTCTTTGTGGCCACATTTAACTGGGTTTGAGGATTGGGGCTAAGAGCAGGCCAGGGCCCTCCCCGCCCTCCTGGATTGCCCGCCCGCTCAGCATGCTCACCCTCCGTGTTCTATGTGTTCTGTGTCCGGTGGGTTTATTGATACCGTCTCCTCACTGGCATGCAAGCTCTCCAGGACAGGAGCTGTGTTTCTTGTGGCTGGCACACCTCTAGACGAGAGCCTGACTGGGACGAGCGGGTCTGTCTGTCCATCCACTTACCTGGCAGATGGTCGGCACCGCCCTGAGCACAGGGTCTGGGCGCTGGGTGGCACCATGCCCTCCTCCTGCACTGCCGAGCGGTGTGAGAGGGAGAGTTGAGTCAGGCCGGCCCATGCTGCCGACCTGCACACCTGGAGGGTGGAGTTGCTGTCGACCAAGGCCGAGAAGGGGCAGGTTGGGGTGTGGCCAGCCAGGGCCAGGTACCCAGGGGTGCCATTTTGCCCATTGTGAAGATACTGAGACCCAAAGGAAATGAAGTACCCAGCCACACAGCCAGGTGGGAGTTGGAGCTGCTTTTCTGACCCCACAGCTGGGCTAGTTTCTTCTCATGGAACTCATGCTGTGGTTCTCTCCCTGCCCCGTCTCCCTTCCTTTTCAGCCACTTGATGTCAGTCGTTCTGAGGACCGTGAACTTCTTCATCAGGAGGCATGCAGAATAAGAGCTGAAATGGGAGTCAGCCAGCAAGTGGTACCCCTCACACCCTGCCGTAGTCGGCGGAAAGTGCAGAGCTCATTTTCTTGGGCCCTTCCCTTGTAAACTGCCCTCATGCAATAATTATGAATATTAAAAAAATATATGAAAAGTATTGATTTATGGAAAAAAAAAATCTGCAGTCCATCTAAGCAGTAGGAAAAAAGATAAGCATGCTTAAGCGCACTCTGTTCTTTGTTTACCTTTTTGACAGTGTGACCCTAGAGCAATGGAAGGCTCTATCACAGCCAAATTACCTCCTGTTTTAGTCTGGGCTTCTGTGTATTAGGTTTTCTTAAAGCTGCGAGCACCATTGCTCTACTTTTTCAAACCACATGATGTCAGTAGATGAAGAGCAGGGATGTGCCGTGAAGAAGCAGCCTTGTCTTCGTGTATTTCTATGTCTTGCCAGAATGAACCAGCTGAACACAATTCAGGACCCTGGACAGAGCCCTCCAGGGATGGGTGGAACGTTAGCCCACCTTCCCGCCTCCGTCAGGACCGACTCTTGTGCAGGAGTTGGGAATTTGATTCCAAGTGACTTTTCATAGAAACAGCTAAGTTTCTAAAGACAGAAAATTTTTGTTATCAAAGAAAGATCGTGCATCTAATTAACTTCTCTATTTAGCTGAGTTTTCTTCTAGACGTCTCAGCCTTTCCCCAGCCTGCTAGGCCAGTGGAGCTTCCCACGTGTAAGAGAATCTCTTTGTCATTTAGCAACCATCAGTGCCCAACTTGAGAAATGGGTTGTGGCTGATTATGTAAAAGGAGATTAGGCTGCCAAGAGGCGGGAGTCTCTTGAAATGATTTCATTTCCACCTAACAGTACTGCTCAGAGCACCTTTTTGCATTTTCCGGGAGCACACCGGATTAATTTAAACTTGTGCAGCTTGATTCAGCTAAAAATCAACTAGAGAACAATTTAATATTTGACCCTTAGATATAAAATCCTGGCTTGCATTTCCCCAGATTGGGCGACGGTATCAGGACATGTGAGCATCCGGCAGGAGGAAAAACTAAAGGGACCCCAGGAGACACTTACAGAGCCTGCGGTCGTGGGCAGGAAGGGGCAGGTGACAAGGTGCTGAAGAGTGCAGGGCAGCAGCATGTCCCAGGAGGTGGGCGGGGAGGGGGTGTGGCTCAGAGAGGGGGAGGACATGAGGGAGCTTGAGAAGAGCGAGGCTCCGCCCACGGGCGCGTGCTGTCCTCCGTAGGACAAGGGGGACGTGGGGCGGCTCTCTCAGAGGAGTGGTCACCACAGGGTCCACCCTCTGTCTGAGACGTAGGACCAGGTCCTGGCGGGTGGCTGGAGACCCAGGCAGCCACGTAAGTCCCCACGCTTGATGGTGTGGCCTGAGGCTTGTGACCCGCTTGGCTTAGGTTCCTGAGTGCCCTCGGGCCCCACGGACCACCTGCGCTGACCCCGAGCCTCAGACTGTCTAGCCTGCCCCACCACCTGCCTTTGTCTCCCTCACCTCGTGGCTGTGAGCACCGAGTACAGCGTTGTTGTTCAGTCAGTCGGTCGTATCCGACCCTTTTGTGATCCCACAGACTGTAGCCCACTGGGCTCCTCTGTCCGTGGGATTTCCCAGGCAAGAATACTGGAGCAGGTTGCCATTTCCTTTGCCAGGGTATCTTCCCGACCCAGGGATCGAACCCACGTCTCCTACACTGGCAGGCAGGTTCTTTACCACTGAGCCACCACGGAAGCCCATTTAATACAGTGATCCACCCCCTAGCCCCCGTTGCATTTTTTTTTTCCTTTTGCTTGAAAATAGCTTTATTGAGATTAACACTCAGAGCACATATAATATAACTGTCAGTTTATCGCTGACAGTTCACTACTTTTAGTATATTCACGGATGGGGCAACTGTCGTGCAGGCCTAGAACATTTTCATTGCTTCGGAACGAAACCCCGTACCCTAATTAGCGATCAGAATTTCTGGGGGATTTTGAAGGCTGTTCTGGAAACATGTCAGTAAGGAAGGGCTTCCAGTAAATGAAGACCCACCCGACCCGTCTGGCTTCCTCGCCCGAGACCTCGGGGCGGAACGGAAGTCAGCCTGGGTAGGACACCCTTCTCCCCGTCTTCTGCCTTCTCCCCGGCCCCTCCTATTGTCTTCCTTTCCTCCCACTTCTGTGAGTCCGTCGAACGCTGTGTTGTCGCTCCCTTTTCCCCAGCACCTGTCATCTTCCCAGGCCCCCCACCGTGTCCCCGCTGCCCCTTCTTCTGACACCATGTACCCTCTGTGTGCGCGCCGCCAGCCGCAAAGGGAGCCGGACAATGTGCCGGGCTCTGAAACATCTTCAGAGATGGGGATTCAAGTAAACCTCCTCCTGTTGAAAGCTCCCGTCAAAAGGACTGTGAGAAGGGGCGAGGTTTTGAACTTCACTTCACACTCAACCTTTTAACAGAGGCCCGGGATGTTGTGATTTCCTTGGATGGCAGAGGTGGCCTGGTTCTTTATTTACCGGCCCACACGTCTCTCTGAGCTCCAGGGAGAGCAGAGCCCTTCGTGAAGGTCCAAATTGGCTTTATACCATCGGCTTTTGTCTTGAAGGAAATGGGTTTTAATGGACCGGCTCCTGCGATGGCTTCATCTTGAGTGTTTGAAAGGTTTCAGCTCTCCAGTGATCTCCCCCACCACCACCACCCGTCCCCGACAAATAGCCGTGTCTTTGATCATTTTTGAATTCTCGTAATACCAAAACACGAAGATTTTTTTAGTTCTATGTGGTTCCTAATCCTGTCAAATGAGCAAGGTAGGATCTGTTTGAGAGTGAGAAAGAACAGCTAATATGCATTCACGGTCCTTTCCTTTTTTTAATTTTTTAATAGACATTTGGGCTAATTTTTTAATAGACATTCAGGCTTCTGTGTTATAGTTTTATTTATTTATGGTTCTTTGGCTCTGCTGGGCCGTCACTGCCGCATGGGCTTTCCTCTAGTTGCAACAAGGGGCTGCTCTGTAACTGCGGTGCTTGGGCTCACTGCAGCGGCTTCTCTCTTGGGACACAGGCTCTAGAGTACTCAGGCTTCAGTGACTGTAGCCGGTGGGCTCAGCCGTTGTGGCTCCCGGGCTCTGGAGCCCAGCTGTTGTGACTCCCCTTCAGCTCAACGCATGGAGTCTTTCCGGACCAGGGATTGAACCCCTGTCTCCTTGCACTGGCAGGCAGATTCTTTACGGCAGAGCCGCCAGGGATGCCCTCCAGGCTTCTGAGCATGACTTTTAAAGCATTCCTCTTTGTTCCATCACTCGGTCATGTCTGACTCTTTGCAACCCTGTGGCCCGTAGCCCACCAGGCTGCTCCATCCGCTGGATTTCTCCAGGCAAGAATAAATACTGGAGCGGGTAGCCATTTCCTTCTTCGGGGGATCTTCCCCCATCTAGGGATGGAACCCGCGTCTCCTGCATTGGCAGATTGAGTCTTTATTGCTGAGCCACTGAGGAAGCCCTCTTTCTTCAACACGTAGGAAATTAACAGTCAGCCTGCCCTCAGGACCATCAGCAGCCCCCCCCCCCCCAGACAGCACGCATTGGGCAGGGCTGGGGAGTCCTGCAGGGAATTCTTGGTGTCCCCTCTGCAGGTCAAGCCCAGTAAGGAGGAGTGGTGGGAGGCATCCCTCCAGAGCCCCTGGCTCCCTGAAATAGACTCGGGAGGGGTGAGGCGCACACG